>JAFBJQ010002035.1:165465-194329 GCA_016785345.1 Trinectes maculatus
TCTGTATAATGTCATTAAAAAACTCTTTTGTTTTGCACCTTATCACGCCTGCGGACCTCGGCTCTGCCTCAGGACAGCTTGCTCATACGGTAACGACACTGACGTTATAGCTACCGCCGGTGCTCCACACCCCCTCCTCTCCTGTCTCCGCACTGTTGGCCCCTACCCGTCCTGTGTCGCGGGCATCATCCCAGGCAGCAGCAGACATTTGGCGAGCGCAAACACGGACTGCGGTCGCACATTGCGCGCCCCTGCGTCGTGCGCGCGTGACATTGGATCCTATTTTCATCTCGGCGGCTTTTTGCGCTATCTCTGAAGAGTGTTTCTGCCTGACACCACCTCCTTCCCCGTGGATGGTTGACTGCAGATTTGATGGTGTTGTCCAGGCTCGTCTGATTGAAGGCTTGCGGTCGGGGTGGGGGGGCATCTGTGGGGCCGCAGAGAGAGAGAGAAAGAGAGAGAGAGAGAGAGAGAGAGAGAGAAAGACCTCCATCCATTGCTGCGTCCGTCCTCTGCCCTGTGATTGTGAATGGACTGCGCCTTCACTGTGATTTTCTGCATTCGCTCTGAGTCATTTGTGGAAGAAGATGGCGGACAGGGCTGAGATGTTTTCCCTATCCACCTTCCATTCCCTCTCTCCCCCTGGCTGCAGGTAAGAGCCTCCACGGAAATCGACATCGGAGGGATAATGGGGTGAGAGGAGAAAGAAAAAGACACTGTGGGTCAGAAAATAGCGAATCATTTTTGCCTCGGTGACTGTAGTAAAGCGCACATGTTAAACATGGCCACTATAATAATAAACAGCCCATTTTGAATGACCTGACAGGCCTGCTACTTCCTCGCTGTGCGCCTTGGTGCCGCAGCTGAACAGTGCTGACTGTCCGGGTTTTTGGAACAGATGCGTTTTTTATGACAACTATTTCATTGTGGCAAGAAAAGTATGAAAAAAAGGTACTAAATAATGAAATAGATGGCAAATGATTGATCCTCGGCTGTCGCGACAGTCAGCCGCTTTGCGCATTCTCGGTGTGAGGCCCACGCCCTGTTGAGTCCAACCCGAGCAAGGGCATGTTGCTGAACAGTGATTTACGGAAGTCTCACTGATACTGATGCAGTTTCAAACGCCTTTGATGTGACCTCTCTGACATACAATATGATAAATCTGCATGCGTTTTCGTCTGGCCTAAGCGCATCCCTGAGTGGGAGCCTACTGGCACTTACCTGAGATCAATAACGTACAGACACTGCATGAAGGTTGTTGCTGTTTCATCTTACAATACAGAGTTGGTTATTTTAGTAAAGTGTCGTTGGATGAAATATAGGCATCGAAAGATATCTGGTTCAGTCTTTGGCCAAAATCATGGGGTGGCTGCTGCAATATTCAGATCTGTGTCTGTGTGAGGACATAGTCCATCGATACGTGATATATACTGCGATATCATTTCCATATGCAATCTGTAATCTCATGTACTGTCTACTGTGCTGCAAGGCCTTCCTACATACAGAAGAACCAAAGCAAACTCCTTGACAGCAAAAACAATTGTTTGTTTGTAATTGTCTTACTATTGTACATTTGTTTACAGCTGTGTATGGTAAATGTAAACCCCTGTACAAAGATATGAAGCAGAAGAAACAATGATATACAGTGGAGGCTCTCAGTAATGATGTCTTTCTTTGTTCGTGCGTCTGCCTCGACATGTCACATGTCCAGAAGGCAATCACATTAGCAAGCAGCTCCCAGTGGATCCTTTTTATCCACAACATGCACTCATGCAGGATTCAGTTACATACTGTAGCTGCATCTCACGAGCGGATCATATCAGATCAATAGAGTAGAGCTGTTTTTTTATGACTGCCAGTGACCTTAGTCCAGAGCACAAATCCAAGCTTTTAAATATACAGCACTGCTGTACAAAACAGCCTGAGCAAGTGAATCAGAATCAGAATAATAATGTGCACAGGTCTTTCTTTCGAAATGTTTTTGACCTGCTTATACATAGTCACATAGTCCAGATGTAATCAAAACATCTTCAGCCAATGTCTGTATTAAAGGCTCTGTTACAGGGCACTGAAGGCATCACTCGAGAGGGCATCGTTCTTTGATATGAATAGGATGGAGAGTGATCTAAGTCGTTTTTATTTGCTTTATTAAAATACTATAAAATACACGTTAATCAGAAGGAACATCCAGATAATAATCTAATAATGAGATTAAACATTAGATCAGATGGAAAAATAATGTTTCTCTTTGCATACATTTGTTCATAAATGTCCTTGAAGTTTTTGATGTATCTGTTTGTGTGACTGACATCTCTCTTTCTGATTCATGGATGAACCCACCTGCGATTGCATATTGGTGTTCCAGGGTGCAGTAAGCTATCTTACATAACAGTGTTTTCACTGGGACAGCATAATCCATGAGACAGCTTTCCATTTTCCCTGAGCACCAGAAATTTAGACCAGACTGTAATTTATCCTAAATGGTTCCATACAAACGGGATGAATACAGTCAACTGAAATGTAAGCCTTATCGATTGTATTTTTCAGCATGCATAATTTCTGCTGTGGTTCCCTGAAACCTAAAACAAAAATGCTGACCTAATAAAATGAGTAAGGAAATGAATTCTTAAGTATGACCCATAGGAATAATTTATTGATCACATTTTGTGAAAGAATGTATATAGACTCTATGTAGATTTTATCTGTCGAAACCCTGAAGAATCGAAAGAAATGTAGTTAAAATTGTTAATTAATTAACCAACTAGATAGCAAACACGAACTAAATCTGTAATTGTTTACAAAATGTATGACTGTGCTGGGTCCAGTGAATGTCCAGTCTCAAAAGGTTTTCCTTGAACTTATTTTCCAGTAAGTATTTTTCTGATTTCCTTCCTCAGTCCCTCGTGGTTGTAATCTTATGCGTTCAGCAGTCGATGCTCCACTTTCTTCCTCTGACTCTTTGAAGGCTGCTGGAGATAGCAGAGCGAGGGGGGTGGGAGATGTTGGGTATGGTTACCACTGGTTAAGAGGCTTAAATCAAGTCATACAGAGTCATTTTACCTCAACCGCTCCATCACTACCTCCCTCCACTGCTGTCCTATCTCTCTCATGGTCTTTTTCTATTTCTTCTCTCACTCATTGTGAGTGACCACTGCTTGTCATATGTTCATCTGTTAATCTTCACAGTGTCTTTGTTCTTCCGTTTAGCGATAAGTCAGTAAGTGGTCCATTAGCTTTGTTTTCCATCATGTGGATGTTTCCCATCTAAAAGTGGTATTCATTTTATATATGATGACTTCAGTAATCAGAATCCAGCAGGATCTTCCTCTGTGAGCAAACGGATACATCATCTCTGACATCAGTTTTGAAAAGCCTAAGGTTTGGCTCTGACAAAGTCAACAGTTAGTGTTTCATTAGGTTAAATGCATGACTCATATGTGCTCGTACCACAGTGTGTGGTGTGTGTGTGTGGTGCACGTACATTACTGCAGAATGACGGTGGGCGAAAAGCCTGGGACATTGATCTTGGTGATGAGTCAATAGCCAAAACATAAAGTCATGGTGTCACCATAAAGTAGGTGCTCATGGTTTAACATCATCTTAATATGAAAAGAACAGATAAGTATCTGCTTGGTCTCCCTTTATATCTGCATTCATTTGAGTGTGCTCTTCATTTCGTCTCAGATAAACACTTATTGTCCAAGTCATTGTTATGTTATGACATGGACATCTACTTATGTACAACATTATACAGAATTCCTTTATATTCCTAGTATTTGGATCTGGATTAAGACTAACACCAAATTCTCACATTTCAGAAACTGGAACTGAGACAGTTGTGTGAACTTGAATTTGTGAATTTGAGTAAAATTGATGATTCAAATGTGAGATGGAGAGATTTTTTTTTAATCTGAGGGGGGGGTTCAGAACATAAAAAGAAAGTGTTACGGCTGAGGTGCAGAGCAGGTAGGGATCAGTGACCAGGCGAGTTGGGTGAGAGAGGAAGCTGTTTTTTATTTACAGCAAGGACCACAAAAATTCACAAAAAATCAGGAAGGTTCCGAAAGGGGAACAAACAACAAAACGCCGTGGCAGGCTTGGAGGCAGCGAGTCCGGGTGCAGCTCGAGGAGAAGAACTGCAGGGAGAAAAAAACACGTAGTCAGAAAAGCTAGAGCACGAGAGCAAGCAGGAAAAGGCTGCCAAACAATCACCTAATGATCGCAATACTCCAGCGTTGAACACAGGTCCGCCAGAGACATAAATAGGAGAACAGGTAATCACCAAATGCAGGACACCTGTGTGTAATTGGCCACACCCGGACTCCACCTCAGCCACGGCAACCCCTGCAAGACAGGGAGAAGGGAAAAGAAACCAAAAAACAACAGCAACCAAAACAGATCATAACAGAAAGAGCAATACCTTCATGTCCCATGACAATAGAATAGATAGAGAGTAATGTAATGGATCACACAAGGCATATTGAAGCACTTACAATTCAGCAACAATAGCACAAACAATAAAGTTTGTTGAGATTTTGTATATGTGCATGATAGCACTAAAATACAAAAGTGATTATATAACATCCTCCAAAGCTTTCAGTTGTCATTTAAAACTCTCCACTTAGTCTGCGAGTTTAATATTTAAAGGCTGAGTGTTCACAGGGGCTAAAAGTAGTGTTGGTGGCAGCATGAGAATTTTCAAAAGAGAAGCTGTGGAAGATCTGAGGGTTAATGGAGGATCATAGAACATTATGGATATAAAAGAAATGGAGGCTATTCGTGCTTAAAAAAAAGACAAGAATTTAAAGATCAATTCTAAAAGTTCTGTAAAACAAAGGTTAAATGATTTTTAATTTTAGTTTTTGTAAAAGAAAAAATCCAGCAGCATTTATGATAGTCTATGGCTCTGCAGTGGCTGATTTTGGGATGCCCATTCATAAAGTGTTACAGTAATGGACTAGACTAAAAAGAAAATAATAAAAACATAGATTAGACAAAAAAAAACACACAATACCATGTTCTTACTTGTGGGTGTGTCTGTGGAGCCAGAACACACACAGTCGTCTGGCCCCATGAACACATACAGCTCAGTATGTCATCACCATAGCTGTGGAAATTCACACCTTGTTGATTAATCATAGATCCTTGTGACTGAGCGCAACAAAGGGACACATATTGGGCCACACTTTAGTCTGTGTTTACTGCCTCAGAGTCTTAATGTGATCTCAAGGAATTTTCTTGCTAGTAGTAATATTTAGGTTCAACCAGCTTGTTAGTGTAGAAGAGAAACTGACGTGTCTCTTGAGCTCCAAATTCTTAGCTTAACAGAGTGGGACTGGATGCATGGGGCATCAGATAGCCAGCATTACATAATATAGTGTGACAAGCACAGCATGCTCACAAGGATGCTGTCTGAACACAAGGCTGAAACTTGCACATGAAATGCCAACACTAAAGCCAAATCAAAACAAAACAGAATGTTTGATAAAAAAAACTAAGATAAAATAAGAAAGAAAGAGAGTAGGCAACTGTTGCTGAACTGAAGAGATGTAATGAAGACTACTAATATGCATGTTTTTGTACTTTTGTGTAAGTTTGTATTTGGCTGGGGTCAGTTGCTGTTTTCACTGGTCAAGTACAGGACAGAGCATCTGTGTGGGCATGACATTTCTCTCCGTGTCTGCAGCTATTCAACGACACACACTTCTTTTACAGTTTAAGTGTATCGTTGAGCTTCATGAGCACCAGCTCCAGCACAAAGAAGATAAGCAGACAAACAAAATGGAAACACACAAGCAGATAATTGTGGAAGAGAATGTTTTTTTAGTTAACAGCGCTGAACATTTTTTGGTAACGTAAGAGCCAACCCTTTTCTGAAACTTTTCTGTTACTGTAGATGCTTCACATATTTAACTTTTATCAGTTTTCACTAAGCTTATTCTACTTCCTACACAAGAAAGAGAAGTAGGTTGTGACATTGTTACTTCTGACACTGATTATCTGTCACTCACACGCAGTTAGTTATGAAGTTAGTACCACATCAATTCTGGACATAAATAGGATTAGTATATGAAACCAACGTCTTTTGTTTGTATCCTGCATTTTACACTGTGGTCTAGTAGGTCAGAGTTGACAGAAATTGAATTTTATTACTTCTTGTCACGATGATAGTTGCTTTGTATAGATTTTTTTTTACTTCTCTTACATATCTGTGCTTACAAAATGAGTATTTTTACATGTCTTGGATTTCCATTTGCCTCAGCTCTGATGATTTCCTTTATGTCGTCTGTTTCCTTGTGTTTCCATAACCCATCATCCAAGTATCACCTGACTTTGCTCAACTTGTGCGATGGCGGCAAAGTGCCATATACAGCAGCACTGATGTGGTGTTTTTCCATTGTGAATCACACACACACACTTACAAACACAGATTCCCTGATGGTTCAGACAGTGGAGGAGCTCATTAGTGACTTTTTGATTAGCTGAGACTCTCGTGTCTGTCAGTGTGTGTATCCATGGTGGAAAAGGTTTTGAGGCTGTAGTCACACCCGCAGCCTGCATTCTGGTTGGAAGGTTAATGTTTGCAATATGATATATTGTTTCAATGTGTCAGAAGCAGTTGTCACAATGCAGCGACACTAGTGGCAACTCTTATTTAGCATGGCACACTGTAAAACCTCCTCAAAGGTGTAGGATTTAGTGGCATCTAGTGATGGGGTTTGTATATTACAACCAACTGAATATCCCATATTGTCGCCATCCCAAGCCCCAGGACCATGTCCATTCTGGGTAACTGAGTGCCAGTCTGAAGGTTTAGAACAATTGTATGACAATGTCATGCACTCATTTACATTGTCATATGTGTCAGCATTGGAAATCAAACCCATACTGTCGAAACAACTTGTTCAGATGATTGAAAAAATTTGTACCAAAGCCTTATGTTCTTAGCAGATTTGAGTGGACTTTATTACCATTATCTGATCAAGAGTTTTGTCATGTTGGTATACACTGATGACACTTAGACAGCTACAGCAAAGCCAACGCGGTTGTTGCTACGGTCATAGATGGAATAGTACTCTCTGAGGAACACATCTCCAAAGATCCACAAGGGCATGCCATCCTGAGAAGGCAGGTAGGTGGGGGTGATGCCCACAGCACAGGACTGGTATCCATTCTGGTTATGTGGAAAGCAAAAAGTTCCATATTACTGCATGTATGGTGACAAATAAAAAAACATGCCATGCACATAGAGGGTAAATGAACCCACACTGCTTGCATGTGCGCAGTAACTAACCTGGATGATGTAAGCGGATGGAGGCAGAGGGAATGCTGTGCCACTGATGACGAAGCTGAGAGTTGGCAAGTTGTTGACCTGGCTACAGTCCACCATGTACTGTAAATAAGAACAACACAGAAATACTGTTTGAGGGGTGGAAGACCAGGTGAAGAACACATGTTTTGTGACCTCTGTTGATCATCAGGACTTTTTAATTGGTGCAGCATATATACAGCAGAAAAAGCCAAGGGATGATAATGGTGGCTTACTCTTTGATCGCTTTTCAGCTTTGTGTGTGTTGGAGTGTGTGCTTGCTTGTCTGCATGTCCGTGTGTCTTACCATTCCATTCTGGCTCTGTTGGGCTCCGATGGCCTGCATGATGTAGGGCAGGAGCTGGCCTGGAGCTGTCAGCATGCTGGTTCCTGTGTCTACAATGGACTGGCAGCCCTGAGAGCACCAGCCAGTCTCTCTACCATTGATCTGGAATCTGTGAAGTATAAAATACTCAATAATCAAAACAGCATTCCTCTCTTTGCGTTGGTGAAGTAAGGAAAAACACAAACCCTTGAACACCGATCTGCCAGTAGGTCTCAGAGGTGACTGGGGTCCAGTAGATGGGGCCCTGGTACAAGTAGCTGTTCACTCCTCCGAAAGAAAGCTCACTGCCCTGTTGTCCTCCCCTAAGCCAGACAACCAAAACTTCACAGCAAGTTTTCCATGTTGAGGGAATTTGGTTAATGGGAGGCAACATGTCCCACATACGTTACTGAATGTATTGTACCCCATGAAAAATATTAGCAGCAGTTTTACCTAGACAGGTAGAAAGCAAACATGTTAGTCGTCAGCAGGTTTTGAGCTATCATGTTGTCCATGACAGGGGTCTCTCCTCCAGCTGAGATAGAAGGATAGGACAGGCCGAGGATTCCATCAAATTTGGCCACCACAAAGTTCTGGCCAGGCTCATTTGTGCTCAGACCAATCTCCTGGTTATTGATCACAATCCCCCCAACCTATGATCGAAAAGAGAACTTACAGGCTGCTCTTACAGTCTTGCACACATTCAAAGTACAGCTTAAAGACTAAACCTCAGAACTAATAATATATGGACTTTTATAAGTAGGAGAAGTTTTAAAGTTACAATAACTAAGAATTAGAAGAATAATTACCTGTCTTCATTAATAAGTAAATAAATAGATTACGGACCACCATCTGTCCCGTGCTGAACTGATTTACTTGGTTTGTTTTGTGATTTGACTTACAGTGACAGTGTCATATCCAAAGATTCCATACAGGCTTCCAGCTCCATAAGGCAGATAGAAGGACTGACCCTTGTTAGTAAAGGTGGATGACTGCTGGGGGTTGAACTTTTTATGTGTGTCTGTAAATCACATAGGTCAGAATGATCCTGAGTTTTTTCCATCAACATCACCTTGCACAATCCAAAAACGCTTCAGCATACTCAATATTTATTTCATTATAAAATTCTGAGCTGAATTTGAACTAATGCTGTTGCTGGCCCTGGTGGAATGACCAAATATGTTAAGTTGCATAGAATTACATGAAGAGTTTAATACCATGTTCACTTAAAATGTAATCTCTTAGAAACAAGATGACAAACTGCAAGCTCCATATTCTCAGCCTCGGTTGGCTTTAAGTTGTTTAGCGTATAGCATGGTGGTTTTACTCACTGCAGGCCTGAGTATTGCAGTAGATGGAGTCTACCCACAGGTTAGCAGAGCCAGTGTCAAAAAGAACCTGGAAGGACTGGGGGGGTGTTCCGATGCTGATTGCACCATAGTAGGTGGTCTGGTTACCACATAGTGTGGAGTTAAAGAATGAGAGAAAGTACAAAACCATCGGTTAGTTGAAGCTTTCATCACCATTTTTGTGCACATTATTCAAAGGCGACATAAACTCAGGATATTTTACATCAGCGTAGTTGTTGATGTACATGTTGGCAGAGGTGCCAAACTCATTGGGTCGGTACTTGGAGGCTGGATCCTGGTACGGCAGCTCGATCCCTTTCTCTCTCAGGGCCTCGCGCATCGACTTGTGCTTGTGCAGAGGAATCCTGTTGAGAAGTGAGGAAACAAAACCTCTCACTTTTACTGCCACCATAGAAGTCAGCCTTAAAATATAAAGTGTTACATGCTGGAATTAAAAGATACAGAGAGTTCTTTTTTACCTTACAAGTCCCTCTGCAAGCACCACACAGACCAGAACAACAACAAGCGCCTTCATGGTCCCTCCTGTATAAACAGCACTCTGGGATGGGTACAACTCAGCCTGGATCCGAATACGCCTTATATACACTTGTTTTCACCCATATCAGCTAGACTGTTATCAAAATTTCAGTCATATCAGTTAAGACAGGGTGACCCTCAGAGGCTTGTACGAGAAAGCTGCACAGATAAGTTTTACACCAAACATTGTGTGCTCCACACACACAAGAAAATTCAGCATAAAACACTGACGGACTGAAATGTTGTTTTAAACTTGGCACTGCTGTAAATCTAATTTATTATCACATTTATCGACTACAAATTAGTATTATAATCAGGTATTATCAAGGTCACCATCAGTTGTATTTAGGTGACTACAACTTTGTGCACATGGAAAATCAAGTTTTCCAACTTGATTTTCCATTGACAAGCTCAATGATAAGCTCAATGTTTTATCAAAGCTTCTATATCAGTGGTACCGTAACAATGTTTTTATCAAAACCTTTCAAGCACCTGAGCTTATCATGATTATTATCACTGTTTATATTTGATAACATCTTTATTTTGAATAAGTTTGACAGTGCTTCTTAATGTAATTTCTTCTATTGCATGATCTATAGTAAGTACTATAATTTCCATATTTATAAGTTGTCAAAATCATGTCATTTTTATGTTTGTGCCACTTTGTCCACAAGAAAACAGCTTCATCTTTCATTTTCATCCTTCCTGGATGGAAGTTTGGTGTTTGAGCCACTAAATGACCAAATCTGGTTCTGTATACAGAGCTACACATTTTCTGTCACTAGGTCATTCGATTAATATGACTCTGATCGATATGACTTTTACATCCATGTTTCACTTTTAGATGAACTAGCACATCCCCATTTGTTCCACAGAACCACTGACATTGTGTAGACAGGATACTTCTATGCATGTGCAATGTAAGCTTGCATTCATATGTAATATGTTGCATGTCCTTTTCACAGCAGGGAAGCTGCAATGCAGCATTTTCACCAAAAAATTGCAAGCCGGCTGCTTTAGAACTGAGAGCCGGAGGAAACTAATGGGGGAAGAGGAGGTAGAGCCTGATGGATAGAGAAAAGTTACAGTGCCATGGCTCATTACAGAAACTTATGCGCTTATTCACTGCTGGTGCTGTGAATGGAAGTTGGTGTTAAACTAGTGTAAAAGGCAACAACTAATGGTTCATCTGTAGCTTCACCGCTCATAAACATATACAACAGCATTAATCTAATAATATTATTTGTTTTCATTTCTTTCTGTTTCTCCTCTTAATTAACAGCACTGACATGCATTGCGCCTTGTTAGTATAAACCTGGGGTATGCGTACCACCTATGGTACCTACCACCAGTGGGTACGTGTGATGAAAATGGCAATGGCGGCTCTATGATGTAAAAACTGTTAATTTACTAACTAATAAATGAACAACTAATACATACATTTAAATTGGCCATTTCATTATATAAAATGCCAGATTCAAGGAAATCATTTGTCAACTTTCAATTGTAGATGTATTGTATGTTTTAATAAAAAAATATATACGGGCTACCCAAAATGCAACTTGTTGTTGCATCCACACATAGACTGCGTTGCTCTTTTTTATGTGTTGGGTATTGGCAGTATGTGAACAAGAGTTGGGATGTAAAAACTGGTATGCGGGAAAAAAGTTTGGGGAGGAGGTTTCCCTCAGAACACAGATCGTGAATATAAATCAGTGAGGAATTTCACTCTGAAGTGTTTAGTGATGAAACAGGCATACTGCAGATGTATGAGTATTCTTTCTCACTTTATGTAATAGATATACTGTCTCTGATTTCCAGACCAGCCCACGACATCAGCCTGGAGGAGTTTGATGATGAGGATCTCTCTGAAATCACAGATGACTGTGGGATTGGGCTCAACTATGACTCTGACCCATATGAAAAGGTAAGGCTTTTTGTTTTTAGATTGTTTCATCTATTTGCTGCTTTGTGTCTTTTAAATGTAAGCATGCAATGTTGCAGTGTAAGTTAGATTCTGTATGCCTTCATATAAAGCAGTTCATTACGGGGTTTGAATCCTTGTGACCTGTAAATGTTTTATGCTGGTGGTGTGGAGCCACAGCTGCAGCAGAGGGTTGGTGACCCAGTGTAGTTTGCTGCTATGCAGAGACCCCCCCCACACCTCTCTTCCATATGTCTTCCCTCCCTGCTATGCAGAGTGTTGCTTGGAGACACAGCTCCGATTCCCTCCTCCCCTGTTCTCTGCTACCGCTATTTCCCCACCCCCACCCCCACCCCTGAAAGATTTCCTCCTCTGACTTTCTCTGTTGCTCTTCTCTGCTGTTGTGATGTAGCTCTGCGATGCTCGGCTCACAGGGCTAAGCTCTCGGCATAAGTCGGTGCTGGATATTTTGCTTCCTCCACTTTAATCCACCAACAAAACACTCTACAGATAGAGCGAAAGATTAAAGGCTATAGCATATCAGAAGTAGGATGTCCAAAGAGAGAGAGGTCATATAAAAGTGAATGATGCACCCGCTTTCCCCACACACAGACTTTAAACACCCATCTGCAGAGCACAGGGCAGAGAGACTGTCAGTTCATGTTATGCAAAATTATTGCCTAGATGAAGTTTTCTTGCTGGCATAGCAGAGGACACACACACACACACACACATTTGCATCTGTAGTGTGTGTGAACAGTGAGATTATCCCCCCGTCCTGAATCCCCAGCTCTGGTTAATTCCAATTCGTGATGAGATATGAACTGAATTGAAACAAACACACACACACACACACACACACACACACACACACGCACACACACGCGCGCGCGCACACACACACATAAAATGCATTACAAATACACTGACACTTTAAGCTTAATTTTCTTACCAAATGCCAAAAACTGGTTCTGGCTCAGGTCCTTAGAGTCACCTTTCCTCCTACATGGTGTTTTTACATATGACAGTTTTTTTCAACTCAAACTGCAAAAATATGTATGAGTTCCCAAATGGCGCCTCTTTCCTTTTTGTCTATCACACTAATCCTGCTGCTTCTGTCCCAAATATCCTCTGAGGTTTCCTCTGATTGAATACAACGAGCTGATGTATAATTTAGTTAGGCCCCAATTGTGTCCTTGTTTTTCCTGTGGCATTACCATGACTTTGGTGGAAATTAAGACACAATGATGGAGGCCATTTCTCACTAGGTGGTATCTGCCAGGGGCGTCATTAGGTTTTAAGGACAGGGGAGGCTTAGCCATGTAGTTGCTGTTTGCTTATATTTAATTGTGCCACCAGACCCCCTCTGAAGCTGCTGTGTATATGAAAAGGACAGCGCCACGGTCTTTTTTTTGTTTTCTCTTGACAGGAGAAACTGCCTGTTGGATCTTTTTGTTTCCTCTTCTCTCTGGGATTTATGAGTCCCTGGCATCCTCTTCATTCACACAGCCGAGAAGTCAGTTCTCACTTGAGAGATCAGAAAGTCTTCATTGTGTAATGCAGTGTCTGTTAGCTGGTCAACTCATTAAGCAAGACAGCCTTACGGCTCAACATGTAGCGTCTGCTCCCTCCACTGCTGAGGGAAGTGCTTATAGTAGTGCTGCAATCTTATGATGTGCTGGAGCAGCAAGATCTTTGGGTCTACAGTTAGTCTTGCTGAACAGGACTGTGGTCTGCTAGAGAGAGATCACGTTGTTGCTCTCCCACCTCTTTCTGTAATATCCACTAATATCTCTTTGCTAAATGAGCCACATATGGAATCCTACCCTATGGTAAATGTATTTTATGTCATGCTTTTCTAGTCTCAGGTGCCACTGAAACCTATTACACTAATACTGTAGGTGCAGATCTGAACAGTTTATATGGGTTTGGGTGTGTCTAAGTAAGATGCAAGGACTTCTGACCTCATTTAATTTTTATTTAACACATTTGTGCTCTCTGGTACTTGTGAGTGTGTGAAAGGGTTTAAATTCATTCATAGAATCCCCTCTGCCAGCTGGTGAAGCATGCATGCATAAGTCTTCTGGGTGACATATGAGGATCAGTCATTGTGCTCAATGGTGCTCCTCAGAACTGGACCACAGGGATCGATTCTCGCCAACACATAACTGTTATTTATAGCTGTCTCTCTTTCTTTAAGCCCACCTGTCTGTTCGTTGGCCTTGTTGAAGGATGCCTTTGACAGTGCTGATTATTCTCACAAACAGATGTGGCATTTTCACAACCCATCTGATGGACTGCTGGATTTTTACACTGCCATAGAGTTACAGGTCATAGAGTTACAGGTAATTTGTAAAGTAAAAATACATATATACTGTAGTTACTAGTAAAGATCTTATACACCAGAACCTTTCTTCACAGCTAACCCACCAAAACCAACCACCAATCTTCCTGTTTTAACTTTGAAAACTCATTTGGACTCTAGATAATAGATTAAATGTTAAATCTGTTGCTGTGGTGTGGACAGTGGACGCAACTTTGTCAGCAGAACTGCCTGTGGTGAATGGGTGAGATGGTGAGCTTTGATTGGTCCATTAGAAAGACTGTATTGAAAGACAAAGAATTTGCTGCGCTGTTCAAACTGCAAACCAGATGCATCAATACAATCCAAAATCAAATACAATTAAGCAGGGAGAGATAAACTAAACAAAAAAAAAATACTCATGTTCACATGCACATGACAGATCAACACAAAGAACATATTAGAAAAGTGTACTCTGAAGTCCAAGCACTGACAACAGTGCTTGGATGTGTATATGCATGTTTGTTTGTTTGTTTTTACAAAAACCTCTTTCCTGCGGTGTCTCTGTTATTGAATTTGTCTCTGTTTCTTATCTGGGGTCAGGATTCCCTCATTCTGGAGAAGAATGACATGCACCACCCAGTCTGCTCCTTCCAGGATGACTTCCAAGAGTTTGAGATGATTGATGATGAAGACGAGGATGACGAGGAGGAAGAGGAAGAAGATGAAGAGGTTGATCATGATGCGCCCCCATCCCCCTTTGCCTCCCCTCCTCTCTCCCCTACTCTTGGTACTCTGAAGAGCAGACCCACCACACTAAACCTCACCACTGCTGTGTCGCAAGTAAACAAACTACCGGTCCTAAACACACAATAAAGACTTGATTATGCATAGTGTTTAGTATCCATAATAGTTATGAATAGGTCTAATACATACAAATCTGTATGTAAATCTGTCCTCTACCCAGGATTCTCTAAACAACAACAGCAGTCTTTCCCCAAAGAAAGGAAGCTGGCAGGACTCCTTACGCAACCCCAACTCACAGGGTAAGATCATGGATAGATATTTGTAACATAGGTGTATATCCTTAGATAATATGACTGAAACTAAGATGCCATGTAGTTTTAGTGATGTGTGTAGCAATTGTCAAATATGCACCTTTTATTGTTGCCTTTAAATGAAGTGTTGTTATTATTAATATGCATTTAAAATATCTATTCAACCTTTAGGCTGTCTGTCTCCAACCCACTCATGCCTCGAGGATGGTAGCCATGTAACAGGCCAATGTCCAGGCTCTCCACCTTTACAGGCACCAGGGCCTCAGAGCAAAAGCGCTCCTCCAATCCAGACAGGGGAGGGTGGGAATCCCCAGTCTCCTCACAGGCCTCTCCTCTGTGACATGGAGGGCAACAGGCGCGAGAGGCCTGAATACGGTAAAAGGAACACCTTCCCAGCAAGCACAGAGCTCATCACTGTCATGAAATGAACTGATATGAATTTGACTTTTTGAGTTCAAAAAAGGTTTAGCAAATCATTGTCATTTTAATTCTTGAAACAAATTTGCATCAGGAAATCAACTTAGCATATTACTAATTATTACTAATTGCCATCACTCATCCCTCTTCTATAAGAAAATCCCTGCATTTTTAGTGCTAACTCCCCTTCTGTCTTCTTTGTCTTTTTTTTTCTTGGTCTATTTCTATTGTCACAATTCTTGTGTCTTCATTACTTTTCATATTTGCAGGCTCTTTTGGTCAACTTATGTCCCACTCGTGCTCTGGTGATGTCACAGAGCCAGAAACCGACCCGTCGATTCAGACAACCAGGGTACCCTCTGTCGACGAGCATTCGCAGTGTTCAGACACAGAGGTGGACCATGACCTCAACAGCGACCACAATCACAAACATCCAAACCGGCGTGCCACTGACACCTACACAATCACTAGCGAGTCCGGTATGGAGCCAGAGAATGACCTAGACCCAGATGGAACCAGTCACTGCTTGTCATCCACTGCACCCATTGGAGCCACTGAGTCTGCAGACACGCCATTGTCTGATGAAGAGCTAGAAAAGGACTTTGAAGTGGAGTTTATGTGTAAAGATACTTATGATACTGTGTGTAAGGAGAATCACTTATCATATGTGGAATTTCCTTCAATTGAGCCATCTGAGCTTGCCTCCTTTTCCAGCTATATGTCCTCCAGCCACTCAGATGCTCTTGACCAGTCCAACAGTGCAGCCAATTCTGCCATGGAGGCAGCAGCTAATGACTCCACCTCTCCATCCTCAGATCCAGGGATAGCAGACATGAACCAGCGAGGTTACATAACCTCAGACCAGGACAAGGACCTCAGTTCTCCGGGCTCTGACTCTGACCTTGAAGGGGAACTGGAGGCAGCATTTTCCTGCGGAGGTCCCGTTGTCTCCAACATGATCTCCTCTATTTCAGAAACAGAGCTGGACCTTACCAGTGATGAGAGCAGCAGTGGACGCTCATCACATCTCACCAACTCCATTGAGGAGGCTAGTTCGCCTACATCAGACCAGGAACTGGATCCGGATACAGAGTTGGAGCAGGACAGTGGCATTGTTGGACTGAAAGCATCTCTACTTCGGGGGCAGCCTGACCCTATTAAAGACGGATCTCCTCTACCATCTCCTTCCCCTCTGCCCTCACCCACAATTGCCACACCATCCCCAGTCGACTCACCCATCTTACCCCCTGAGTCATATGATGATGGTCAAGCTCTGATGGGGCTGCAAAATGTAGATGATGAGCTGTCCTGTGAACACCAGGCTGACCCTGATGAGACTCTGCCACCAGCACAATGCTGTGAGGACAGTCTGTCCAGACAGATGGTGCTCCAGATAGAACCAGATCACAGCCTAGAAAGTTTCAAGCGCTCCTTCTACCTGCCAGTGGCACCCAGGCTAATGCCAAGTGCAGATGAATACGGAACAAGTGAGGGAGACTCAGACTCAGAGAGTGAAGATGACTTGAGTGAGAATTCAGACTCACCCTGGCTGCTTAGTAACTTGGTCAACAGGATGATCTCAGAGGGCTCATACCCGATCAGCTGTCCTGAAGAGTGCTTCAAGAGAAAGGTGTCTGTGTCAGACACCATCTCCCCATCTTCAGACATTGCCGATGGTTTCACTGATGAGGCCCAAGAGAAAATTTCAGCGATAGAGAAATCAGAGGTAGAAGCAAAGGAGGATGATGGGTTCAGAATGGAAAAGATGGAACTTGGGGAAAGAAGGAGTGGGGATTCATCAAAAGAAGGGGTAGTGATGAGTCCTTGTCTCTATATGAGCAGCTCTACAGGTGACACCATAACACCTCTTATTTTGGAGCGCTGTGTAAACAATGGTAGTGGAAGTACAGATTTCAGCTCCTTGTATTCCAATAAAGACACTGAGAAGAATTTTAGAGACAAACCACTTAAGAATATCAAGAGACAGGACGAAGAAGAAGAGCCCAATAATGACTTGATGATGCTGGAGGGTAAAAGGGATCTGGACTCACCAAGTCTCAGTGAGAGTGTGGTCAGTGACAAGGATGAAGGACGAGAGACACAGCCCAACAGACCAACGAGTCGCTCCTCTGCCTCTCTTGAGCGTATCACTGAGGTCAAACATAGCCTGACACTGGACATCCCCACCACCCAGACCAACCGCTGCTTCAGCCTTACCTACTCTACAGACAATGACGAAGAGGAGGACGATGAGGACTCTTATCCATTCCTGGGTGGTTTGAGAAAGCAGTCCTTCAGGGGTAGTAATTTAGAGATTGACAGTTCGCCGCCCATTGATTCTAGTGTGCAAAACCATCGTTTATCTGACCGTGACCTCCCACTGTGTGAGAAAGATCTTGCTCCAAGGCAACCGAATGAAGATGATGGACTGGCCTATGACTCCATGAAGTACACATTAGTGGTTGATGAAAACACGACTCTGGAACTGGTCAGCCTCAGAAGGTATGCTGCGGCAAAAACATATCATAACAGTCCTGTGTGCTCAAACTGAGACAAAAAATAGAACAAAACTAGAACATTATTTGCATTATTCTTTCAGCATGTTGATAACACAATGTCTGTTTAACTAATTAGGGATAACATTGCATAATATGAATAGTGTCCATGTTTTTTTCTCCTCAGCTAATATTGGAAATTGACAATCTTGTCCTCGCAGGTGCACCTCTGTTCTGAGTGATGACAGCGAGCTTTCCACACTATGTGATGATGAACCTTTGGGGATAGGTGATGTGGTCTATGGTCAAGATGATGATAAAGTGAGGCCAGAACTTCTCAGTTCATCTGAGGACTCCTCCCCTGAAGCTGACCTCCCGTTCTCCAAGAAATTTCTTAATGTTTTTGTGAACAGCACATCCCGCTCCTCCAGTGAGTCACACACAAGGCAACTCTTGCTGAGAGGTTGATGAGAAGATTGATATCTCTCACTGATCTGTTAATATGAAACAACAGCCTGAAGACAGCGTAGCATTTGATAAATAATGGAAGCAGGGTAAAATGGCAAAATATTTTTTAAATCAGTTAAGTCACTATACATGTTATAGTCCAGCTGCATTATATGCAAAAATAAGCGTC
Source organism: Trinectes maculatus (assembly GCA_016785345.1). Classification (NCBI taxonomy): domain Eukaryota; kingdom Metazoa; phylum Chordata; class Actinopteri; order Pleuronectiformes; family Achiridae; genus Trinectes; species Trinectes maculatus. The sequence continues at coordinate 183,819 of JAFBJQ010002035.1, forward strand.
CATCTGGATCTGGTATAATAATATAATATAATATAATATAATAATAAAATCTAATAATAATAGTTAACATATTACTGTAAGCATGATTCATTAACATGTGTTTCAGAGCCCACACAGTACCGATGGGAGTCAGTACATCAATCATCAATTAGTGGTCTCCCTCCTAGATCGGTCTCTTAGGTCTCTCTCTATGAGCTGTACATTTCCATTCCTGTATTTGACAAATCCAAGTTGTTTTCATTCCACCTCCCCCTCAGAAAGTTTACATGAGAACTCCTGCCTCAACAAAAATAGATCAGAGACTAAAAAGAATTGCATTTTCCCACTGTATGTTTTATTTTAGTTTCATCTTTAAACCTGAAAACTTAAAGGGTGTCTTTTCCCCTCACAGGTACAGAATCCTTTGGACTTTTCTCCTGTACCATTAATGGAGAGGAGAGGGACCAGACACACAGGGCAGTCTACAGGTAAGACGACCTACAGATGCTGTACACTCTCCCTTTTAACCATGGTATAATATTGGAGCCTATGAGAATAACAGTAAAAAAACCCAAAATGTTTCTTGTTGACTGTAGAAACTAGACTGTAAACTGTACGTTACCATGTAAAGCAAAAGTCATAGCTATAATTGTGTAAAACCACTTTGCTCAGTGTGGGGAAAAAACACTTGTGTATATAAACAAAACATTAATTCTTAAATGTCCCATTGCTCATAGTGTGCTGTCGGGGTCATGCAGCAATATTAGATCACAAGTGATATTAGGCAGGACGGTGTAGGGATCAGTCAGTCACAACCTGTGTTTGTATGTGTGTATCTGTGTGAATGTGCATGAGACAGAATCTACATGCCCTGTACACAGGTGCAAATGTGTAAATATGTGATCATCTATTTGCCTAACTGAAGCACTATTTAAGCAATCATATAAAGACTCTTGGTCATTCCACCCAACGCACCTTTTATTCTGGTCAGTTACTTCATCTCTTCCAAATAGAAGTCACCCAAAACCCTTCTATATACCTTCAGGTCCAATTAACCCTATTCTAAGCCCGGATATGACTAGTTCAGGGATGGTTTTGGTTTTAACACTCTTCTGCCCTCCTCAGGTTCATTCCCAGACATGCAGATGAGCTGGAGTTGGATGTGGATGATCCTTTATTTGTGGAGGAAGAAGAGGATGACTACTGGTACAGAGGCTATAACATGCGGACAGGGGAGAGGGGAATCTTTCCTGCATTCTATGCCCAAGAGGTCATTGGCCAGTCGAAGGAGCTGTTGGGTAAGTGGATAGATAAGTCTACAGTCTTTTTGACCCTTTTATTGCGAGGAAAAAAAAATTCACAGTCTCTTGATGCATGTTGACATCATACCCTGTAGGAATAAAAAAAAATCCAGCATGGATCGAAACTTTCACCGTTCAGTTTTTGGGGTCTGTTGAAGTTCCTTATCATCAGGGAAATGGAATTCTTTGTGCAGCCATGCAGAAGGTAAGTAAAGTGGAAGTGTGCACATGCACAAAAACAAGTACACGTTCCGAATACACGCGAAAATGTGCAATGTTGTTTACACGTGTCTCTGATGTTACCATTTTCTGCTACTTAGATTGCAATATCAAGAAAACGGACAGTACATGTGCGACCTCCTTCTCTGTGTGAGCTGGAGATTAGCTTGCAAGGTGTCAAACTGATCATGAGCCTGGAGGATGAATTTGACACCCTCGATGAGGTACGGATACATGAATGGATTACTATCACTCTTGAATAGACATCAGAGGATTATTGTATTGTATGGATATATCTGCATGTATGAAACTTTCACTGTGTCATCTTTGTGTACAAGGCAGGTATGAGATCACTCATAGTTTAATGACAATAAGTCTTTAAATTATAAAGACTTATAGAATATACAGGGTTTATGTTAAACAAACATGGGGTTGATTTGACTTGAATACAGCACAGTATATCTAACCGGACTCTGTCTTTGTGCATCTCTCCCCCTCTTTAGTATGACAGATGTAGCCACTTCTTCCAGATGAAAAATATCTCGTTTTGTGGGTGTCATCCGAGAAACAATTGGTAGGCAAGAAGTCTGAGATTCTGCCCTGATGTTCCCAGTACACAATGCAACAACTGACTGATTGCATCATGTTGTTTTTCTTCTCTCTTGCAGCTACTTTGGCTTCATCACTAAGCACCCCATGCTGAACAGATTTGCTTGCCATGTGTTTGTTTCCCAGGAGTCAATGCGACCTGTAGCACAGTGTGTGGGGTGAGTCCATATTACAGTACTTTATCAATTACTTTATATCAAGAGTATGGCATGGGATAGAAACAACTTCACATCTATTTACTCTATAAACCATGTCCAAGATTATATATTTTATCCAATTTAACTATAAATGCAGTGAACTTGCTAAGATGCTGAAAATGCTTTTAAAGAGATTGAAGTATTATATTATAGAGTTATATCAGTATATCAAATATATACTGTATATATATCAATATATATCAAATTGAGCTATATATACACAGTATATAGTACGTGTATATATAAGATGTAGGTTTATACTATATACTATTGGGTCTATACTAAATACTATTGTATATCTGCATTATACACTTATTTGGGCCCAAGCTGGAACAGCGAAGGCCCTATTGTTTCTGAAGGAGTTATTATTGTCATTATTATTATTATTATTATTATTATTATTATTATTATTATTATTATTATTGTTTACCAAACTTGCTCAAAAAGTCACGAAATTCGCTAGGGACGTCAAGCATGGCATGAAACGACGCAATTGGGCCTTCGTTTTCATTTGGGTTGCAAAATGCCTCTGTAGCGCCCCCTAGATATTACAAAAGGCCTCCGTATTGGGGTTATTTTGGCTTAGCCTGACGAAATTCACTACACGTCAAGTTGGCAAAAGCTTTTCCAACTTCTGAGCGGTGTGGCCATGGCGCCGTCCCAAAGTTGAGCGACTCGCCAGTGTTCTCCACAAAACACAAAATCACTTATAACTTGTGCAAACATTGTCCGATCCTGACCAAACGTCACAGTGTGGATGCTTGACCCGGCCTGAACACGTACATATGCTCATAGTGACACTCACCCATAGCGCCACCTGCTGGTGGTTGGAAATAGCAGTTTGTTTCCACACCTCGCATATAATCAAACTCCTCCTACAAATTTAATGGTAATGGCCTCACTCTTGGCCAGGTTACTCTTCAGCTATGAGGGAATAAAAGTTGGTGAAGTCTTTTCCAAATTCTAAACGGTGTGGCCGTGGCAGCCCCTCAAATTTCAAGCACTCTCTGTGACTTTGGCAATGACAACTCTCCACAAGTTTGGCTGTGTGTTTGTGTTTTTCTACTGGAAGGAAAGTTGATGGTGGTAATTGGAAACGTCACTTTTAACATGTCAAAGTCCAGCACATACCCCGACATACGCACGTGCTCGGGCCCGGCCTCGCGGCTTGCAGCTTTAATTATTATTATTGTTATTGTTATTGTATTATTATTATTATTAGCAGTAGTAGCATACTATATTATTTGAATATTATGTGTATTATTATATAATTATTCATAATAATTGTATTATATTTTTATTATTGTTGTTAAACTACTACAATGTGCAATTACCTCACTTTATCTATATATTGCTTCTGTATTTAGTTTTTTGGCAATTTCTTCATCTTACTACTCTTTGTTTTTTCTTTTATTATCTTTCTAATTTCCTCCTGCTATCCCTGTGGCTCTTGTAACTGTGACATGTGTGTGTGTGTGTGTGTGTGTGTGTGTGTGTGTGTTCAGGTGTGTGTAATGTTGGATTTGAATAAGACAGGCAGCTGAGTGTGTGATGGCCTGAACTGATCATCTGTCAGCTTCTTATCCTGCTCTCTCAGTGTGACAGACACATTAAATAACTGTTGCCCTCCTTTGATTTCACAAGTGGTTCTGCAGTTCCACTTTCCACACGTGTTAAGTTACAGAAGATGAGTTCTATTGTTAAAGCTGTTATTAGACGATAGCTCTCAGGCAGATCTTTAGTCATGCTCCTATCTGCCTGTGTTTTCTGCAGGCAAGCCTTTCAAGAGTACTACCAGGAACATCTGGAGTATGCGTGCCCTACTGAGGACATTTACCTAGAATAAGAAGTGTAGCCATGACGACCACCTTCTTCATCCACAGCTGGTGTCTGTTCATCACGTTTGCCACCAGTGGGCACTGTGAGCGGGGGGTCTTTTCTCCATTGTAAAATATTCAGTTGTGTCCCTCTGAACCTGGGAAACATTATTTCTACTGTATGCTAGGTATTTGATTTATTTCATTCATCTCTCGCTCTTTGGTTATTCACATCGCCTCGGCGGATCGATGCCTGTTTCTTTGATCTTTTTCTATGATATAAAACGAAGCCGCTGAGCACCTATTTGTTTAAAGGTTCCTCTTTTGAAATGACACTATCTACCTACTACTGCTGTTTCACTTTTCAATGCATGGCTAGTAGGGTTAATGCACACAGACACACAAAGAAAAACACATATCCAAGTGAATGGCAAGCAGCTCAACATACACTATGGGACTGGTGTAGAACCATGTGGCTGGCATTTAATTCCCTGTAAATATGTATTTGTTCGATATTGACAAAGTGCTGGTTAGATTTCTACTGATAGTGACATTGGAGCAAAGTAGAGAGAGTACAGTGAAGCGTCTTTGGTCTGAGCTTACCCCTGTGTTGCATACGGCGATGTGGTGTGTGTTGTAAATACATGTATAGAAAGTAGACATACAGGCGCCTCATCCACACTAATTAAGAAACACTCACAGAGGAGACTGATGGAGGGGATTTTATTCAGTGTTGCGGTGGGTATGGTATGACTTAATGTTAAAATTACTCATGGTAATAAGACGTGCAGGAGTATGAGAGTATGAGAGAGAAAATTGCTCATGACTCGGAATCCTTTTTGAATGTCATTGGGTCTGGGAGATATTTACTTCAGCTTTGATCAAGTGTAGACGCTGTCAGCACACACGGATCTGACAGAACCATTTTACTTTTCTCCGTGCATTAGAGATCATTTAAATGTGCGTCACTGGATGCTTTGCAATGATGAATGTGACTATAAGGTCAGAGAAAGGAAAGGCCCTTTGAAAAGCCATAGTCTCACACCTCGGACTGTTGAACTCTGGTTCTAGTCTCCTTTTTCCCCTTTTTGGCTTTGCAGTTTTAAACAAGGGAAATGTAATGACAAGCCTAACCTGTATCTACAGCACTGCATGGTAGTGTGCCTACTGTACAGTGGGAGTGACCTGATAATCCTTGGATCCAGTATCACACTGAAATCACACCTTTAATAAAGCATTAAACATGAGGTCTTACAGTTATGAAAATGATTAGACTTTGACCTTGTTTTTAATTATGAAGGACATAACTACATGTTCCTACATTTATTTATTTATTACTTTCAGTCTGGTCAAGGGTGCAAGTCCTTGTGTTACATGATAAGCTACTCTTGAGGTTGTTTTATCATATCAAAGCTTATTTTCTAGCACCCTACGCAGTGGAGGTATAGTTAACAAAAAATATGCAGTCAGCATCATTGGAAATTTTAGGCCTTTAACTTAGCCATTATCTACTATTCACATTATTCTGTTTAGCATCTTGGCCTGCTGCTTTCAGTCACACTCCACATGAACAAACACGCACCTCAGATCTGCTGGATTTCAACATTAAGAGTTCACTGAATGTTGATATGGCAGGAGGGTGTTGTCTACATATGAATCGCTGTCAGTTAGATCATGTATATACAATAGCCAATCTAAGATAGTGCTGTGTCCTTTACATTGAGTATGTTACTTGAATGAATATGTACATTAATTAAAAGAAATGTTATAAAAGATCACAACCAGACCAAACCCCTGGAAAAAAAACCCCAAATATCTGTGATCTGCAGACATTTTATATCAGTGTCAGTGTTTCGACACGAGGTGTTTCCCAGTATCTGTCACACAGGTGGCATTTGGGTTCCTTCTATCTCCGTGAAGCCCTACAAACAGGCTTCAGCAGCACAATTTGGGCATATTTGTGATGTGACATCTTACATGTGTGACACAACCACCAGACTATCGACCAATCTACTGTAAAGAGGTGAAAAGTGACAAAGAGAGCCATCACAGGAAAATAGTAATTACCTTTGAGCACCAACAGTGTGACCCATCTCTGATCTGTATCTATTTCTTACGGCATAGTTAGAAAAAGTCTCAACACAAAACTACACAAAAACAGCCTCTGGGGATGATCTAGTTCCATATAGCCACTGAAACACGCATTAACAGCTAAAGCCAACTTTTGACCTTATTACATGAACAAGATTCCTAACTGTATACCTAGAGCAAAACAGTATGTGACAGAACACACATATCCTATCTTGTATCTTTAAAAACAAGGACTTGTAAAATCCAAGAGGAAAAAAAAAAGAAAAAAAAGACAAAAAAAAAATCACTCTGCCTTGTCATGGATCTGGTCTTATGAATAAAATATATGCTTGATGTCCAAAACTTTATTGTTGTTGTTATTGTTCACATTGACACTTGACTGTTTCCGTGACTGAAAGGGACAGAAAAACACTTTCAGGTATATTTCAACATACATATTCACAATTTTATGATAATAAAAATGATGAAGAGGAAATCACATGATGAATCAATAAAAAAACATTTAGAAGTCAGGTAATACAAAGTACTTTATATATTAATTAGAAATATAATCAGTAGTAGTAAAAAAAATCAGTTCTTCACCAAGGAAAAATATTTTGCAGGCAGAGTTGTGAAACCACATTAGCAGCATCATATGTTCTGCTTTCACTGAGCAATTTTAGTGTAAAAGTACAGTACATTAAGCCTCCTTCACACAAAAATATCAACCAGCCCATTAACACTGACAGCACTTGGGTTTGGGGCTACACTGAGGATTGCAGCAAGGCTCCAGGTTTGGATCTGTTCCTTTTGATATCTGGCTCTCACCAAACACTATTGAGGCTTCAAACTCCTCTTTGACCTTCTTGATCCTCTCCAGCACGGCAAGGAGGTCTGGTCTTCCAATCAGAGGGAGAGGATAGTTCTCAGATGGATCAGCCTCCAGGTCGAACAGCAGAGGGGGGTCATGGGCCTTGAGAACTGCGAATACTGGACAGTCTGGATCTGGGGTAGTGCCGCTGTGGGTGGCACCTGATTCAAGCACATAAAACAGAAGTCAAAACCAACTTAGTAATGACCATGTGATTATGCTTGATCCTATCACTTATTCTGTATGCCAAAAGCCTTCTTTACCTCGTGTATAGAAGTGGGCCTTGTACTTCCCCATCCTGAGAGCAAACAGACCATACTTTGGAGAAGGATCGGTGGGGTAGAACATCATCGTCTCCCTTTTACTCTGCAAAATAATGATCATTATAGTTCATTCCAATGCATGGTCTTGGTTATCTTCAATATCGGCTGTGTGAAGTATGATGATTCTACCTTCTCTCCGTTAACAAGGATTCCTGTCATATCAACTCCATCCAACACCAGCTGGGACAGTTGAGCTCCTGCCAGTTTCGCTATGGTAGGGAGGATATCTAGAGTGCTGGCTAGCTCATGAGTCACACCTGAAGAAACAAATACAGAAATGAGAAAACAGCAGCAGTCACTTAGTAAGTGGATTGCCATTCAATGGTATTTGTTATTTGTTTATATATATATATGTGTGTGTGTGTGTGTGTGTGTGTGTTTGTGTGTGTGAATAAAACACCACCAGTATGGTCTTTATAATGGTAAACTGATAGCCTTATAATGGTTGTCAGTTATCAGTGTTCTTAATGTGAGGCTTTTTACAGCTGACTAATGTGACGTTACCGGGCTTGATGGTCCCTGGCCAGTAGGCGATGGCTGGCTCTCTCATGCCCCCCTCATATGTTGTGCCTTTACCACATTTCAGAATACCAGCGTTACCACCACGAGACATACGCATCAGTTCAGGTCTACCAACAGACACGGGAACATCATGCCATTTTGGAATAAAACAATAGATGCCACATCACAAGACAGCCATGGATCTAATCTAAAAGAGGACATGGTTATCATACAACTCAACCTTTGAGCAGGTGATATACAGGCTACTTAATTGCAGCTGTTTGTTGCTGGGGCTGATGAAAATATCAATTGACAATATGAATGCACACAAGTAAGTTCAAATACAGCTGCTGTAAATGTCATTAATATGAAAAAAACATGGGAGAAAACCAACCCATTGTCTGAAGTGAAGAACACCAGTGTATTGTTGAGCACTCCAGTCTTCTCCAGGGTCATCAGAAGGTTTCCTACAGTATTGTCAAACTCTAAAAGAGCATCTCCAAATGGGCCCCTTAAAGACTGTCCAGCTGCCCCTGGACCTGCATACTGCGGGTAGTGGGTGTGCTGCAGATAAAGGGAGAGGTATGTGCGGTTATTGTTGTAATTATTGTTTACACGATGGACTCTTTGAAAACTAATTTAACTACTAATTCTGAAAACCCACTTTAGCATTTAAAATAATTAAACCAATCAAGACAAAGCTCTGATGGTGGTGTGTAAAACACGTTGTTCATTTTGGTCTCTTGAGGAATGCTCTTTCTCACAGTGTAACTTTGGCTTACATGGGAAGGATAATAGAGGAAGAAAGGCTGTTCTTTCTTGACAGATGTTTCAATGAAATTGGTTGCAAAATCGCTGTAAGCCTTTTCCAGGCTCAGGAAGTTGACTGGTTGCTGCTTGATTGCATCATTGTACATTAGCGGGACCAGTACTGTGGCAACATCACACAATCCGAAACACTTCACATCTGGAGGGAAACAAGTCAGGTTCCAACAGGGACCCTGGGAGAAGAACAGGGACAGCGAGTCACTAATTAAAATAGATATGATGAAAACACAAGAATAATTCCATGATTATAATTAAATATCATCACAGATTACATCTAAAAATGTCTATAACTCAATCGCACTAACCATATCATGTGAGTAGGGGATACCAAGGTACTGGTCAAAGCCCTGCTTGGTTGGAAGATACATCCCATTGGCTCCAAATCCCAGGTGCCACTTCCCTACAGCGGCAGTGGCATAGCCCCGAGGTTTCAAGACCTCAGCGATGGTGGTCTCATTCAGAGGGAGACCGCCTATAGAACCTGGGTACAACACTCCTGGGTAGATGCCAGAGCGAGTCTGATAACGCCCTGTCAGCAGTGATGCCCTGAGAAATCAGTGTCAACAAACAATGCTATTATTGCGGGAGGGACAGAGAAGTGTGTGTCAATGCTTGTATTTCCACATGTCTTTTGTTGTTAAGTGTTGAAAGTCACCATATCGTAGTAACAATTTAAATGCAGGCAAAACTGTGAAACTTGTTTTCAATAATTACAACAACACTTATTAATTGTTAAATCACACATCTTAAAATGTGCAAGCAAAAGAACGAAAATAGATTCACAGACTATCTATAAATCAGCTTTGATTTTACTGATATAAACATTATATCTCGTCTCCTATCCCATAACAATAAACATAAATAGCACTACAGCCCATATGCTTTTAAACAAATAAATATTTTATTGGTCATGATTTTTGGGGGTACATTTTTTAAAATTTAAATATGAATTGTTTAGACGTTTTGTATCTTTCCCCCCCACATTACTGCATCCTTCAACTAGGAAGTTAGATTCAGGGATCAAGCTTTCGCTTTCGCTGGTGTCGCTTCTATTTGGAAGTTGACACTGACAGCACATGAGGTGAGTGTTGTGTACCTGGACGGGCTGCAGACGGGGCTGGTGCAGTAGAAGTCAGTGAAGCGGAGTCCTGCTGCCGCCAGTCGGTCCAGGTTTGGTGTCAGTGAACTCGGGTGTCCGTAACAGCCCACATCCCCGAAACCTAAATCGTCGGCGAACAGCAGGATGAAGTTCGGTGGTGAGGCGGCGCATGTGCGGCACAGACAGGTGATGAAGAGGAGGGGGAAGAGGTAACCGGCATGACCCATCCTGTCCGCGTGTCTTTACATCTGACCGGACAGAGGCGACCTGATCCAACTCGCCGTGGGACAAACAAAACATCACGTGACCGCGAGCGGAAACTGTCGCGTACTGTTGATGTCACACACTAATAGGAAATGTAGTTTCTATATTTATTTTGGATTACACAACCGCTGTAAGCTGATGTGTTAACGTTTCTGTGTTATTAAATTAGTTTGTTTCCCCAGCTGTTTACGATAAAAGACCTCAATGTCTACCAGAAATGACACAATGCAATCCAATCCAACAGTATGTGTGATTTCCATTTCCGAAAACAGACAAGCAAAAAAAACTTCCCTTTATAAAACACACAAACACACATGTTCTGTCTTTATAATCAGTGTGTAGACCCACAGTCTATACACGCGCGCGCGCACACACACACACACACACACACCCACACACACACACACACACACACACACACACACACACACAC
>JAFBJQ010002035.1:194374-264466 GCA_016785345.1 Trinectes maculatus
CATACTTGTATGTATGTATGTATGTATGCATGCATGTATGTATGTATGCACCCCCCCAAAAAAACAACAAAACAATAGTATCTCAAAAGCTGTACATCACATCTCTGATATTTTGGCATTTCGATGCATAATATGTGCACGTTGTGTAAAAGTTGCGTCATTAAAAAAGTAAAAACAGATACCGATAATTTCCGATATTAATGTTCATGCTAATACTGGTAGGCCTATATACTGGACATCTCTAATATATATGTGTGTGTGTGTGTGTGTGTGTGTGTGTGTGTGTGTGTGTGTGTGTGTGTGTGTGTATGATATGATATGATATGATGACAACATGTGAGCAGAACCCAGAAAAAATCATGTTTGGCAGATTAATCTTAGTATGCGCATCACTATGAGAAACCCCTGTTGCACTGTGACATGTTTCTACACTGACTAATGATGCATTGTTACCAAAAATATCCCTAATAACGACTATAACTCTCATTGTTTGCTAAGGAGGGACTCTTCACTCCTATTCACATCTAATATTTAGCACAGATGGAAAGATTTTATCAATATGACATAAAAAAGTGCATGTCCTGTGACCAGAGCTTGTCTGTTGAATGTCAGGCTATCCTGAATGTCCGAGCCTGGTTTTGCACCCTGCATGTCCGATGTTTTATGTACCATTTGACTGAAGTTATTAATCTTAGGGCCTGCAGCTGAGCTTCTGTCCTTTGTGGCGACCTTGGATTCTGCCTCGGAATTGACCTGATAAATGGTCATTTATGCAAACAAGGTGAGAAATAAATTTCTGATGCAGTACAGAGGACTCCAGGAGAAGTAGATGTCACAGCTGGTTTTGTAATCCACAGTCCAGGACTGGGCCCATTTATTTATTTATTCCCAGAGTCAAGTTTCAGTTGGGTGGACAGGGAAAAGAAAAGACACCTGCTATCTGCATTTAAATAAGAATGCACATACGAATGCTAACACAAATGTACCGTACTTTTAATCACAGGGCACTTCACTGAGGTGATTCTCAGTTATTTTATGCAATGTAATACTGACACCTGATACAGATTCACAGAGGAGTTGCCTGATATTCACATAATATCTTATTTTTGGTCCTGATGAATTATGCAGCACGTCAGATTGCATGTTTGTGATGTCAGGGAGCCATTGCAATGGCATAGGCTGAAAGCTCGTTTTGATTTACTATTCACTTTTACATCTCTCTACAGTACTGACCTACATTCACACAGCTGTGTGTGTGTGTGTGTGTGTGTGTGTGTGCGTGTGTGTGTGTGTGTGTGTGTGTGTGTGTGTCTGTGTGTCTGTGTGTGTGGGAGAGAGAGAAATAGAGAGAGAGGAAAGTAGTCTACAATAACTCAAACTCAAAGTAGTCTGTGTAACCAAGCCTCTGATGACTGATGTAACCAAGCCTCTGATGACTAAGAAGGATAACAGGAACATCAGCAAATCACCTTTCTCATTTTTAATTAGCACAATATCCAAAGGGGCACTGTGAGTGTGTGCACGCACATGCAAATCATCAACAACTTTTATTTTGCTCGTATCATTTGTGTTTGCAGTCCATTGAAAGGATGCGCATTTGTGTCTGTGTGCGTTTATTTGTGTGCGTGTGAGTGCATGTAGTGTGATTGCTTCAGGCAGGAGAAGATTTGGTACAAAACAGCCCTGCAGAGCTGATGGAGAAAATAAATCCCACCATCTGGACAGAAACAAGTGGAGGGAGAAACAAGCTTCACACCTGAGGTCGGGCTCTTTCTACCTCTTCATCCTGCACCTCTTTGTTTCTTATGAGTATATCACTTTCACAGTTTTGCACAGGCTGCTATTTTAAGAAAGAGTAATTGATAAGCTCTTGTGTACAGTATGTGTGAACAGAGTATGCGTGAACAGCAAACCTACATTCATGTGCCATTGTGCTGCTATTTGTCATTTACAGAATAAGAGTAAGAACGTGTGAGTTAAACTGTGGAGCTTAATGATGTTGTTAGTGAGGACAACATAGTCCTAAAACCAGCTTCCAACATTGCAGATCAACTGTTTGTACACCAGTGGGCGCCATTGTGTCACAGTTCTTGAAATTTTTACTTTGACTTTTTACTTTGACTTCCACAAACCATCTCTTTTAAATCATTTTTTTCAGGCTTTGCTATACAACACACTGAGCAGTAACCGAGCCATTGATGGCTGATTGCACATCTTAAATTGAAGGTTGGCTTACAGATATTTTTAGGCAGGGCAAAGCTGCTCTTTCATGCCCTTGTGTACTTTCTTCAGTCTGGCTGCTGCCTCTCCGCCTCTTCAAAAAAAAAAAAAATCGGCAACGTTTGTTAAGTCAAGTCAGACAGGTATATAGTTAAAGGGGGACATGGGTGTGTGGGTGTGTGGGTGTGTGGATGGATGGATGGATGGATGGATGGATGGATGGATGGATGGATGGATAGATAGATAGATAGATAGATAGATAGATAGATAGATAGATAGATAGATAGATAGATAGATAGATAGATAGATGGGTGTGCCAGTGACCGGTGACAGCTCTTAATACTTTGATTTATCACTGCCCTGACAACAGAATATCTTTAAATGAGTGACTCGACCATTATCTTGTCATCATGCAAATGCATTTTGAGCAGCATACACCACAACATCTCTGAAGTTGCTCCCTAGGGAAGAAATAGTGATGAAAAACTGCAAATTGAAAAATAACAGGAGAAGTATTTAATATCCTGTGGTTTTCATTATGGATTTTACTGACAAACTGCACATCATTGTGATAAATAACTGTTATTGCACATATTGTCAGCACAGTATTAGAAAAGTATGAAAATACAGTTTCATTTAGTGTTAGTAGCAAGAATTAATTCTACAATGAAGACAGCCGGAGTTATTTGCTCACGGCTGTTATGTGAGCCCATTTTGCAACAATCTCCTGTATGACTAGGGATCAACTAGTCCTTTATATGATGAACAGTCATTGTTATTCTGGCTCGTGAACTGAGGGAGCTGTTATAGAAAACATCCTGGCAAATAAACAGAGCTTCACTGGCACAACAGAGGCTGGAACAGAACACAGAATTATGCAATGAAATCTAACAGGCCTCTATGGAGCAACATGAGCTGAGGAACTCATAAATGTTTGAGGACCTGTCGGGGTAATATGCACCTTGGCTCATGCAAGGAACCTTTCGTTGTACTAAACATAGAGCCAGAGCTCTTTAACTACACAACCGACACACAAAATACTGACAAGACATTGCAGTCAGAATGGCATTGTCCTTTCTTTTATTGTGGGATACACACACAACACACAATGCAGTCTGATGTAGACTATCGGACTGATATAAATTACCTTACCTGCAACATCTCCAGTAAGTGTGTCCCCGCGTAATCCATGATTTTTTTTTATTTATTTTGTGACTAGTAGTAAGTAGTATGACCTCTCTTTGCAACCATTTTCTTCACATCAGCCTGTTCATATATATGTGTGTGTGTGTGTGTGTGTGTGTGTGTGTGTGTGTGTGTGTGTGTATATATGATGAAGTGGTCCTGATACCTGGTGCCTTTCACCAACTACTACCCCCTGGCTGTCATCTGCTGCCACACTCCAAAGCTGCTTCCACAAGTAATTTATTCTTTTTCAGGCATCACCTCTGCACATGTGATGCAGACAGATGGGCCTGAGACACACACACACACACACACACACACACACACACACACACATGTATGACTCAGTGAGGAATAGGCTGGCACACGGTAAGATGACATACTGCATACTCAAAATGCTGCATGTATTAGGATATAAGATAATGGATGGATGCTACTGGGTAATCTAAGTTTTGTGTTACATGAAGTGAATGATACAAGGTTTATCAACTAATGTTCAGCTCACCTTGAGATGTGACTTAGCTCACTGTGTCCTCAGGGACAGAGAATTCTATGCTTTGATTGTAAACAACTCTGTCTGAATTTGTGCTCATTAACCATGTCTGTATAATCACAAAGATCAGTTTTCTCCTCTCCAGATTCATGAAACACTGCTGTCCAAAGCAGATGGAGAATTTCCCTTTTCTTTCAATTTCCACATATGACTTTTCTCATTTTAATAATTTGTAATAGGAAAACATATGGCCAGCCCTTTAAACTCACCATCCTCCTTTGGTATCGTCGTGATACTCGGAGCTGTTTGGATTTAATACATTCTGATTTACAATGCTCAAGTACAGAAATCATTTACAGATGTGCTTTTCCTTAAACACATATTTACATCATATACTTAAATCTATTGACATGTATCATTGCACAGAAGTGACCCGTGTCAAAAGATTTATTTTCAAACACAAAAACATTTTTCCAGAGAGATGTAAACAAGACTTTCATTAGTCCACTTCAGTGGTTTAGTTACAGTTTGCAACAACATTACTCCTAATGATTTTGGAGCTACACACTGTAAATGAATGCAAACTGCATGAGCTCTCTTAATGATTATTTCCCCATTTGAGAGTTTATCTTGATCAGCATCATGCATGGGCACTGAGCAGGTCTGAGACAGGCGAGAGAGGGGCATGATTAGTTGGAAATCAATGAAATGAAACTCCATATGTCCTTGTACATGCTCTCAGGATTCACAGGCCCAATAACATATCATTTTCAATTTTTTGCATATTGTAACTGACTCCTTATAGCATGTAATAACTCATGAGGAAGTTGATGTGTAGAGTACAGCTGTAATTATATTTAATAATATGATTTCACACATTGACTGTTATTATTAGACAGTATATGTGATAGACTACATATCAAAACCCTTCAAAAGCAGGATTATTATTGTTGCTGTTTCATTTCCATGTCTATTGATGATCTATTTACATTTCACAGGTTGAAAAGAAATGCGCAGAGAAACACACACACACACACCTCTGTTCAAGGTGCACTAACTGGTCTCATCAACAGTTTATAAACTGCTGAACGACTGCATATAAATGCTCATCCACTAGTGTTAAAAGGAAGCAGTAGCATTTTGTTTCTCAGCTGCATAATGAGGCTCAGTGCCGACTTCAGCTACGGTGGAGTACAGCATCACTCATTATCCTTGTTACCATATTCGGTGCCAGACTGCTTAAATCACATGGAATTCATTTGGAGAGGAAGTGGAGGAAAGATGTAAATTATTTTACAAGTATAATATACAAAGTGTCCAATTAGTTTTGTTCCTGAATTAGCATGGCGAGCTATTAGCCACATCACTTTGGAGGAGACTCTTCTCAAATTCTCAATCTCCAGCTCTGTCAGATTAGTATTTAAGCAGTATTTATCACACTGCACATCGGCTCCCATACAACCTGGTTCCTGCAGTTAGCATCAGGGCAAATCTAAATCCTTAAATCGATTAGCCTAGCACATCTGTCCTGGGTCCCACTTCTTGGTGTCACACTCAATAAAACCTTTTCCCTGTTTTCCCGCACTGTCTGTCTCTCAGTGAAGAAGCATTTACCTTATTTCCCATTGAGACCAGACTCTGAGCTTTGACATATGGGGAAAAAAACTGCTGCAGTTACGAATGTGACAGTCTAAGTGGCAGCCATCACATTCACAAGCTGAACCATCTGCATCTCTGTGGATAAATAAAACCCAGTGAACAAATAAAAGGCACTGACACAAACAGTGTCATCAAAAATTAAGTTCAGTGACTTTATTATATACGCCATGGAAAAAATTGTAGAGGTCCACAGGAGCAATTGGAGTCAAAGTACATGATGTCCTCTTCCACACTGCTCCTAATCTAATTATTGTCAGTTGCCTCTTTGCCATAAATGTTCACTCAGGCTCATAACAGATAATGACAGTGAATTTAAAACCACCCATTTAGTACTTTCTCCATTGGAAGTAAAGGGTCTGTTATTTATGTACAAATACGCTGTTGTTGTAACTGTGCTGATATTTCACACAAAAAATCAATAGCTGTCACTATCAGACTATACTGTAGCCTGACATACACAAACACAGCTTTCAGTTTTTCTTCATAAATGATAAAAGATAAAAAAAGATAAATCTTCTTTGCTGACAACAAAGTCTTATGTGAACTTGACTATGGATATGAAATCTTTACTATCAAGAAAACAACAGTCAGTAAAATAAAACAAAATTGTTGCCAAAAGAAAAAACACTGTGAGAAATAAGATGCAATTGGATGCAAAAGTGCAACTCAATCAAAAGCATAACATGGTAAAATTCATATTTCAATCCTGATTGGGTGTAAAACTGTTAGTTTACAATACTGAACTTTGTCACGATATCCAAATTTTCTGAGATACAGAATCTTTGGTTTTCATGACCTATAAGCTATAATTGTCAAACTTACTTAAACTTACTTAACTTTGTGTGAAAAGAATCTATGACACATGAGAGTTTCACTGTTTAAATTGAGTTACTGAAATAAATGAACTTGATCATGTTATTCTAATTTATTGAGTTACACCTGTGTTAAAATATTTGAAAAGACACCTGAACGTGGCCCTTTTCCAGATTAAACAGTATGGTTTTATAACAACTCACTGAGACCCCTGGTGCGCCTCACTTTTTTGTTAGATGCACGCGTGTAAAAACATATCGATATCCCACTAAACTGGCCACCTTTTGACTATTCGGAGAGCACTTGACACTGATCAGCTGAAATCAGCAGAGGCTTTGCGTGAAGGTGACCATCATCAAGTTTTTGTCAGCATTGTTCCATTTCACCATGAATATGTAAATTGACTTTTCTAGCTGGGTTTGAGAGGAGATCAAGCTGAATTGACTCACAGACTATTAAACACCCAGACATCTCATTGACATGAGTGACAGACACTGCCCTTCTCAGGAGGGAGTGTGAGAGGCATATTAGGATATTTAAGTAAACATATGTGATTTGTGTGTGTGTGTGTGTGTGTGTGTGCACTGATAAAGATGGCAAACCCCAGCTTGAGAGGGGTAAATCCTTATTCCCTTTATTCGGGTCTGGTAAATTGCCATCCACAATAACAGAATTCTGTTGACTTTCAATGTGGGAAAAAAAGTACAGGCTGCAGCTGAAATAAACAATGGCTGGATTCCTCTCAGGCACATGCACACAAAGAGCATTCCTCCATTATTAATGCAGGTGTAGATTACCTCTGCAGAGAGGGAGAGTTTACACACAGGTAAAAACCCTATCTGGCCCATTTCCTCTCCTGCTTTCGTCCCCATCAGACCCCCTCAGCCATATCGTCCCCTTTAACCTCCCTTTAACAAGAGGATCATTGGAATCTGTCTCATGATGAAACATGCACACACAAACACACACTGATACCTAATTACTGGCCAGTTGCTGAAAGGCAGTCGCCCCTTCTGCTCTCACAGAGGAGGTATTCACTTGCACCCCCCCACACCCGACCCCACCTCCACACACACACACACACACACACACACACACCACCCCTCACACACACACACACACACACACACACACACACACACACACACACACACACACACATACACACACACACACACCACCCCTCCAGTGACTAGTCTGTTCCAGCCTGGTCAAGATCTCCTCATCATGACTCAGTTGAGTCTGTTCATCTCCCTTTGAACGGTTGGCTACTGTTTCACTTGCCAGGATCCCCTTACCGTGGACAACAAAGGCTGCCATGCACACACGCGCGCAAACACACACACACACACACACACACACACAGTTTTAGGGTGGAAAGCCTGAGAGCAGCAGCAGTCACGTTTCCCAAGCTTCTGCCTAGAAAGCTGCAGATACAGTGTCCACCTCAGTTTTTCTTTTTTGCTGTTGTTGTGTTGTGTTTTTTTGTGTGTGTTTTTGTTTTTGGGCCTCAGCAGTTCTCTCCCCTCCAGCTCCGTCGGACCGATCACTTCAGGTAGGAAAAAGAGGAAAAAAAATGGACTACAGCTGTTAAATGTTGTTTGCGTGAAAACTTAATTATTACAAAATGCAGGCTGATGAGCATTCAGCAAACATGTTGCACATCACTAAAAAATATGGTGGATTTAAATTTATGTATCTACTGTACTTATATATGTTACATTAGCATAAGACATTTTATAAAACCATTATTTTGACTTTTCTCTACTTCAGAATGTCTTTTTAAATTTCATTTCCAATGACTATTCTGTTTTTATTGGTCTAATTTTGTGAAATTTTCCTTTCCTTTTTTTTTACTTAAAATAAGTCAAAAAGTGTTGTGGACACATTTTAGTGCATCATGTTCAGCTGTACAAATAAGCAACCTGATATTTGCATTTTACCAGGGCCGTGCAGAGACCTTTGGAGGGCCAGGGGCTCAAGTTTTCAAAGACACCCCCTCATTATTTATATTAACAAACAATTAATTTTTATTATATTATTACTACTTTATTATAGAACAGATTTAAGTCTTTGCATGTAATTTAAAACAACCAACCCAATAAAAATAATAATAATGATGCAATGTTGGAAATGTTAATGGCCACTCAAAAGGGCACTTTAGACTGAAAGGGGCAAGGGAGCAGGGGCCCCTAAAGCCCCCCCCCCCCGCACATGAATGCATTCTACTCCCATCCAAATCTTATCTTGACTATCAGACTCTAAAATATTCAGAAGCCAGAAACAAGAGGTGAATACGCTCTGAGTCCTGAAGCATTATTAAAACTAGCACAAATATCCAAGGAGAGAAAAACAGCAACAAAGTTAAGTGTGCAGGAGACACGTACACATTCCCTCAAGTCTGGGGTATTCAAAAAAGAAACTTCAATAAGGGAAACAGTAAAGAAATAGAATTGCATTTGGTAATAATACAAGCAGAAAGCATACAGTGCGTTCCCCCATGAACAATACAGAGGCACTGCTGTTTAATCACTGACATCAGAAAGAAACAGTGTGAGCAACAGAACTTTAACTGAGGGTTGTTTTTCTCAAGTCATAATCTGGGAGGAGTATAAATAGGTAAGAGAGTCATAAGGGAGGAAGACGTGCTTGTCTCTGACTTTTGCTCCATAAATTTCCCAAGCTGCTGGGAGGACTTGGAGCTTTGCTAGCACAGGCTTTAGTATCTTTAATAAGGGCCTTTGACTGCTGTTAATGTCCCATGCAGAATTTGATATTACCTCTAATAACTCAAGGAGAACTTAAAAACAACACCTTATATTAAAAATACATCTTAGGTTAATAATAGACGTGATGAGAATTTCATGAGCTTTCCTCTCCAAAGATGTGCCCTCTGTGTAATTCAGAGTGTCCCCTGACTTCAGGATTGCTCATTACGAATCCCATAGATAAAACTGTTTGTTTACATGTAGTGGAAAAGTAAATGGGTCGTCTCTGGGTCCTAACATGCTCTGTGCGTCTTCTCTCGTTTATCACCGCTGCCCTCAGGGCTCCTCCTCACCACACTCAACTCCTCCATCTGTTTCAATTAGCCGGAGTGCAGGGTGGAGCGCAGAGGTCGATCACACAGGCAAAGAGCTGCAGGTGCACCCATAGTATAGCACAGGAGTCACTCTGTTGCCTGTCGGCGCATACGTATATGTCACAAGTGAGAGTAAGCAGCTGTTATTACTGCAAAGGAGGTGCTGAAACCATTTGGGCATATGACACAACACAACAACAAACACACAAATATACGCATGTTATAGATCCACCCTCACCTCTGCTCACCCACTAATCTCCTCCACCCCTATCCGGCTCTCTTCTATTGGATCTCCCACTTGCTTCATACTCAGTTTGTGTGTTCACCTCTTCACCTCTTGTATTAGCAGTGACTGTTCTTCCCTGGGCTTTTATTCAGTGCTGCTGAGCACAATGTTCTCCATGTGCATTGCTGTACATATGCACACTATGTCTGAGATATGTGAGAGATGAGATGAGTGATTAGCTCATAGGGATGATACTTCAGCATGTGTTAAACAATGTGGTTTGCAGGCAGATGTATCTGAACGGCTTTATGGTAAGTGGACAAGTTGCCTCTTTTAGCTCCTGTTTGAAAGTCTCAAAGACTGAAGACAGAAAAAAAATTCCCAACGCAGAGTAAAATGTGTACTAAATGCACACACATACATCATTGCTTGGAGATAGATGTAGAGTAGATTGATTCGAGAGATGCAGTACATGTCTGCATGCTAAAAATGAAATTACAACCAGACGACAGCTGGCTTTGTGTATAATAAAGACTGGAAAAGGAGGACACAGCTAGATGTCATCTCAGCGTATCCAAGAATAGAAATCTGAGCACGATTGATTGATTTGTTTATTTTTGTTTATTTTATATACCAAATTTTCTGTTTTCTGCCACTGGAAAAATGTAATTTTGCACCTCACAGCCATATCGTTGGCCCATTTAACAGGGGTGCAGTCACTGAAAATGAGAATTGGTTCTCAATTGAAAAAATAAATAAAAATGAAAGAAGCTCAGAGAATTAAAAAATGTATACTTTGACATTTGAAGCATTGGGAGTCATTTTTAGAAATGTATTAAGATTAGTTTGAAATGTTAAACCTGAACAGTTTCCGAGTAGTGCATACTGTCTGTCCTCTGCTCTTGCACAGGACCAAGCAACTGAGTCATTCCAGGCCTGAAGAGGCTGCTGCCAGGCTGCTGGTAGTGCGGCCATGAAGGTGACCAAAAGCCTGAATAAAAGCCTTAAAATCGGTCTACTTTAATACAGTTCTTCTAGCCTTGTCTTAAGAAAGGGTTCTTCTTTGACCCTCATGCTCCGCCACTAAAATAAAACAGAAGTCCTCTGTGCGATTGGCCTAATAAATGGCAGAGCAGTATCAAGGGCCTTTAGGGACAAGTGACAGACGATGTTATACCAGCAACACAGAGGCAGATGCTCCGCTGACTCCCTGTCAGACACAGGGAGCAATGCAAATGACATTTTCCCTCAAGCACTGAGGAGATATATGGCGAGAAACACTAATGACTCTGACTACCGAGGCTGCAGACAGCTTGTTAGATCATGTTGTTAGAGTAACAAGATGTTGTTCAGAATATTTGGCGGCAATGACACAAAATATTTGGCAATTAAAAGCATGCTTTTAACAGGATCTGTGGTAAATGCTTGAAAAGTTGCACCAGGCTTTTTTTCCCCCTTCGAGGGTCAGTGTGTGAAGTGTTTGCAGATTTCAATTTCACTCTCCTCTTTAAGTGTGTTGGAGGACTTGGAGTGGCCTTCAGATAATGTAAAAATGTAAAATGCCTTTTCTAGTGCCATTGTTTTGTTCGTCCTTTTGCGGCTAATGTAGAAAAATTGTGGCGCAACACAATGGAGTGTGTGGAAAGGGACTCACTTACGCTGTAGATATAAGTGACTCATTCTGTGGTAACAAAAACACAGTTCTTACTTTCAGGTGCTAAAACACCATGGAGATTATGTTATAATATGTAGAATGATTATTCTATTGTATCTCTCCTGGTGGATTTCACCTATACAGTATCTTATACACTGGACCTTCAGACAACTGAGAACCTCAGATCTGTTTGATGTGGAGAGCTTTACCCTACATCATTTTTGCTTTGTGATTGAGATCTAAACATTAATACCACTCTTAAATGTACATGCTGATGATAACAGTATAACCTTTGATTTACCATAACCCCAGAACTGAAAACAGGGAGAATTCATCTTCCAGCATCTCTATTTATTTATTTTTTAAACCTGTACAAAGACCACAATTTACGTTCTGAATGTTGGGGATTTCAAAGAAGGCTTAATGTCCAGATTTGCAACTTCTCAATCCAACATCTGTCCTGAGAATCCTTCCATGATTATCATTTATTTTTCTATGATGGGCTAAAGACACAGAGATACAATCTTTTATTAGTCTCTCTGACGCAGCAAGGATGTAATAAACAAAACAACAACAACAAAAAACCAAAGCTTATGCATGAACAAAATATTGGATGGCTGAGCAGTATAACAAAACCCCTCTTCTCTGGAGAAGATATCAAAGCCATAAAAACACAAGCTGCATCTAATTGCTTTTCAGGTTTTTTACCATCTATTTTCTCAGCCCAACAATAAACAATTAGACCTCACACAGGCTAAAAATAATTATCCCTTCATCTGATGTGGATTTGTTCTCACCCCAGACATGAGGCTTGGGCTAAATTCTGAAAGTCTGCCCTGCGTTTCATCACTCACCGGCTGATAGGTGCCTATAAGGGGAGCCACCGCACAAAATGATTGACTGTTTGTCTCTAACCCCCCATTAAGGTTGAGACGAGCACTTTGGGGTGAGAGTTGGACCCATCTGTCACTTTCAGACCCCCTGAATTCGTGTCTCTCTTGTGTGTCACTCGCTGCTGTTACAATGCCACAAAAACGGGGAAGGGAGCTGCAAAACAGCTGAGGTCAGTGGACTTATGGTCGATGATTGTAGGAAGTTAAACACTGCGGGTGTGTTGACAAAAGCGCTGGTATTTGAAACTCCACAAGCTCTGAAATGAGATGGACACTGAGCTTCTCTCCAGCTGGATAATTCAACTTTTACTGTGGGATACAACAACAAACTGCAGGTGACATTGGAAGTAGAACATCCAGAGCTACACAGGTAGTAATGCTGTTTTGGTAACACATCTGAATGCAAATTACACACATGTGTTTTTTTTTTTGTTTAGCAGAGATGTAGTTAAGTGCACTAAAGACTTTGCCGTTTGTTTTTGTATTTTAGTTTCATTTCTTTTCATGAGGAATGGGTCAGTGTGGAGAAGGTCTGTAAAAGACGTGAGCCTTTCAACTTATCTGAATGCATTAATTTCCTGAACAGCTCCACACAGGCTCACAAGGTTTAGAGTTTTGATTTAGTCTTTTACATAATTTAACATGCAGATTTAAGGTAGTTAAAAAAAAAGTTAAAAACACTAATGCTTTGCGTGATATACCTCAAGCTACCACTCCCCCGTCTGGTTATGTTTGCCAAAACGACCACTTCATTAGTTCAGTCTATATAATTATTTGTTCTTTCCTTTGTCTTTTCTTTCTTTCCTTGTGACATGTGATCTGCCGTAATCTAATATAATTCAGTTGTGCCTGATATGTTTTATATTCTCGCCAGTGAAAATGTTCACAACTCTAAATAACAAATGTGACTACTGAATGCTTACTTTACTTTGATTTAACACTTTATTTGAAGGCCATTTAATGACACAACAATGACTGCTCCGTAAAAGCTCAGGTTTGAGCTCTTTACAATATAATGCATGATATAGAAACGACAATATGTGCACGTATATTATCTGTTTGTTACAGATAATGTATTATGCTGTAAAGCACATTGTTAGACCCTTCGCAGGGTCACATGCAGCGTTAGCAGTTAACTCATGGCGAAAGTGTCAGAGCGACTCAGCTGAGGTCTGAGTGTCAGCTCGGTGTTCTCCTCTCCTGCTGATCTAATAGTCTCTGTAATGACAGTGTTGACTTTGCCACTGGCTTTCCGTTACTTTACGTGTCAGCCCTCTGTCCTGATTGAGCTTTTAACGTTATCAAAACTAAAGAATGACTTCTTTAGAGGTTTTTATTGTCTTGGTCTCATTTCCCTGTGCCCGTGTTTTTGCCCTGTATGTTCATGATGTAATAGTTGTGTTACTGTTGCCTTTTTCAGAGCTGCTCAATATTTGACATGTGAAACTGATGAACACCATAACTGCTGCTATATGAGGCGTTTGATACAGTGCATGTCGATCAATGGAACTAGAAGTTTAATAAAGTCACAGATTTTTATGATGTCATTCTGTTGCCCAACCCCTACACCCACTCCCCCACCAATGCACACACACACATATACACGCACACCCTTAAACTCCACTCTGTCACACCAATGTGCATTGTAATTAAACAGCTGTTATGGGCTAACTCTAGGTTGTTGTCATGGCAAACCCTCAAATTGTAATTAAATGAAATGTTCTTGTTTGCGGAACACTTGCATGAATCATGTTGTTGTGCAGCCGAGCAGATATTTGTGAGCAATATTGAGATTGTTTGGTTATGAAAACAATCATGTTTCCTCTGCTGAGATTTATCGATCAGAAAAATTATACCTTGAAACACAAGGTGTATGAAAAAAAAGAGTAGATGCATGATGGTGTTGGTTGTCTTGTATAAGGCCTCTTACTGGCTCTAATTTTAAAGATCCTTTTTTGTATAAACACTAGAAATTGTCATCTTGCAGTAAGCTGGTGTCCATAGTCAGCCGAGAAGCAGCCAAGCAACGGGGCTCCACCTGTTCTGATAGAGACCGAGTGAAGATGCACAACCTTGACTTTATTTCACGCAGGTTTTACCCTGTAAATGGTTATATGGGCTCAAGACAGTGAAGTCACTTGAGTGCACTACCTGCGGGTAATGCAAATATGTGGTCCGGTGCGCTATCATTTTTCACACACCCTTCTTTTGCCTCAGCAGTTTGTTCAGTGCAATATGTGTGCAGCAGATTTGTGTAGCCGGAAAACTACCCAGTGTATTCACCGTGCACTGTTTGCTTCATTAGTTTGAGTCCTTGAGTCCTTAATTAATAGGAAAACTGATCTGTCAGGGGAGTGTCCACACTTTGCTTTTGTTCTGCATAATAGAAAAACATGAAAGGAGTGGCTTTAAGTCCCTGACTATTTTGTCATTTCCCAAAAAAAAAGGACCTTCAATTCAGAGTTTGAGAGGACTCGTGGATGAACAACCACACATATTTTAATTCTGCAGAATTAATTACAAGGATAATTTCAGACTGAATTGGTGTGGTGTTGTTTGGATGGATACGATTAATTCATACATGGCAGGCTGTGTTCTACTTGTTTATTATACTCTACAGGTCTAGAGACCTGCGGAGCTTTTTGACTGGACCTGCATTACGTGGCATGAATGTTCACGTCTGAGTGGGTGTGTTGTGAAGCTTCACTGTTGGTCAGCCAGTCTGTTGGGAGTTATGCCACTGGTTATTTGCATATAGTTTCTGTGAATAATTAGTTTGTCTGGATTTACTGTATTTTTTTGGTGTTGGTGGTGGAGGGGGTATCAGTTTGTTACTTTAGATCACAAGCCTTTGATCGATCTGTTATGACTGTTACAATGTTTAGCTGAACAATAGCCATATTACGGTGAAACCATAGGGCTGGTAGTTGGGTTGTTGGCAGCTTACACAAACCTCTGCTTCTTGTTATTTATTTTCAGCCCTACACGTCGCAGCTAGAACTGCATGGAGAGACCACAGTCAGTCGTAAACGTGTGTGATGTCTTTAAAAAGGTTCAAGACCTAAAGAACAAGCAAAGGTTCCACTCAAAATAAGTGAAAGACCTAAAAGTGAGTTCTTTGTAAAGTGTAAAGGTGGACTGAAGTGAAATACTGCTCACAGGACAGAAAGAGATTGATATAATAGAAAGAGGATGGTCTCTAATGGTATAAACAGTGCACAATGCAGGATATGGATCTGCTCTCTGATGCTTTTTCTTTGATCTGATGTCATGTTTTTATGGTTGGTGTGGACCACTGGCAGAGTAACTGATGTTGTACATCCACTAATGGGGATCCTTATTAAAAAACACTGTGGCTCCATTATAATCAGTAAAAGCTGACACAAAAGCCAGACCTGATGCAGTGCCAGGTTTCAGTCTCAACCTGCTGTTGACATGCAAAAAGAGCGGACGAGCCTCTATGTGGCTGGAGGAGCTTCAGAGGTGTGTTACAAGGATTTGGAGGCAACAGCTCAAATGGTCTCTGACCATGGAAATATGAAATGTGTTTGTCTGGTAGGGTCATAGAATCATATCTGGTGGACAGAGGGGATAGACACCCAGGTACCAATAGAGAGAGAGAGGGAGAGAGAGAATATCAGACAGACAGAGAGAAAGGGAGGGAGGGGGGTGGTATCAGACAGACAGAAGCCTAAATGCAATTACAGTGAACTGCAGGGGTGCATATATCACAATACGGTTGTTACACTTTCAATATCAGCAGTATCAGCAATGCTCAGCCATTACAAATGGAGGCTGATGAAAGTAATATGAATGCAATGATTGCAGTCTCTTCATGAAACATGACATTTTACATTGTATTATTATGTTTTGTTGTCACATAAACCTAATTAACAGACTGCGGGTTTGTCTTTGAAGTCTTGTCCTCTGCATACAGTTAGAGGAATGTGTCTCATCTGTGCATCAGCTCCTTCTCTCTGCTCCGCGCTTCGGTAGCAAACTCCCTCTGATCACGATTCAGCTAAAGGCCAAAAAAAATAAAAAATAAAGAAAGCACAGAAACTCATTACTTCTCCCCTAGCCTTCAAGTTGTTTTTTTTTCAAAGGGAGAGTCTGCAGAAAGTTCCAGAAATAAATACAGCAGCATGTGCGTGTCTGTCTGTGCACATGTATGACTCAGTAATGCTTAGTCCTATCGCACAGGATTAAATTATATATAAATATATTTTAAAAATATTATATATATTTATATAATGTACACTCTGTGTGTGTGTGTGTGTGTGTGTGTGTGTGTGTGTCTCAACTGCTCATCATCACCAAACAATCAGCTAATAGCACTATGAGGCCAGAGTTGAAGCTGTGATTTAGGTCATTACAAGGAGTAATTAGTGCCCAACCCTATACTTTCATGGGACCCTTTGTGTGTGAGGGAGAGTGTGTGTCACCTGAGGAAAAGTGAATGTGAGATAGAGAAAAAAAGAGATGCCTCGCCCTTGTGGAGTCAGCATGTCCCCACTATAATAGAAAACTCAGGAAGGTGATTGCATGCAAGGGTGATTTTCTGGAACTCATTAGAAAAATGGTTTCCCATAGGGGTTGAGGTCAAAAGACAGAATTCAAGCCAGGGTACAGGTTACACATAACAATTATGGCGGCTACTGTTCAGGGAGGGGGGAGGGGGGGGGGGGAAGTGAATATATAAGAATAGAATCTATTGTGCAAACGTGTGCATATGTAAGTGTGTTGAGGGGGGAGGGAAGGAGTAATTAGTGCCCAACCCTATACTTTCATGGGACCCTTTGTGTGTGAGGGAGAGTGTGTGTCACCTGAGGAAAAGTGAATGTGAGATAGAGAAAAAAAGAGATGCCTCGCCCTTGTGGAGTCAGCATGTCCCCACTATAATAGAAAACTCAGGAAGGTGATTGCATGCAAGGGTGATTTTCTGGAACTCATTAGAAAAATGGTTTCCCATAGGGGTTGAGGTCAAAAGACAGAACTCAAGCCAGGGTACAGGTTACACATAACAATTATGGCGGCTACTGTTCAGGGAGGGGGGGGAGGGGGGGGGGGAAGTGAATATAAAAGAATAGAATCTATTGTGTAAACGTGTGCATATGTAAGGGGGGGGGGGGGGGGGGGGGTAAGTGAATATAAAAGAATAGAATCTATTGTGTAAACGTGTGCATATGTAAGTGTGTTTTCAGTCTGTCTTCCTGTTGACCTCAGTAGGACGTTAGCGCTCCGAACAGATGCGGAATAGGTCAGTGATTGCTGGATCTTTTTATTAAATGCGTCCCTGAGTCTGTTTATGCGCCATAAATGTCCAGTGCAGCTTTTTTTTTGTTTCGTGACAGCTCTGGACATTGAGGTCAAAGCATGTTGGCCACTGAAAACTTTCCACTCTTTAATACTTTCTAAAGTCCTATACTTGCAAAGAACTAATTATACTTGGTGATGGGATGTGTCAGAGTTGCAGAGACCTGCTGTGGAAATATTTAAAATTAAATAAGTAACTGCACACTGTCGTACACCCATCAAGTTTTGTGACTCCATCTTGCACAGACACACACATATACACACACACACCTGTATACACAGCAGTGTTTGAGTTGTTGAGATGGTGACAGACGCATAGAAGGAGAGCATAGGAGGGAGATGAGATTTTGTGGGAAATGTTTAATCTCTGTCACACATGGTGCCAGATAACACTGGCAAACACTCACCACACACACATACACAGAGCTCAGGCTCAAAATGGGTGAGAACAGGGGGTGGACAAAGGCGATCTCTCCAAATGGGACAAAACGTGGAGTGATTGGACAGGGACTGATTTATTACCAGTCCATCTGGAATTTAAAAAAAGTGACTAGTACATTGGTAGAAAACAATGTGACAGCTGCAAGCCATGTTTAGTTTGAGTGACGTAACCTGAGGTTCACGAGAATGTTTCTCAGTGAAAACGCAGATGAGGAAATATGCAGGCAAAGACGCACATGCAAACACAGTGACACACAAAGAAATATCCCGGGTGATTAGAAGAGAGAGGGACTGGCCAAGGAATGTCTCTGCCTGATATTTGTACAGGATTCAAAGTGTGAAGGAAAGAGAGATAGACACAAACATCGACCCAGGAATGAATCCGGACAACCAGGACGTTAGAGAGAAAATCAATGTGTCCTGTCTGTCCATCAGTATCTGATAACGACACTGTCAACAAATGACAACACCGGAGTTTCTCCCAGGTTTACGTGCCTCTAATCTGCGTGCGTAAGGATCGTTAACGAAAGTACTAACCACAGGAAACTGGCTGTGGTGGAAAGTAAGAAAATATTTCTTTTACTGTTCTTCTTGAAATTGAAAGGTACTTGTACTTGACTTACTTTAAAATGACAGCTATGGTTATTAGTTTTCACAGGGATAAAAAAAAATCCAAATGTAATCATACGATTTGATGACCTGAAAACATAAAGCCCTTTTAAAGGTTAAACTACACGACAACATATTAATACAATGACAGGGCCTTAAGTAGTGCGAAGAAACAATCAGTACATTTACTGGACGTCACCTTCAAACTTTCATTTTTTTAATTAAAATTAAATGACATGTTTAAGTTTTGGTTACTTTTGCATCATTTTCAATAAATGGAAAATGGCAGAGCTTCAGGTGGAAGAATCCAGAAAATTAAAGTAGTAACAATACGATGTATGTTATCATTCAGTCATTCAGTTAGATAAATGGATATGGCTGTTTTGTAATGACATTTTTTTGTGCGTTCATTCATAATGCATGTCTTTAAGCACTGTGTGTGTGTGTTTGTGTATGTGTGTTTGTGTGTGTGAAGCTTAGTAAAGTCTGCCGTCCCAGAAGTTCAGTGCATCAAAGACCCCCTCTTACCATTCACATTACAAAGACTGCACTGGTGTAAATGGATGTGTAGTTCTACCTCATATTCTTTCAACCAAGGATTGTCAGACTGTGAAACTGTGCACTAAAGATGCAAACAGGGCTTTGACTAACCTTGCTGTATTTTAATAATTAAATTGATCCCTGAACATTGAGATCAAACAAACCACATTATTTTATCACAGAGAAATATTCAGTCGTGATAGAGTTAACCCGTTTTAATACCTGATAATTAACAGCCATGTTTAAAATATGGCAATGAAACACCAAGACAGTGAGAGACACAATACCTCAAGGACTCTTCTCTCTCTCTTCCTCTCTCTCTCTCTCTCTCTCTCTCTCTCTTTCTCTCTCTCTCTCTTTCTCTCACTTGCTGCAGAGCTTTCACCATGTCGCTATGGTAACTTAGTTTTCCTGCCAAGATCACTTTCAATGCACCAGATTTGACATTCCCCCTTTCTTCATTTCCTACTATTCCTCTCCTGTCCGTCACTCCGTCCTCCATCGCCCCTCTTTGCCTCACCTGGCTGTCAAGAAGCAAGAAAGTGTATCAGTAATCAGCTGACATCAACTGAGCTCACACACCCCTCGGCGTTCATATTCCTCATTTACCAAGTGGATTTACTGTTTGTTTGTGGTTAGATTGTTTTATGAGTACGCAGTTCATTCATTGACTCATTGATTCATTGATAATCTAGAGTGTATTCTCTGAGGGTCACAGGGGTCATTTTCCAAGTGAACAACCTTCATACATTACTATCACAAACACGGATGTAATCTTCTGTCTCACAACTCAGTTGCTCATACAATACAAAAGAAGTGCATGTGTGTGTGCATTTTAGAGTTAATTACCTGTGTTAATATGTGTAATTGTGTCAGACGTTTGGGGATTAAAGCTCCAGTCACAGTATAATTACTGAGGCGTTTCTCTTCACTGGTTTTGCGGGTTAAAGGTTCTCAAGTGTGTCCGCTTCATCAGGGAAATCAAATGGTTCCCTTGAATCACTGTCAGCGACAGTGATTCAAGGGCAATGAAAAAAGTACCAGATTAAATTGTAATAGTAATGTGAAAGTTAATAAAAGAAACGTAGGATTTTATTATATAAAATTGGCGCATCCAGTAGCTTTGCAAATTTTATCAGCTATGACAATTTGGCTGGAATTGTTTTCACTGTGTGTGTGTGTGTGTGTGTAAGCTACTAGAAGTGTAAAGAGCTTGTTTCTTTGTGCTGCAAGTAATCACCCTTTTTCCACATGGAAATCACTGCAATTATTGATTTAATCTTTGGCTTGTAGCTGTATAGTATCCAGCGTGCCTTTGCACATGTGTGAATGAGACTAATAAAGCAATGAGTTGTTTGCACAGTCTGTTAAAATATCTGACAAAAGCTTTTTTTTCTGTTACTCTGCTAGGGTCTCCATGGTTACTGGCAAGCATGCTTCTCTCTTGTATTCAAAAGAACAAGGTTCTGCTTAAATGAATAAATCAACACAAAATACAGTTCAATATTGTGACGTGAAGCATATAGTATACAACAATGGCAAACCCCATGGTAGATTCCACGAACCATTTCACTTATCTCAAATCGTTCATTCCCATTGTTTTGAGGAAGTGGTCACTGTTTTAGTAAATGCATCAGTTAATTAAATATTTCCCTAATTGAAAGAGATTGAATAATTAAATTGCAGTTTAGCAAGACGTAATACAACAATTAATCAGGTAAATATGTAAAAGAATGAAGGATCCACACAAAGCTTGAGTCATCTGTTGTGAAGCACACACACACACACACACACACACACACACACACACACACGCACACACACACACACACACACACACACAGTCTATCTTTTACGACACCGAACCCTAACCTAACACTACTTTAATCCTTAACCATAAAAGCAAATCCTAATCCTCAAAAAGTGGAAGTCAATTAAAAAAAACAAGGGTCCATCTTAATGTGGCTAATGAGGAAGCACCTCATTTAGCTCTTCCAGTTTAATGATTTGTCAGTGGAGGAACAACACACACAACACACTTCTATGCACCGACAAACATGCTTCCTACACAGAATTACACATCAAAAGAAATGGTGTTTTAGGACATGAGGTGAGTCAAAACTAAAATTCTATTTGTATTTTTTCAAATGAAGTCGATACAAACACTAAAATTTCCTCTTTTACAGTAGCCCAAAGAACATTTAGTTAACAAGCCTTGTACACCACAGTAAGACCCATCAATAATTATTTAAATTATTAATCAGTCCAAGTAATCATAACCAATAACAACTGTAATCAGAATCTGTCTCATGGCTGATTATGAGTACTCTCCATTTCAATTATCATTATCATGGGTATGGTTGTCTGTGTAATCTACCCCATAGTGATGCGATGAACCTTCATGATGCTGATTTGGCTAATCAGCAGTTATTACTGGTACCGGAAAGAGAGAATGTGTGTGTGTGTGTGTGTGTGTGTGTGTGTGAGACCACGTTTGTATGTGTCCATACATAAGTGGATTTTAATGTGTTGTTGACAAGGAGTTAACCTGCACATTGGGCTTGTTAAAGGACGCTGGTGACAGCCATGTCAGAATTAGTTCTGGTCAGCCTTTCCAGGTTTGGTGAGACAGTGCTATGCTGTATCTATGCCTCTGCGAGTGCTGTAAACATCATCAGAAAGCACAGCCCAGAGGATAATAGAAAATTAAAGCCATCAGTCCTGATCAAAGTCAAGGTTCAAGTGTTGTTTTTTTCACATTATGTATGAATAATCTGGAGATCAGTAGATTCAATGTGAGTCTTAGGTTGACATATACTATGCGTGTGTAACCTCTTCCTGCACCTGTCACTACAAGACAGGCTAAATAAAATCAAATAGGAAAATGAGGGTAAACTCTACCTCTAGATTCGATGAGGAGACTGCTATTATTTATCTAATTAAATGTTACTTTAGACCTGTGGTTTCTACCCCAAACAACACACAGCCATGTCAGAATTAGTTCTGGTCAGCCTTTCCAGGTTGGGTGAGACAGTGCTATGCTGTATCTATGCCTCTGCGAGTGCTGTAAACATCATCAGAAAGCACAGCCCAGAGGATAATAGAAAATTAAAGCCATCAGTCCTGATCAAAGTCAAGGTTCAAGTGTTGCTTTTTTCACATTATGTATGAATAATATTTGCACTGTACATCTGGAGATCAGTAGATTCAATGTGAGTCTTAGGTTGACATATGCTATGCGTGCAAGGGCATTTTTTACATCAGCTATTCTTTCTCATAACGTAATGGCTCTCCTCCCTTCATTTCATTCCCAATAACCCAAAAACCAACCTCAGCAATTCCTGAGTTGAGCATCTGAAATTAATTAACTATACAGGCAAGAAGATCATGTGACATGATACTGTCCACATAGCTTGTCTGTAATACGGCTCCAAATTGTAACATCCCTTCATGCTCGGTTGTTCTTAGCATCTTGTATGTGTGTCCTTCACCAATGGCTAACCAGAGCAAACCCTTAATGTTGGGCTACAGACGGAAGCCATGTGAAAACTGTGATAGCAGGTGTTCCAGGTTATATTCATGGTGGTTTGTTTTTGCCTTTCGGTTTGATTACTGTTGCTGTGTTCTGCATGGCTGAACACTGAGCCGCACAGCAGCACCAGCTATCTGTCTTTCTCTCTCTCTCACACACACACACACACAAACACACACACCAACAAAAAAACACTCTTTGAAACAAAGTTCAATTTTTTTCACACCACCAGCTGTTCACACTCATCTAGACTAACAAAACACCGCAGTGCGTATGAGACAAGGTGGACACGAAACATTTAAAAACACAAATATGAACTAAACGGACAGTACAGAGTGGACGAAATGTGACCACTGACACAGTGTTTACACACCGACATACACCAGATACCGCAGGTCAGTAAATGGTTTACTTGTCCCTTGTGCCTCCAGCAACAGTTGTGAGAGTGGGCACTTTGTCTGGTTGTGACCTTCATTTATCAGGCTGTTTATTCACCCAGGACTTCACACATTCTTGCTTGGCAGCGGCGATGTGGGAACAGCTGATGATGGATTAACAGAGGAAGACACCAGGACTGGTTTAAAGCCAGGAGATGAGCTTTGGGATTTGGGTCGTTGTGCTTCTTTCCTCAAACTCTTGCTGCCTCTCTTTCTCTTTCTATTCTGTCATTTGAAGCTTTAATTGTTTTTAAAAATCTTTCATGTTCATAATCCTTTTATTTATATCAACAACCACGCATCCTCACAAATTCAGAGTCCCATCTTTTTATGGTGATCATTTTATTTATCTTTTTATTCCAGTGTTTCCTCCCCATTATTCCTTTTCTTTTCACAAACAGTTAATCAGTCTTCCTCTGCCAGATGGAAGTCATCCAGGATGTCATATGATATTGTGTTTCCATTGTTTACTCTGATTAGTGGGCCTTGTTATCTTGCATATCTTTGATTCTAGTGAGCCTGGGAACAGTCGATCAATATCCTTCTTATAGACACTAACTAACTATCCTTCTCAGTAGGCATGAGCTCACAAATCAATATCAATGATTCTACTTCACTTATATCTAGAGCCCATTCATAAAATAATTCACTGAGAGATAATCATTCTTAATAATCCAAATGTTCATTTCCACATTAATAATTTATGTCAAAGCTTGAGTACTTCAGGCTGAATGGCATTTATGTCCACAAAATGTGTATTATGATCCCGTGACACTGCTGCAGGAAGTCTGTGTGTGTGGTGTGTGTGTGTGTTTGTGAGATTCAGGATCATCTCATTCATTGGAATCTGCTTCCTGGAAGTGGTAAAGGTGCATACGACAGTTTCAAAAAAACTGCGACTATGATAAAATCAGCTTGTCAATTTAGCTTCTGTTGAGCAGTAATTTACTCTACAGAAAATAACAACATGATTTTCAAAGTGCAGGTCATTTATAGTACCAGATGTTCTGCTATCAGTGCAAACAAATTGTAGCATGGCCTGTTGTCAGATAATTAATATATTGAGTTGTTTTGATTTATCTCTGCGTTTGACTTGGGATGTGTCTTCAGCATATTTTGGCACAATGATCTCCCTTCACAGGACTGTCTCAACACACACTTGCCATGGATCCTTCTCCTGACACTGCCCCACCTACTTTTCCATCTACTGTAAAGGGCGGGATGGAAACAGAAAGTGGACTGAGGAGAAGGGGGAATAGGGAGTGGTGGACTATAGCACTGGCCTGAGGGCTGCTGCTGCCATGTTGGCACAGAGGGCGGTTTGTGTCTGTGTTTGTATTAGTGGCCCCATGCGTCTCAGCATTCAGGAGAGGAACAATTTGCTACATCACTATCTATTGTTGAGGCTCTGCTGCCATGGTGAACACTGGTAACCACACATAGCAATGTATCTTCATATATCGACCCACTCTTACCACTGCTGCCTCATGGAGCCAGAGTTCAACTCAGCCGTAAAGGCACGACAGGGGATGTCGTTCAATCATCACAGCACCCACCTATGAATCGTTTGTTATTAAAGCGTTTATACTGCATCATATTCTCCCATAGCCTGCATTAGTTCAGAGTTGCTTCAGACACAAGCAGAGTAATGACCACATGCAGAATTAGATGCATCCTTTACA
Source organism: Trinectes maculatus (assembly GCA_016785345.1). NCBI lineage: Eukaryota > Metazoa > Chordata > Actinopteri > Pleuronectiformes > Achiridae > Trinectes > Trinectes maculatus. The sequence goes on from JAFBJQ010002035.1 coordinate 219,157, forward strand.
GTGTGTGACCCTCCGATAACCCCACATCCACATTTTCTTCATGAGGGTCAGTTGTATTTATTGTTCTGCTCTGGTAGGCAGGAAGTAAGGGGATGGCAATGGCCTTTCTGTCTGCGTGTGTGAACCAGGGTACATTGTTTTGCACAGGGTGGTGCTGCCAAAGAAATTCCTAACATAGAACATCTTGTTTTGTGTACTATTTTAATCATTTTATGTAGGGTGACAAGATTGTGCCTAATTGGAATATTTTAGAGGAACAGCTGTGGGACACTGAAGATTGATGGTTTCTGTTATTATCCCCAAAGTTTCCTTTTCTTGTTTTTGCAAAGTCTTTGAAAAGGCACTGATACATAAAACTAGAAACAGGTGACGCCTGGGACTTGCTGACATTGGCATCAACTTAAAATGCAAAAATGCATCCTGTGCCCAGCAAGGGATCTGTTGTTTGTTGCTTTTTCACATGCACAGTTTCATTCACACATTCTCTCTCTCTCTCTCTATCTCCCTCTCTCTCTCTCTCACACACACACACACACACACACACAAGCCCATAAATTACACAGTCAGCACTGTCACTGCCATTTTTAAATAAAGACACGTTTACATCACTTGAAAGTATTGTTGCTCAAGAATTACCACCCATTCTCTTTTTAGTGCTGTAAACAGCGTTTTTTTGTTTGTTTCCCCCTTCAGCACGTATTTCATCTGCAGTACAATGCATTCAAGGTTTCCTAAGTTTGTTCTTTCTTCTGACAGTAGGTTGAAGGAGGAGTAGAATGGTTATTTCATTTAAGGTAAAGAACATATTTATCATTTTTTTAACAACTACTTTCAGCACATGAGGGAAAACAGAACAAAATGCAAAACACAATGCAGATACTGTACACACACACACACACACACACATCATGAGGCAAAGCAGCCAGTATGAATGTGGAGATATTTGACACTTTTTGACATCTTTCTCTGTATGTACAAGTTGGAAACTCCATAAAGTTATGCTCTGTTACGAACACTGGTGCTGGCAAAAGAGAACCCAAAAGCACAACAACGAGGCAGGCGAGTTGAAAGGGAAATCCGTTTACTTAGTCCACAAAACAGGCAGAGTCAAAAACCAGGAGATCAAAAAACAGGCAAACAAATCCGACAAGGGCAGGCAGGAATCAGAAGTCCAAGAGGGGCAAAAACAGGATCAGAACACGAAGGCAGAACAGGAAAAATGCTGGATAGCTTGGCAATGAATAACACAAGACAATCTGGCAGGGATCAAGTGGAAATGGAGTAGAATATATACTGAGGGACAAATGAGCAGATGAGCTGCAGGTGAGGAGATGGGTGGGGAAAACCAGGTGAGGGGAATGAGTTGATTGCATGGCAGGGAAGTCCAAGAGGGGCAAAAACAGGATCAGAACACGAAGGCAGAACAGGAAAAATGCTGAATAGCTTGGCAACGAATAACACAAGACAATCTGGCAGGGATCAAGTGGAAATGGAGTAGAATATATACTGAGGGACAAATGAGCAGATGAGCTGCAGGTGAGGAGATGGGTGGGGAAAACCAGGTGAGGGGAATGAGTTGATTGCACGGCAGGGAGGAAGGGCAGGATCTGATATGACAGGAGAGTTAGTGAAGTGACAAAAAATAAAAACAAACTAAGAATAAGTGTAACTACGTTACATGCTCACTTTATGCGTGATCCCCTTTACCACGTAAAATATTGAAAGCTTAGGCCTATTGTCAGGACAAAACAGTGATAGGAATTGCAGAGTAAGTACTGTTTGTTGTCTACCACAACAGCTGCCTCTGCTTACAACTTCCACAATCTCTGTTTACATTATTGACATTATTTTACCATTTTTACTATATTCAGGACCATTGGTTAGCCTAAACCAGATGCTTCTTTTTTATGTAAACAATTGGCTAGAATTTATTAATGATAACTGTATGCTAATATTAAAGTATACAGTATAATAGTGCAGTATACAGTATTTATTAAGTATGTTAAGGACCATTATAGTATTTAATATTTGAGGTCAATCACAGGTAAGAACAGTAAGCACTATCTATGCTGGCTCTGGCATAAACAACAGGCACCTTGTTAGAGCAGGAACATAATTAATATTGTAAACTTGTGTTGTTTTTGGCTCTTCAGTAAAAGCACAAGAAAAGCTTTAATGGAACTCCATCACATTCTTGTAAAGCACAACCAGTCCATAAATGGAACAAATTCAGAATGCATTTAAGATTAATTAGTGTTACTTCATCCAACAGTCATCAGCTGATGCATTTGTTATTTCACAGTTTTACTGGCACACTGTACAGCCAGGATATAGTTTACTGTTGTATTTTTAGATGAGACCACTATAAAGTATAAAACCACTATAAGAGAAATCATGGAATTTATATTTACTTCCAGGTTAAGAGAGATTAAATGGGATTGTTGGACATGGCCCACCATTTAATGCCAACTGCACTTAGGCTCAGGACACATCATCCCAGGAGTCTTGCAGACAACACACTACACTAAAAAAATCCAAAACATAATGCTCTTATTATGCTCTATATATAATAGTCTTATAATAGTCTTATTAAATGGGTCAGTGTTTTGCGCTATAATTCTGATTTCATCTGTGTGTTTGATATCTCATTTGCCATTCCCTCTGTGTGGGGCCCTCCTTCTCATATTCCTATGGAGTTCACTGGCATTTGACATGCAGACACCAAAGACTCTGGCAGCATAGCAGATCAACAGCCCTCACAGCAGTATTCCCTCTCACTGTCTCGTTTTGTCTCTTTCTCTCTATCCTGTCATGTGTCTACCTCATCGACCTCAAACAGGGGGTGGACTGAGAGCCCACAGGGGCTGTCAATTGGTTATGCATTAATTTGATTTAAATCCTATTACTTTATGTCAGAGTTGAGGGGAATGTTCATATGTGCGTGAGACTTTGGTTATGACAGTATTTATGCATGCAAAGTGGCTCTGGGAGCCTTCAAATTTCTACACCATCTGTTTTCAGGATGTTACTACTGTTTATGATACTTCTCCCAAGATTCTGTATCAAAAGATTTGCTTCAGTTTAGTTGGAGACTTGTCAGTTGACATTTAAATTATTTTAATTACAGTGATATTAAAGACCAGGAACTTCACTGAGTCACTATTTTTGATGAATCTCTTGGCAATACAAAATAGTAAATGGCTAATTTCATTTTTATTTCTTGTAAGAATTGGACATAAAAAAAACAGGTATAATCTTTTGTTTTCATTTGGTTACATATGCATATTGTTCTGTTGTAGATGCAGTAGGATAGAATTAGTAAATCAACAGCTATTGAGGTGTTATTTATAGGCTCTTACGTGCGTAGTGTTGGGGCCAGATGGACAGCCGTGATCCTATTACCTCTGTTACCTCTCACGGTTGTGTCAGTATCCAGATCCTGCATTCCCACAGCAGACTGCACACATGGACAGCTTTCTTCTGATCATTAATACTGAACAGACCTCTGAATTCCCTGCCCGCCCAATCCAAAAACAGTGCTGAACACGGTCCACGGTATGTGCAGAGGGACTTTGATGTTGACGGTGAAGAATTTAGTTTTGTTATTGAATAATGATCATTTGTAATGTAGTTACTGTATTTTGTGTCTGTCGAGGTCTGACCTTAGGTGCACTATAATGAGTTCCTGCTTGACGTCACTTCTGTTGACGTTCCACGTAAATACCAAACAAAACAGAGCAAGCTCGCCACTCCCCCACGTGTTTTTGTAACCGTCATGAATGCGCATGGAAATGGAAAGTGGATTTGTGCTAAGCTAACGTTGCTAGGATGGAGCTAACTCCAAATGTTAGGTGAGTAAATTTACATTCCAAGTCTTTATGCCTGGCCTTTTCCCCAAAACATGTTTCAGGTTACTTATCTGTTTTTTGATTGTTGGTTGGTGAGATGCAGGAAAAAAGAAGTAAAGATCTTTTTTTCTTTTTTTTTTTGGTCAGGGTATAAGTAGTACTTTTGCAAAGTGTAAATAAATAAAAAAATAATATTGATTTGTTGGTCAGAAGAGACATAGTATTGGTTGTTTGTAACATTTAACCTGAATGCATTATTTATTTTTAATTCAGTTATATTTCAGTTTATTGCGGCATTTAATTTGTTCTGGTGATTATTTAATAAATAAGTGGTCTTAGTCAGAGGTCTAAAGTCTTAAAAGCAACTTGTAAGCAGTGCAGTTTAAGAAACCTATACCTGCCACCACTGCTCTAATATTATGATCATTTGTCATATTATTGTTTTTGTCATTGGAGACACTGAAAGTAATGTCATGACCACTGAGAAGTGAATTTAAAGATCTGAGCAATGCTGTCTCCACTACACGTCTCTGATGACGTTGGCATGTTTTCAGTAAATGATAAGAATTTTATTTATCTTTGATATGTAAAAATACTTCACAGTCTGATAGAAAGACATGATTATCTAACCTTGACTGATTTTTAAATTTCTCCTCAAATTTACCTGACAACAAAGATCCATTGTTTTTTCTTACACCTTTACCCATTTCTGGCACAGTTTGCATCCCAGGAACACAAGCTTAAATGTTACTGAAGCCAATATTGGTGTGTTACTGAATGAGTGAACCAGCCTCTGGCAAGTGTTGTGTGACTCTTGCCTAGTGTGAATGTTCTGACGAGTTAGTGTTTGTCACTTTGATCATGTCATGTCAGGTTCATGTCAACAGATATTAATTTGATGGTTCTTCAGGGGGTAACAGAGCATAATGGTTGCCAAGATGTGCACATTTACATACATTTACATGTTTTCATGAAGTGAAAACTGAGGTAGCAGCTGATTAATTTGTATATCAAACAAGAGTTTGACCTACTAATGTTTTTGACAAAATCTTTTAAATCAGATTTCCTAGCTAAGTCATGCTTAGAGCATATCACTCGTGCTTTTGGAGTTCACTTCTAAAAGTGGAATCCATGCTTGTTCATGATATATGTTGCATACATACATACATACATACATACATACATACATACATACATACATACATACATCGCTATCCTTGTGTCTAATGTCCTTTTATTGTTTGCCTTAGCCGCTATCTTTAAGTATTAGAATTTTGCCCATATTTTCGAAAGTAGTGTGAAAGGGATGCTTTATATTTGCACGGATCGCCATTTCCCTTCGCCTCTTCTCTGCTGCGCCACACCCACAATCCCTTTTTGTGACTGGCCAGTTCATTTCAAAGTAATGTACTAAGGTTTTAGTGTTAAAGATCTGTTTCCTTTCCGATATTGGTGTAAAATCCCCATCTGTTTCAGAGTCTGCTCTCGTTTGGTCTCTCTCCTGGCTGACTTGTAGATGTACCAGCATCTTAATCTGAATGTTTATACTCTATTCATCTATGAATACTAGAATCTTTCATCTTCTCAAAAGAGTTATGGCTCTTTAATAAATCAGCAAATAAATTGTACCGAAGTAGCATATTATAAATAAACTTTCAGTTTGTATGTAACCTATACAGTTAATGACCTACTAGGGTTGAACTATTAGGCACTTAAACTATCTTAACCCCATTTTGTGTCTTTGTGTGGATGTCAGTATAAGTCTTTGATTTAACTGCGTACCGTACCTTTAGTGTTACCGTTGTTATTGTATTAAAAGCTGGCTTTAGGCTCCACGGATTTCCACTTGATTATAAAAAAACAGGTCACAAACATGTGTGTTCACAAAGTAGTTTGAATAATAATTATAATATGTGGATATACTGCAGTCTTTGAAAAGAAAGAGATGTTTTTCATTTGCATATTAGTAAACGAAGGGCAAGCACTGCCTTTACACTAATTGTTACTCAATTACAAATACATGCAAATCTCTTTCTCTCTCTCTCTCTCTCTCTCTCTCTCTCTCTCCTCTCTCTCTCTGTCTCATTACCTGCCTCTACCTCTCTATCTTTATCTCTCTCTTCTTTTGTCAGCCTCTGTGCTGAATTAATGAGAGATCAGTGAAATGATGTTTACAAGATTAACAAATGATTTAACACTTGTCTGTGTATATGAGCGTCAGTGAGGGTCTGGCTTGTGCCGGAGGGGGTTTGAGGATCGAATAGAAATGATTGAACAGGTCTTAACAGCATCAAACTAATCTTAAACTATCATACTATAACTTAGTCTAAAATGACTTGTGACACTGTGTAATGGAACGACAAGCATGAATGTCAATACACAGTATTTGCTCATTTGAGTTGCCAGCAGATCTAATGCTAACTCTTGATTCATTACTGTTCTTTACTCTGGAAAGTAAATGTAATAAAATGTGGTCCTCTTTTTAGAATTCCATTATAGTGGGTAAACACAACCAGTTTTGGCGAAATATTTCGTTATTGATTTTTCTAAATCTTCAGCTCTATTTGTTCCTGTTTTTTTTATTACTGATTCTTCTCTCACTCCTCCGTTTCAGGGGCTTTTAGGGGATTAGAAGTCATTCTCCTGAAAAAACATACATTTGCACACAAAATCTGCCACCTCAGTCTGTGAGAGCCAGACAATTTTAATCTGTGTGATAGTTCTGTGCATCACAGGCTTCACTAAATGCCCCACTGACACGTGGGAGTGTGATCACATCACTGGACAAGACCAACATGGGTCAGCAACTTTCAAAAAATATGTTACAATTAAACAAAACCATGGGAATTGTAAGCAGCTGCTAAAAATCAGTATAACACCTGCAGTCATCCCTTATACGGTTTGAACTAGCTGAATATACAGTACTGCATGGATTCCAGCTGGAAAAGATTTGTAAGATACGCTTCATGTTTTACACACTTGACTGTTCATTGATCTTTCTATGTCTGCTTATATCTGTCCCTCTGTATATCCCACTGAGAGACCAAGAAGTAAGTGCCCCCTTACTAAAGGAGGTCAGTTAATTATACACTTAATGATATCTAACCCGCATACATTATGATGTATATAAGATTCAGCCCAAAACTCACGGGACATGGTCTCCATAACAACCCCTCTGGCTTGCATATTCATTTTCTAAAGAACAAAAGGTGATAGAAAGTAGACTAAATGGTGTAGCTATGTGAAAAAATGAGTAAATTGAGATGTTTAAGTGTTGTGTGCGTGCAGGCCAAGATGATGGGTTTACAAATGATGCTGACCACGCTGTGCAAAACTGGAAATGAAGGAATTTATCTCATTATGCCATAAAGGCCTATTGAGTAGCTTCCTATTGAATAGGATTGCCATTCATTTAATACAAAGCATTCTGTATTATCAGAGGGTGATTTTGTTTTATTAAATACCTTCTTTGCGTCTTTCTATACAGAAAAACGTAAAGATGTTGTGACATTTTTGTCTTGATGTTTGTAATTGGCAACTGAGACGGAGAAATGTGCAATGAAAACTCAAATGCACAACCTCATAAAAGCCGAAGCAAAGAAAGTACAGGTCCAACAGCCAATTGGTATACGTGAGAAACGTACAGGCAACAAACATGCGGTACACAACGGACAGAGATGGAATATAAATAGCATTAGACAGTGAGACAGTGAGACACAGGTGAAACACATTGTGAGTGGTTAATGAGACATATGTGAAACATATTGTGAGTGGTTAATAAACACATTGAGCAGGCAATCAGGAGTAGTGGGAAATGTGAGACTTCAAAATAAAACAATAAAATCATGGAAGAGATATCATGATCTAGACTGATGAAGGTGGGCACTTAGACTCCAATGTGATGTTGTCAACGTTGCAAGGAGTATGCGTAATAAAGGGATTCTGTCCATGGGTCTAGACCCTTGTTGCGTCAGAGATACAGAGACAATCTGACAATTCTGTATATTCACATGCACACCCTGTTTGTAGAGATTAGATGATGAGTGGGGTAGTACAGCTTGACCAGGTCACTGGATATGTCATAAACATGGTTCAACGGTAGGGCAGACAACATCATCAGCTCATCCAAACTCATAATTTATGAGAGTGCCTTTAGCAAGGATTTTTCTTGTATTATGTATTCCCTTTTTGAGCATAATCATACCTTCCTATTATTTATTTTTTAAGTTTCAAGTGGTGGAAGGGCTTTTTGGAGCAGAAAGTGCATTAGGCGGTACAGCTCTTAATTTGCTGCCCCTGAGAAAGTGGGGAATTTTTCTCTGCTGGCAAGGTTGAAGGACTGCAGGCAAATGTGCACACACGCTACACTCACAGGGCTACATAAACACGTTTATATAACAATACACACAAAACCACACAGACCCCTGTGGATTTAGAAGTGGAGGTATTAGGTCGTTATTGTAGCTTTAGAGAAATGAACACTACATCTCCAACCGCTTTCCAGAGGCTATTGATTGGCCTTTCCCCTGCAGAGTTGTGAATATATTGTATTTCAGTATCAGGGCATGCTGTATCCTTAAGGAACTGCCAAATATGAATGGAGAACTGTATCTCTGTTGCCCCCATTTTTATGTAAGTACACACAGACAGTTGACATGTTTTTAGTTACAAAGAATTATAGGTAGTGTGCATGAAAATAAAATCATGCACACCAAATCAGTATTTATACATCCTAATTTATGCATCAATCATACATATTTTTGCTAGAATAATCACACAATCAGCTGGCCTCCAATTCCTGCCTTTTGCAGCCCTGCACAGCAATAACTCTCCTGAGCAACGGTTGGTAGGTCAAGTTGTTTTCTTGAGGTCACTCAGTCACTGCTCGAGTCACTGCTCAACAAACAATAACGTTGTCATCGCACTGTTCTAGATGACTTTTTTATTGCGAATTGTTTGTCTTTACTTACTGACAGTTATAGTTAAAAAATCTTTAGTTGCTAATTTGTGACTGTGAATTGTTGCCAGTCCACTGTCTGAATAGCACGTCCTTGCCAACATCGCTTGTCAGGGTCTGCCCTCTTTTACTACATCACTATTGTCTCTGAGGTGCGTTTGATAATAAAGTTATTTTTAACCTTGCCTATTATTCCCAACATCATAAACTATGCAGTGCCCTGGGCTGATTGCCAGTACTGTCATTGCAGTGTAATAGCCAGTACATCAACAAGAGTGTGTATGTGAGCTTTGTCTGAGACGGTGTGTGTGAGACTTCTGACTTTACAGAGGTAAAATGACCATGTAGGTGGGTGAAATAAGAAGATTTCACAAAGTGCTTATCTTTTAATCAATGGATGACATATAACAGCTGTATGCTGAGAGAAATGTATGTTAGTTTGAGTCTGTCAGAGAATAAATCTTGGACTCATTCTATAAATATAAAATAGGTTTGACTGGCTGTGGGACATGAATAAACGAGTAAATACATAAGGAGAAATGTAGACACGAATAGTAGCTGCTGACTGAGTTTTCCCACCCGTTGCCCTGTGCAGTCATGTTTGATATGGTGCTTCTCTGTCTGTTGCTCAGCTCCTACTGCTGTACTGTAATTACTACACTTGGCAGATAGTCACGACACATCGACAACAGACACATTTGGGTGTAGGGAGGGGATAAGCAACAGAGAAGAGAAATGTGCTAGCAATGGATGTTGTGAGCAAGCAAATTCATTTTGCTTGCTCAAAATTATTAGACTCTAAAATTATAGCACTATGAAAAGTTAATTTTGACAGGAAGTCGTGCAAGCAGAGGCAAGTATGCATATTGTAGCTGAGTATGTGCACAGCTAAGACTCAGGCGTCCGCTAGCTTTTCTCTGTAATAAATAGGAAATCTTAGGCTGTGTCCGAAATCGCCCCCTAACCCCTATATAGTGCACTATATAGTGAGCACGCCATTTTGTAGTGGTGTCCGAAACCTTAGGGATCATAGCATGTCCACTATATAGTGCACTCAATGTATCCCACAATTCACCGCGAAAAGTAGTGTACATCCGATGGTCACTAACCGGACCAAGATATCCCATCATGCATTGCCAGAAATTCACTGGGCTGCGCGGAAGTCGCGAGTTACGTTGTTTTCGTGGTTACAACACATCTCCTTCTCTGGGCTGCGCGGAAGTGAAAATAGCGGACGGACGGGATGGAAATATACATAAATATTATAAAATATAACAAAATTACGACAATAAAAAGTACAGGAAAGTAATCAAAAGCCTCTAATTTAATAAAAATGCAGTGGTAAACAAACAAGTATTTTGTGAGACGACAATAATGTGGTACGTTTTAATTGTGCGACAGCGATGACGTAATTACCGGCGCCGAGAGTAGTGTCCGAAAGTGTCCGAAAGATTTTTCTGTTGAGCTCACTACATAGTGCACTACATTTATATCCCCTATGTAGGGAGTAGGGAGTAGGGGTTAGGGGGCGATTTCGGACACAGCCATACTGACTGTGTAACTGATTACTTACTGTCATACCTGATTAGTCACATGATCACCAGCAGAACTGCTGAGTGATGCTTTTTTTCCTATCGAGATCAGGACGTGATACCTTCTACAGTGGCTTGCAACACACCAGAAATCTCAGAATAATGGTCTCTCTGCAGACGTTTAGAATCCGTGTCAAGGCCATGATTCTGTAATGATTACTACAAGTGAAACCTGCCAAATAAAGAAGTTGCAGTTTGATTCTCCAGCAAAACATACAGTACAGCAACTCGCGCTGCACAGTGAAGATGGATATTATGCTGGTTGTTAATTTGCGGTGATAGTCATTAGACTGTAGGCCCTTGTATTTTGTGAGCATGGATACACTGGACGGATTTACATGTACATTCAACACAAATAGCCTGCAGTGGCGATGTAATGACAACGTCTGTTAACAAATAAGCAAGCAGGTTAAGTGAAGCAGGGATCTGAACTGTTGACAGCAAATATCCTGCTGGCGAAGAATGAAGAAATAATTGTAGAAGAACTCAATTAGGGTTGTATTGCTCTACAAATAAAGCACATAAACCAGGGATCCATAAGTCTGTCTTATTACAGTTTTTTTCAACTGCTAAAGCACAATTTTGAAAACAGGGACCTGTTTTTCAAAACACTCCACACAATTAGCACAACACTACAGCCAAGTAGCACAAAACCTCAGATCATTTGCAAAATGGAAAACTTTAGTCAAAACTATACAATTTCTTATAAAAACCCTATTTTATTGTCATAACATAAACACATCCATCATATGGTCTGATTCTGTTTGAATCAGTTTAACACTCCTCTGCTCAACGCAAAACACATTGAGCATCTACAGAGAAAATGTAAAAATAAATTCACCAACACTACATGACACCAATTGTGCAGAAAAATATTTAATTCCTTTCATATACTCAAGTCAGTCAATACTGAACATTTCAACAAAACTTTCATCAAAATTTCCAGTTTTCATACAGTATTATTGAACGTACCATTGTACTGTAAGCTTACAGTAGTACTGTAACATAAATGACATATCCAGTTCAGTCATTTGCAAGGCAACCTGGGAAGAATCTTCTGGAGTGACGAATTCATTGATGCAGCATCAATTTGATCACGTGCTTCCTCCATAGTTTGAATGAGGGACATCTGGACATAGGGACGACAATCATAAACTTTCCACCATCATGCTGAGAAGAACTTCTCAATGGGATTTAGGAAGGGGGAGTATGGTGGACGGTATTGAACTGTAAATTGTGGGTGTTGATGAAACCAGTTTTGGACCAGAGCAGAATGACGGAAAGATACATTGTCCCAGACGACAACATATTGCATCTGGTCCCTTTGGTTTGCTGCTGTGATAATATTGTCTAATCTGTCTAAATATGCAAGCATGAGGTCAGTGTTGTAAGGACCCAAGTTGGCATGGCGGTGGAAGACCCCATTCTGTGTAATGGCTGCATAAAGGGTAATGTTACCCGCACGCTGCCCTGGCACATTGGCAATAACTCTGTGGCCAATGATGTGTCTTCCCCTTCTTCTCAATGCTATCAGGTTAAATCCAGCCTCATCAATGTACAGTAAATAAACTCATGTGGGACTTCATCCGCATCCATTTGCAAAACTCTCTGAAATATAGATAGTTCCGCTCCCTTTTCCTCTTCCTCTAACGTGGCCTCTACCTTGGCCTCTGACACTGTCAGGGGAACTTACCTGTTGCCTTTTTATAGTGCTTGAACCTGATTGGTGGGTCTACAATTAGGCACCTGTGTGTGTGCACACCTGGTGGCTGTGTTTAACCAATTGGTTCATGAGTGTGTTCATTTGAAAGCCTTTGCTTTGAAATTGCAAGGAAATGACATCATGATAAATTTCTGTGTCAGGTGTATACAAGTGAGTTTAGTGTTTTGAAAATCACTGTGTGTAGTGTTTTACAAAAAGTGTGAAGCTGACAATGTGCTTACAGTTGTGCAAATCTGGGCCGGTGTTTTTCTCGTTGAGTGTAAAGTTTTGCTAATTGTGGAAAGTTTTAATTTTAGTGTGTAATCAATTGAAAAAAATCTGTAAGCGCCTGTGTGTATGCACACCTGGTGGCTGTGTTTAACCAATTGGTTCATGAGTGTGTTCATTTGAAAGCTTTTGCTTTGAAATTGCAACGAAATGACATCATGATAAATTTCTTTAATTTTAGTGTGTAAGAAATTTTAAAAAATTGTAAGACTAAAACCACTTCCTGTTTAAATGTCATTTTTCAGCTGAGAGTGCAGTGAAATATTTAGATATCTTTGTTTAATGGGATCCAACTAAATGCATATTCACATCAAGCTGGCATATCAAATGTTATTTATATTGGCAAGTCATCGACAAACAAAGGCACACAGTTAAAGCGAGACTGAGGCCCTATCATGAGAAACTGTTATCTGTGCACCATTGTTTTGCCATCTTCTTTATGGATGCCTAAAAATATTCAGCATAAAAATGCCACATCTTATTTGCATTACTGTGAAGAGGCTCACCACGAACACTCCAGGTTTTCATAGACCAATCAACAGGGTAATTCGCTTTCTCGCAGTTTTTGTGATTCAATTTTTTGCAATCCCTTGATGTTAGTGGCATCTATTTGTATGCAAATAAATTGCGTAACATGAGGCAACTATTGACAGCAGAAGAAATATTGCTGGATCTTAGCAATATTTATGAATGTGAAGTTGATCATATTTGCATCTTGTTGGAAGATATTTACCACTGGTAAATCCAGAAACAGAAACAGATGAGGGCCACACAAAGGAGACCAGACTATGTACCCGACTTGCATCAAAGCTTACATGCTGCTTATACATTAGCACAATGGAAGTCAGACATTAAACAATCATAAAATAAGCCTTGTAAAACTAACTCAGTTAAGCCTTTGTAAAACTTGACAATGTTGACAAATTTAAAGTAAAGATTTGTTTGTTTTCGAGGATCGGAGTAGCAAGCACCTCAGGTCCCTCTAATTTTGTTTTTTAATATATCATGATAAAATCGTGCAAATTATTATATTATAGTATCATTCAGGAATGTTATGGAAACTACTTCATTAATTCTGAACCTTTGTTATCTGATTATAATCATGTAACAACACTTACAGGATGTAATTCCTAATTCTAACTTCTACTGAAGTTTTTTCAAGGTAGGAACTAAATTGTTGAGTCAAATGTGAAGTACTGAGGTATGTGTATTATCCATTATCTTAAGGATTCACTACCATATTAGTTCACTTGGGTTTTTGTGCAGCACTGCAGGTCACCTGAAGTTCACATCAGTCTATCGATCCACTATATCACTGAACATTTCATGTCCTTTCCTGTTTAAATTGCAGCATAAATTAGCAGTATGATCTGTTTTCTCATGATGTGTGTTTGTGTTTGATACAGTCACATACACATACAAGATTTTGTGTTCTTCGGGGATCAGGGGTTGCCTAGTGACACATTCATAAGCCAATTTGTCCTCTGTAACTCAATTCAATCTACACTCCCTGCCATGGCCAAATAAACGTTATAATAAAAAATGTTAGTGGGAATAGTAATTTAATGTGAGCTATTGAGTATTTGTAGGTTTCTATAACCCTAATGTAATTTAGCCTTTTAAACACTTGTCAAACACACTTGTCTGTATAGTTGTGACAACACTCAATTGACAATGCATTCCCTAACCCCTTACCCTAACCATAACCTAAACATAGGTCTAACCCTAATACCAAGTGTTAACCTTTAAAAAGTCCAGATCTCTGATCTAATTGCATTGCTCTTCCAATAGTCTGTGTCGTGTTCTTTATTTAAAGCTGTCATCAATGTCTTGTTCTTTCTAAAATGAAACTGTTTTTAACTGCTGACTTGTTTCCTGCACAATTACATTAAATTTGAATTTAAAGAACATGTAAACACCAAGTTACTTGAACTATACAGTACATTTAACAATAAAAACAATTTGTTGCTACACAATCAAGCAGACACAATACAATGCTAAACATGGTACACAATACTGCATGACTTCCGGGCTTCATTGGAAGCATGGAGTAGATGAGACATGAACAAGTTGGACAAAAGCAGACCTGAGCTTGACCCTGATCCCCTTTTTCTTTTAAACAAAAAAGATATAGCCATTAAAAATCAAATAACTTGTAATATTGTTGGATACACATTAGGCAGTATAACCCAATGTCCATGCTGTGCACGATGTGGTCTTGAGGGTTTTATTTAGGAAAATATGATACAATATTAGTACTGTAGCTATAGCAGTGCTTTCTGCTGTCAGACTTTCAGCTCACTGTTTACTAGCAGGTGCTTACTGTCGGAAATGGGATAATGCCAATTATGTTCAAAAACGATGTGCTTGTTATATAATCTGTGGCCAGAAAAACACAATCTCCTTAAAAAGCATCGCACAATTTCTGGCCAATTTTCATTGGAGATGATGAAAATACAGTGTATTCTCATCATCTGCTTCAACATCTGCATAATTCTAATATATTTTAATCAACTGAGTTATTAATGAACAATTAATTTGTTACTGACATGCTGAGAGTACTTTTCATAAGGGTGAATTCCAGAATATAGATTTATTTTATTGAACTTAATACAATAGTAATTGTAGGCCGTAATTTGAGCCGAGATTCTCTAATGACTGTGTTTGTTTTTTTTTTTTATTGAAATATATACATTTATATAACTTTGGCCACCACATAGCTTGGGGTATTCAGTGGGATTACTCCCCAGGCCTCCTGTTAAATCAGCAGCTACATTTTGTTATATAGTGTTTGTAAATAACAGGAGGGAGGCTTTGGGAAGAAGTGCTTTCGTGAAACGCACTGACTTAGAGTAACCCGATTCTCTCACTGTAATGGCTGATTGACAATTCAGAATACATTTACTGGTATTGCTGTGTAATGACAGCAGAATAGCAGAACATGCGTGTATGACATAGGACTCAATCATGAATTTATCATGATTACTAATCAGATCACTCAGCATTTTGTACCAACAGGTACAAAGCTTATAATCAACAGTCATGTCACAACAAGGTTACAACAAGGCATCTTTAGCAGGTTTCTATAATTATTTAGCACATAACGTTCCTTCTTTGCCTTACTTGATATTTGTATAGATGCACAATAATAAGCGCACATACTGCGCATGTATGCTTGTGTATTAAGTGCATGATAACATTTAGTACGTGATATTGTAGTGTGTGTTTGTATTTTTCTCATGGTATCTCTTTTTCTGTGACCCAAGACATTTGTGACACAGTCTAGTCACATAAGGGATTACTTGTCTCTCTACTGACGTAAATCAGACATCTGTTGTGGTGACTAATTGCCTTATGACTTCTTGTTTTTCATTGCTTGGATGGACATTGTGTGCTTGTGAATACAGGGGCATTGTAATAAAGCTCCTTATCAGATAGGGATTGCACTTGAAACAAACGACACTGCAGTTGTTTTACCACAGGACCAAAATTTGCTGCCAGTGTCTGATTTGTTTTCACCAACTTGACTCAGGATCACATGTTAAATAATCGATGTAACATTTCTTGGGTATGTACTAAATTTGTATAAGGCGTGGACTACAGACAAAAATCTTTCCTCATCATGAAACATCATACAATCAGGAATTATCATGACTGCGATATCATTCACTGAAAACATGGGACGCTATGTCCCATGTTGAAAATATTTATACTGTACAGATCTCGTGGATAAAGTTGTCCTTTTGGCCACACTCTTATTCATCATATCATGTCATAGAGTTTGTGTGCTCTGACAAAGCTTTTTGTGGGTGTACATAAGTGCAATGTGACTTTACTAAATATCATATGCATTTTATAAAATATTTAAAAATTAATTAATATATATGGGTAAATATACTCATAATAAAAATATGTATGCATTTCTATATACAAACATGTAAAGCAATGGTAAAACCAGATGGTTTTTATATCTGTGCCAATATCAGGCATGGCTTTAGGCAGCATTTTTTGGGGGGTTGTCCATCTGTTCATCTGTTTCTCTGACCTGAAACTTTTTGTGTTGCAGCTAGGAATGGGTAAGATTTTATAGATACCAAAGCCATTATCAAGTCCACTTAGCAATCTGATTCTTTATCGATTCCCTCATCGATTCCTCCTGTGAATTGTCAACAACATTTTATTGCGTTTATAAGTAAATATATATGAAATTGGTCACTGGATACTAGATCTCTGGATGTAAATAAATATATCAGAACAAACTTAACTAGGGCTGCACGATTTATTGTTTGAGCATCGAAACTGAAAAATTGTTAAGCATAAATGCTAATGTCGATGGATCAAACCGTTTCTTATCGAACTGGTTATCGATACCCCTCCCTAGTTGCAGCAGACGTTTCGTCACTCTTTCTACATGTCTAAAAAGAAAACAAAACAGCAAAGACATGGAAATGAAAATGGTCCGGAACTGCGGACCCATAGTTTGTAACTATGGGCTTATGTGGTGGGCCCATAGTTACAAATCCTAGGATAAATTTGAGCCTGGCACCATGACATCCTTGACCTCCCTTGGTCCCCAACCTACCTTTTAAGAACTGTGGTGCTGTATGGAAAAATAATGTAGTGCATAGTAAGAAAGTCTTAATTGGTTGGCAGGTTTTATGAAGTTGTCTCTAGAGAGCCCCATTGATTATTAATAGGAAGGCTGCATCAAAGAGCCAACCAACACTTGAGCAGCAAACCTGGAGACCCGGTGATCGACAGATACTATATATCCACAGCTTTCTGTGGTCTTAAAGAGAGAGAATGTACAAACTAAGAGACAGATAGTGAAAGGAAGACTTTTCTTAGAACTAGTGAAAATGAAAACTGGCGAGAAAGGAGAGAAATCTGTGATGGTGCAGTGTAAAAAAATTTTGGAACACAGGGTTGTGTGTCCCAGTCTGTTTTCGTCTGCATTCCTGATAGAGTATGGATGTACAGAGAAACACTGTTAATCTCACACACTGGTTCCTTTCTGATTTGCTGATTCCTCTTACACAAACTAGTATTAGAAATGTCATATAAGCTGCAGTGATGCGTTGCCCATACTGCTCAGCACTAAATCTTTTCTGACAGAGTTTTGAAATAGCTGCGCCCTTTGCCGTATGGGCAAAAAAGATATTCAGTAGGTTTTTTTATAACATTAAACATTTCTCTGTGTCAGTTTGTCACATTTCCAGTTCTGTCTGCAGGGGTGACGGATTGAAAAGCCATAATAAAGGAGCTGGCCAAGCAGGATTTCCCTGCGAGCCAAATCAAGACACATATTGATATTATAAGTCATAAACAGCATAACATTATGATTACCCTGCTGTGAGCCAAGGACCATCACTGTAGATTTCATGTATGTCAGCTGTGTGTTTTTGTGTGTGAGAAAGAAAGAATGACAGGGGCACATCTGCTTGCTGTGTCAGCCCGTGCAAACTGGATAGAGACAGTGGTGCAGCTACTGTAAAGTATTGATTCCAAAAGCTTTTAGCGCTTGGCTAATTTTCCATATGGGACCTTTGCATGGGGCCCTCACCTCTGGATGGCTCAGCCACTGTTTTGTTTATACTGAGTGGGGATAATCCATGTGAGCTACCTGCATGTATTTGTGTGTGTGTGCATGTGTGCATTTCTAATTTATAGAAAATAGCTTTACGTTTAGTTCATTTGCAATGTTAGTCAACCTATTTCCCAAATAAGTTAAGATGCAACATTCCCCTCAATACCTTTGCCTCCTACATTTAGTCATGTACTTGACATGACCACGAGGTTGTTGACTTGTTGATATTCTTTACACTGGGCCTCTTCAAAACTCCAGCTTAGAGTAGAAGATGACTTCTGTTCAGAAGCATCAGCAAAGTGGATTGAGGCTTATTTATCGAATATTTAGTCGTTTCCCACTCATATATTCCAGGAGACTGGAAGTGTTGCAGATTGGTAATCCCTCCTCTCACAAATTCCTGCAATTTGAGTGTGTAAGCATTTCCAAATTTTAAACAGTGCCTACGCCAGTCCTCACCCAAACAAACATTTGACAATCATGTGAAACAGTCCAACTGACTTGTTTTTTTTCCTTTTCAATCAAGTCCAGTTAGTGGAGCTTTTGAGTCGAGCTAGTTATCTGTCATTTATCTGCAGATCAACAACCAGATCAACCAGCTTCCACTCACTATGTGTCAAACAAATTATAGATGTTGTTTCCATAACCAGATGATGCCAAAGGTTTATGAGGGCTCATATTATGTAATATAATGTCTCAGTATCAGCCATATAGTTCATCCAACTCACCTCAGGTGTAATCTAAACATTATGTTCTATGGTTCTGGTAGATGGTTTAGTTAAGGGGACCTACCCGTAAAGCTTTTTCCTGATGCAGGGAGATGGTACCACAGTCTTGCCAGCACACACACACACACACACACACACACACACGCGCACACACACACACACACACACACACACACACACACCAGGAAAAATCAATACAAATTACAATTATATTCTAGGAATCTCTTTATCAAATTTTTACCCAGTTATATTACATTGTTCCATTGTTCATGCTTACTTAAATCCAGTAGGGATTGGACCGCTGATAAATTGCTAATCCTCCTACTATCCTCCAAGTGAAAAATAGATCTCTGCTTGCTCTCATCCGAGGTCAGTAAAATGAAATCAGAATTCCTGGTGGCCTGTAAAACAAATCACTACACCTGATTGTCTGTAACACAGATAAATATAAAACACTGACGTGGGGGGACGGGGTGGTGGCTAGAACAACATTTTTCCTTTTTTGTCTGATGCTACTCCACTTTTACCAATGAATCACCGTCACTGGGCATCCCTGAGAGAAGAAAGCGGAGGTAGCAGAAAGCGGAAGACAGAATGAATGAAAATGCTGGAAGGGACACAGAGATAAAGTGTGTGTGTGTGAATAAATGTGGCCCTGGGTGACTTCAGGTTGTGAGTGGCTGTGACATTTTCTTTACTAGGACTAGAGGAGCATGAAGCAGACCCTGATGTGGTCTGTGAACAGTTATCACATTTACTTCAGGCCACAGGCTATGTGGCTAGTCAGTCAAAGCTGACTGTATGTAACCCCCCCACGCCCACCATCCATTTCTGTTGTCACTCTCCAACCCTCCCCCCTGCTGCTTTTTTCTTGACCCACTGACTGTCTCTCTGCCACATCCTCTCGGACCCTCTTTGCGTCACACTACATCAACCTCCACCTTTCTTCCTCCCTCTGCCCCATCCTTCCTTTTCCACTGGCTCTGAGTGACGTTCACTTGTGCATGTGAGGGTCCTCATGTACAGTATATTCCAAAGACTTTAAAAGCCTAGCGGATATTTCTGATACACACATACATAACACTGGATCCACGCACGCACTGCTATGGTCATGAATTATTCACTTTGTTTTCACTGGGCTGGAGTGCAGGAGATGGGGTGAGAGGGGGTTGGGTGAATGAGATCTGAGTTGAAAAGAGAGGAGGCAGTAGCTGTAAGATGGTGCATGGGAGCTAGACTCCTTATAATTCTAGTCCACTCTCGTAATGTTACCGAGACGTGGTAGTGAGATGGAGAAGCTGGACTGCAGTGTTAACCAGAGGTACACCCACAGATCCCAGATGTTTTCAAACTCTTGTTTCCAGTGAAGTCTAAAAATGCATAAGATATAAGACGTTACACTTTAAATATTAAACTTTCTTACTATATGGTTATTGGGAAAGATGATAAATTACACAAATTGAATTATCATCCATCCCTGGGTTTGCCAGTGTCATTATCCAAACCCAGATTGAAGGTCGAGAGTTTTCCACAGGCGCTGGCCGCTGGCCAAACTGCTGCGTCATTTTAACTTCAGCAGCTACTTTTATGTATTAATTTTTAACTCTAATACATGACTTATGGTTAACAAGTTGTAATTCACAATTTGTGTATGGTTTTATGGCCACAGCTTCCAAATAAATACAACACAACCATCAAAGAAATATACTGTACCTGTCGGTCTGTATGAGGGCCACCCCCCCATCCTCTATGTGTGCACGCTTAGCTTAGAGGTTTTCAGCCAAGAGCTGAGAGTTGGCTCGTGTGTTTCACAAACAGCAAAACAACTGATGAAAAAACACATTAAGAATTGTGTTGACTGCACAGATAGGACATTCTCATTAGACAGGCTACTTCAGAAAACCATGTTGGCAGCAACTTGATGAACTGACCTGTGAACATTGAGTAGACCATTGAAAGAAATGCATATTCCATATGCGACATAGTTGTCTAGCGGCAATGGACTGATGAATGAATGAATGCACTTTTTTAATGAACAGTGGATATTTGGTGAATTGAAATGTGGATTGATGAGTAAGATAGTTACAGATATATTTTCTGTACCAGTGATCCCTTTAGATGACCGATCATTTCAGCTCTAGTACAATTACAGACTCATATTCATGCATAATGCTTTCAGACGTATTTATGATTCGTCAGACTATGGAAGCCTGTTCACTGCAAGTGTAAAAATTAAAGTGGATAAAAAAAGAGTGAACTGCATATTAACCACAAATCTTGCCTTTTGTCCATAACTCATTCCCTGTAGATGTAGCGTTGTTACCCAAACATGTTATCCTTGTATGATGCAAGAAGGAGGAAATCTCTGTCCTAACTATTTAGGGAAGGGACTGTGGGACAAAAAAAAAAATGACGAATGGACAATCTGAGATCTTAATCCTTCAAATAATGTAATATGAACATATGAAATGCATAAAAACAACAAATTAATAACAACATGTAATTATAGGTATTGCTAATAATAACAAAGATTAAGTGTTGCATTCTGGCTGTTTATATTACTGTACAGTGAACCCTCGTTTATCGCGGGGGTTACGTTCCAAAAAGAACTCACGATAGGCGAAATCCACGAAGTACTCAGCTTTATTTTTATTATTATACAGTACTATAGACCGAAACCAAAGATCAAAACCTGTTTTCAGGCCCAAGCATTTGTTTAAGAAATAAAAATAGAAACGTTTTCTTACAAATAACGATGATAGTTTTTAGAAATACTGTAAAATAATAATTTTAATAATCAACCTACGTGGTTGGACACATTGTGACTGACATGTATTTCACAGTTCCTCTCACTGTGCCTCTTCGTGCTGACTCCGCTCCGCTGTAGCATCTTTTTCTACTGAAGGCCGTGGTGCAGGTGTCTTTGTCGGTGCAGAACGTTTCGTCGACATTGTGGGTTTTGTTGTGGAGAATATTTGCAAACATGTAAATTTGCCAAACCGAACGCATTCTTTACTGGACAGAGACGAGGCACGGAGGAGATTGATTGACATTGGCCTACAGTCCCTTAGCCAATCAGGACGCAGAACACAATGCGCGTTCATACACTGTAAAAAAAAAGCATAACAAGCTGCAGTCGAAAAATCCGTGAAACAGCAAAACCGCGAAAGGTGAACTGCGTTATAGCGAGGGTTCACTGTACACAATTTAAAAATGAGAGTAAACTATTTACTAGCTGCAGTGTAAGTTAAATGTAATTATAGCTATTTTGGCCAATGTTGGAGAATCGCTTTATAAAGAGTGAATATTGAGCTACACTACAAGGTTTTGGGGAGGAATTATCCAATTTCATTGCCCTAAAGACCTGACAAGCAAAAGGCACCTACAGGTAGAATGATCTGCTAAATCCTTTAATGTATTAAGGCTACCTGCCATGCACTTTCTCCGAAGCTAATGGGATTACATAGAGTCCAGCAGTGGCAGTGTGTTCACACCGATGCGTCTGTTATGCAGGGTATTTAAACTATGTAAACTTGGCGAATAACAGAACTGGCCCACAGTTTTCAGAGAGAAGAAAATGTGTGACAGATTTAAGTTAATATATTTGTTAGCTATGCAATGAGGTTGATTTTTGCTCATTTGTTTACCTCAGATGAAAGCAAACACATGCCACTACAGCACTTTGGTGGTTGTTTTGAGACGGCTCCATCAAGTCTTATTGAAGAGTTTTTTAGCCAATAGGATTTCAGCATGATTTTCTTTTCAGCTCTTTACTCTGAGAACATCTTTGCAGGAGTCAGAAGATTTTGGGATATAATGAGGTGATATTTTGACGAAACGTATCATGATAAGAAAAGCAATGACACACACTGAAAGCTGTTTCTATCCTCAGCTACATTATATCATCCATTAACTGACAGTATTTAGCCAGATTAGTGTTGCTTCATTTGTCTGTAGTTCTTGCCATTAGATTTTGGCCATCCTTTCCAATACCATGCAGATGGCAGATGATTAGTAAGCACATGTGATAATTGCCTTTAACCCATCTCCCTCTAGTAACGTGAAAGTCAGATTTATAAAATACAAAATGAAGTTTCACCGATAGTCCATTCTGAGGAAACAGAACAAAAGAAGAATGAATTTTCATTGATGTGGGTAAATTTTCCATGAAACTGTTCTCTATCCCTTTGCATGTTTGTTTTTTGTTCTGTGTGAGTGTATATGTAAGGGATGTACGATATTGGCTTTTTACCAATATCCGATATACTGATAATGTCCATCTATTAATTTCCGATACCAATATCAACAGATACCAATATATGCGGGGTCCCCCCAAAAAACGAAATCATTTCAGGTAAACGAACAAAAGTAAACAAAACAAAAGTATCTCAAAAACTATACACCACATCTCTCATATTTTGACATTTTGAGTTGGAGGAGAAGTAGCTGAAGAGTTTGATGTATAATATGTGCATGTTGTGTAAAAGTTGTGTCATTAAAAAAGTCAAAACAGATACTCATAATTTCCAATATTAAATTTTAATGCTAATATCAGCCGCTAATATTGGTAGGCCAAAAATATCGGACATCTCTAGTATAAATTATATATTTACAAGTGTGTCTGTTAAGGCTGGGGTGCAGAGCAGGTTGAGATCAGTGACCAGGCGAGTTGGGTGAGAGGAAAAGCTGTTTTTATTGACAGCAAGGTCCACCAAAAATTCACAAAAAACCAAGAAGGTTCCAAAAGGGAAAAAAAACAACAAAATGCCGTGGCAGGCTTGGAGGCAGCGAGTCCGGGTGCAGCTCTAGGAGGATAAACTGCAGGGAGAAAAACACGTAGTCAGAAGAGCTAAGAGCATGAGAGCAAGCAGGAAAAGGTTGCCAAACAATCACCTAGTGATCGCAATACTCCAGCGTTGAACACAGGTCCGCCAGAGACATAAATAGGAGGCCAGGTCATCAACAAATGCAGGACATCTGTGTGTAATTGGCCACACCCGGACTCCACCTCAGCCACGGCCACCCCTGCAAGACAGGGAAAAGGGAAAAGAAACCACAAACAACAGCAACCAACACAGATCATAACAGTGTCAGCTTGAGTGACAACATAATCTAGCATAAAAGCAGCTTCAGAGCTTCCATCACTTATCGTCTCCCTTTTGCTTTGAGTCTCCCCATATGACAAAGTCCTGTCATGGTCAACTACAACTCCGAGACCACTGAGAACAGAAGGGAGTAATGAATAATTTACAGTCCTGTCACTCCTTTACTCCTTTACAAGTAAAAGCTCTACATAAGCTACTTTATATTTGGGGTAGAACAGTTCAAAGATAACAGAACAAAACTGTGAAAAAGAATTGCTTTTTTGTCCATGTCAACAGAGACACAATGGCAATGCGTTCTTAGATGGTTCTTCAAATTGGATGTTCTGCCACTGGCATTAGTCACACGTTGCACAGTGCACACCGACATTGTTATTCTCTGATGCCGAGGCTTTGAGTTAATGCACTTTGTTCGTTTCCATCACTGCATGACGATGTTTTTGGACGCCTGTTTTACAACACACTTCGAGTAAAATCTAGGTCATATTGACTTTTCTCCTTCATCACAGTCCCAGTATCAGCGCATTACAGGACCAACATAATGAAACAGTAGATTAAAAAACCCTTGACAAAAATGAACTCACATAAACATCATTTGTGTATGCTTGCTCTCTGCCACTGTGTATATCTGGGAACTATTTGTGCGGTGACACTCCCATACAGACAGATAAAGTCAGGCATGAAGGCCAAACTCACCCAACATTGTTTTGAATGCCCATCCCACCCCCTGCCTTGATCTAAAATGTGCATTCCTTTATGCTAATTGCATTATAATTAGCCCTTAAGCAATCACTGTTAAGAGATAAGTAATCTTATACCATTTAATTAATTAACTCCACCCGTTGCGTTATCTCTGAATGTCAGTCTTATTTTCATGTTCACTTGGCACTTATTTTCTCTTTGTGTTTCTACCCTCCATTTCCCCTTACCTCCTCCTCTTTACCCATTCCCTTTCTGCCATCCTCCCTCCTCGTTCCTTCCTCCCTCCCTCCCTCCTCTCTCTCCCAGGCGAATGATGCACGCTGCAGGCTGTGTGTGTGTGTAGAGTGAGCTCGATTCACTGGTGTGTGTGTGCGTGTGTGTGCCTGCGTGCGTGGGTGGGTGGGTGGTTGTGTGTGGAGAGAGAGAGAGAGACATAGACTGAGCCCCTAACACGGAGCATGCCTCTGCGTCCGGCAGCCGGCAAACATGAGCCACCCAGCCCTCCACGGCAGGACCAGCAGCAGCAGCACACACACACACATTCACACACACTCACACACCCTTACACACACGCAACAAACGGCAGCCAGGGGGCCAGCACTGACAGCAGCAGCTCCCAGGAAGAGGACAGCAGCGTTCCTGTCCCTGTCGGTGTTCTGGCTTTTTGTCCCGGTGCACAACGGAGCCACAGTGCAAGAGCACCCATGGAGGAACCCACAGGCAACACCGTGGTCATCCGCATTGGCATCCCAGACCTACAGCAGACGGTAAGATCTGCTTCTGTAGCCACTGCCGTAGAGGGAAAAAAGAGGGAAGCTGATGACTGCCTCTGTCAGTAGATGCTCTCTGCCTCTCCCGTCTGCTTTTAGGATTTTTTTCCCCTTTATTTTCCTTTAATAAAAGGTTTAGTTTCATCTCTTCTATCTTTTCTCTTTACCATATCTTTTTTTTGTTCATGCCACTTGTCCTATTTCTCGTTTGCCCCATGTCTGATTTTGGTATGCACACTGGCTGTATTTGCCAGCTTGCTTCTGGGGGGGGTCCACCCCCCCTCCCCTCACCCCCCACCGCTCCCATTCCACTGAAGTCTTGCTAATAAATCTACTGCTTCATTAACTGGGCTTCAGCTGACTTTGACAACTGGCCACTTAGGGTGAGAGCAGGAGAGGTACGGAGGGGGGAGAGGAGAGGGACGATGCATCGGGGATTAAGGAGAGTGTGAGAAGCCTAAAGAATCCACAGGAAGACACAAAGTCGAGTATCAAGATTGTTATAGCTGAATTGTGAAGATTTACCTCACCCTGTGTGTCAGTTTCTACTGTCACTCTGTGCCAAATCCAGGTCTGATCCAGCATTCCTGTGTCTAAATTCTTTATTCAGCACTTTCCCTGAAGATGCAGCTTGCATCTCTTTATTTTTCCATTTTTTTGTAGAGTATGTTCTCTCTCACTGACTTGGAAAACAACCATATTAATAAATGGGTCTTTTGTCTGTACCTCCTCTGTCTCCTCTTAAGTAAGAACGAGCATTTAAATGCCTTGAAGAAGTCCCACGTTAAAGTGACTGAAACTGGGAGTGGTGGCCTTGATCTGCATGTAAATGCAGAGATGATGAAATACTTGAATGAATGGAAGTGTTATCAGCTATCAGTCTATCCCTGATCCAATGTTTGCTCTCTCAAAAAAAGTCATCTTTATTTTCATAGGGCTAAAGTACATACATCATCGCCCAGTCTCTCTTACCCTGACATACGATCAGGCTATTAGAGAGGTACCACATATCTTTTCTTTGTAAGAACATAACACTTTTTATTACTCCTGTGCCTGTGTGTCAAAAACCCCATCTCCCCTGCTCTCACATTTCTACTAGTGACATCCTCTGCTAATGGTTTAGGTAGGCGCAGATTGAACTCGACTGCCTGTCACTGCATACTTGTGCTAAGGTCTTCACTTGGCTTTCTGTTGGTGGCTTGTAATGAGTCTATAATTAATGTAATGAGTCTTATAATTCTTTCTGCCGCCACTGATGGTCAAAGCAAGAGGAGGCTCGTTTGGTATTGTTGATGACCTCACTGTTGTTGGCTACTTGGCTGGAATTACCCATTGCATCCTGGTGGAGCTCCAGTGCCTGCATGCCAGAAATAAAGTCAGGACATAAAAGGGGTGCAGCTGAAAAGAAAGCAGAGAATTTCCCAAAGGTGCTGCACAATCATTGTCTGTGCACAAACTGGTTTTCAGTCAAGCTCACACACGCATTCCAACCTTTCAATAGTTGTGAGGACGTTCATTGAGATGCGAAATGCATCACTAAAGCCAAACGCTAACATTTACCCTAACTCAGACTGGTGGTTGTGATGATCACTTTAACTATAGAGACAGGGAGAGGGAGACATAGACAAGCATGATCAACCTTTTATAAAAAAAACCTAGATATCATACAGCACTTTATATATATATATATATACTGTATATATATTATACCTGCACACACAAGTACACTTAAACATGCATGGATGCGCACGCGCGCACACACACACACACACACACACTCACACACATACACACACACACACACACACACACACACACACACACACACATCAAACCCCTAATCTTATTACCATGTGCTTATGTACTGACATCACTCTGTATGTAATTAACAGTGCTCAACAGATCATTTCTTTCACTTTTAATTAGTCAGATTTGGAGTGATATACAGACAAGCAGCCAATAACACATACAGTGTGACACAGCCACAGATGTAAAGGCAAACGGAGCGAGAGCCTGAAAGTCTGACAGTCAAACAGAAGCAGATGACAGATGGTCAAACCCTGACAGTCTGAATCGGTTCTACTCAAAAGTGACTTGTGTGTACTCTGAGTGAGCAGTTTACACTAGAATAGTCCAACTGAAGTTTACATCCCCTGCTGTGTTGGAAGCCTGGATCTGGAGAATGAAAGACCAAGCTAACATCACACTGGGCAACACTGTTTGTTTTGAGCAAGAGCGAAAGTCTAATATGGCTTAATCTTCACACATCTTCTTTCAGTGCCCAGCTGGTCATGTTGAATGGCCAGCATTATAACTCGCTAATTCATCTAAAGCAATGTTTATATGTATTATATAGAATTTGTGTTGTTTGACATGAATTGTTGTACATGATGGTTGTAGCATAAGAAGTTCAAGACTCAAAGGATTTAGTGCCCAATGATAAATTGGTTGTGCAGATGGCAGATTCTAACATCCAGTGGTAAAAAAAAATAAAACATCAAAACAAAATTAATTTAAGTGTCAGTAATAGAAGATCGTCAAGGGCGCGCGCGCACACACACACACACACACACACACACACACACACACACACACACACACAGTGAAGTCTAAAGTACTCTTCATCAGCTTGTGTCAGCCTTGTTTAGCACTGCAATGGGTGCAGGTGCAACCGCATATCTGTACATCCACCTCTGTATGTAATTGATTGGAACTGTCCTAAAGGATAGAGCTCACCGTGTGCTGTGGCTATGTGAAGCAGAGAGCTGATAGGTTTGGTTTGGTTTGGAGAATCGTCTTTAATTTATCGTATCACTGTAAAGGGGATCTCAGAGATGAAACCCATATTTTACTATCCACAGTGTTCGGTGAGGTGTGAAGTGGAATAAAACATAGCCCTGGAAAAGTCCTGCAGTGCAACAAGTTGGACTTAGTATTTAGGACATTTTGGACTTCTGTTGGGTTAATTTGTGCCGACTCTTTTGTCAGGAAAACGTCTTGTGTAGTGGACATATCCACAATGGATTAGGGGAAAATCTGACAGAACTAAACCCAATGTTCAGGGAAAAGCAGCGTAAAGGTGCATTAGCAGTGGATTCTACCATTTGTTCATCCAAGATTGTTGGTCAGATTTTCCTTTCTGCCAGATCATGAGTATCATTTGTCATTTCTCATATCCAACTCCACCAAAACTCTATTTCTATGATTGGAGCAAAAAAAGAGACAGCTTCCAAATACTGCTAATGGGTCTCATTCATCTCCCAAGAGGAGGGGGAGATATTGACATTAATAGTCTGCTCAAGTACTGTCTACCTGCATTCATTTTTAGTCTTCCTCTGTTTTTCTTCTTGTCTCTTTTAGTCCACGTTTTTATTGATTCTGAGAAGATAATTTGCTGGCAGGGCTGTGACAATGATGTGGATGTTTATGACACAAAATTTAAAAAATAATAGAAACTGAAAATGCACAAAGAGTATGCAACACTGAATGCAGTTTTATTCAAACTGCATTGTGCTACATGTGGTGCTACATGTGGTGAATGTTACTTATTAAATAAATGACGGAGTTGAATGAATGATGAATGAATGATTTTGCGGTGAGATGAAAATATTAATATCAGTGCTGTAGAAAAACTTGTGTAATTATGGCAACAGGTGAAAATATGCAGGTTCCATCCCCTTTGCAGCTCTTGACTTTTAGCTTTGGTCTTCCAGCGTTCTCATGCACAACCTTGGCTTTGCAAGGTACCTGCTTTTACTTTATTGCAAACATTCACGCATTCTGCCATATTACTCATGCATCCCACACGTGCCATTCAGAGCATTGGCCTTGATGCTTTCTTCTCTCTTAAGCTGCCAACTGCAAAGTAGTCTCTAGTTGCTGGAATTAGGATACAGTCCTTTGTGTATAGTGTCGAGTTGTCTG
Organism: Trinectes maculatus; assembly: GCA_016785345.1. Taxonomy (NCBI): domain Eukaryota; kingdom Metazoa; phylum Chordata; class Actinopteri; order Pleuronectiformes; family Achiridae; genus Trinectes; species Trinectes maculatus. The sequence goes on from JAFBJQ010002035.1 coordinate 248,357, forward strand.
TAGTAATGAGATGTTTTTCAGTTAGGTCTTTTTAAAAGACCGTCATTCCTTAAATAACTTGTCTTGCTGAATTGTGTGTTCAGCGATTTGCATTGTACACCTAATAGTTAGTTACAGAGAGTTTGTGAGCATGTTGAAAAGTGAACCAAAGTTATCTTGAAATAACATTATTTTGTACATAGTTTGTTGTAACAAATTACAAATCTCAGGTTTTGGAAGAAATTCAAAATTCAGAACTTGCTATGTAGCCTTTTAGCTTCAGGAACACCTGCTGTAATTCAAAAAGACAGACACAATTCACTTTACTACTTTCATGCTTTACTGTCCCATGTTCTATGTTGTTCTGCTTCAGGAAGTAGAGTTGGAGCCTGTTGTCAATAACTAGTTAATCTGTATTGCTGGTAGGACAAACCCTATTTGGTCAATAGATTGGTTGGTGGACGTGGATGTACACAATTGAGAATTCAATGCTGGTTTTATACATATTCAGTCCTTCACACTTTGTGTTGACTTTCAGTGTTGATATTGAAACTAGCCCTTTACATTGATTAACTTAAGTCTTTGTAATGATACAATTTATTATCAGCAGACAAATTTCTGTTGTTTGATCCTGTCTGTCGTAATATTGCAACAGCTATATGAAAATGAAACCATGTGGGTACAGTGGTTGCAATGATCCAACCATCCAAGACTTTGGAAGGACGTTTGGAAGGAAGTTTTCACTGGTTATTCTCATACAAGGCCTATTCCCTTTCCCCACTGTCTTAAGAGAAATAAACTCTGTTGCTAGCAGATCGTTTAACGGGTTGATTAGTTGAGCAATTCGGTCTATTTCTGGATTATAGACAAATAATCAAGAATGTGTTCAAATAAGATACTAATAAACACTACACATTTGCCCCTTTAGTGACGTGGGGACAGCTTGCGACCACTGACATCACCTTTTAATTTTGTAAACAGAATTTTTACTAATTGATCGGCGTGGCTTGTGGGGCTGAAGGAGTAAATGCTGCCCTTGAGCCAAGCACCTAACCCCAAACTGCTCTCAGTGTGCTGCAGCTCTGTGTGTTTTTACCGCTCCTTGTGTGTCTTGGATAATTGAATGCATATATGAATGCAAGTCTAGTATTTACCCCCTTTAAGGTCAGTTTTTGGTCTTTTTCATAAAGGTTGATTTTGGGCTATTTAGCAGTTAATGCTAATGCTAAGTTCTGTCAATACCTAGTAACTTTGTCCAAATGTGAACCAAAATGGTAAATTGTAGTTGCAGACAGCTAAAGATGAGATGCGTTGAGTAATGTAGCTTTTTTTTCATATAAACTTCCAAAACTGTTGTTTTCTTCGCTCTTGCTGGGTCTCTCTATACTACTGCACTGCAGCTGGTTTTGCACAGTCAATTGTTCTACTGAGAACAGAGTATTTATCATTTTGGCTCATGCTGTCCCAGTGTGTCTGAACCTGTGGACATCCCATTGTATGTCTTAAGTGGCCGAGAACTGCTCCTGATTGTTACACTCTCAGTTTTGTACTGTTGGAAACTGTACAAATGTTTCTCCAGGTCAGTCCCCACAACTAACACAAATACCATTAACCTCTTCGATCACCTACAGAAGAATTTCAAAGGGTACTGGACTGCATTTCGTGTTTTTTCTTGTGCACCTGACTTGCAACTATAAAAGTGGTGTGACCAAGTTTCATCCAAGTACTCTCAAACACATTGATTGATCGATATATGCGGTGTTGTGTCTGTGATTGGGGGGAACCACTCTGGAAAACCTCTCACGTACTCGTGTTGCTATTTTTAGCTTGATTCACCGTGGCAGCATGGGCAAAAGATGTTGCTAGCATGTTCCTAACGCCATCTGCCCACAATACTAATCAAAGAGAGAGAGAAGGGGGGGGGGGGGCGACCCAGTGCTTCCTGTATTCTCATCATGCTTCCAATTCATTCCTCTTCCTCTTTCTTTTCTCTATCTCCAGTTCCCACCACCTGTCAATCAGGTCAGCCCTAAAAGAGAGAAGAGTTGAGAAGGTGAAAGAGTGAAAACGAGTGTAATTTTCAAACATACCTGTAAGCATGTTATTGCAAAGCAGGAGTATGTTTTTATGACTTTCTACAGCTCGTATACATTTACTGTGTGACAGTGATGCAACAAGAGAATAAACACTGTTTTGGGGACAGTGCATTCAGATACTAATCAATTAAACGATAAAACAATTAATGCCTGCTTGAAGATAAGGAATTCTCATTTACCTCTGTGATTGGTTTATCGATTTGCTCACCTTGCTCAACTCTATTATACAGCCTCTACTTTTTTCCCTCTGTCCATTATTCTCCTATTCTCTTTGTTTTCCTCAACATCTTTATCTCTGAGTGTAGCCTGAGAGAAGCCTGGGGATTGAGCGAGGCATCAGAGATGAGAGTGAGATATGATTTACTTACTGTAAATCTCCTCACGATATTTATCATGTTTGTTCAGGTGAAACACGTCTGTTACCATATAAATAGTGCATTTTAAACCGCAGTTTGAAGTAAAAATCGGACAACCTGTTTGACCATCAATATGTGTGACTGGTTTAATAGCGATATTACAGATTGCTCTGTCTGTGCATTTAACCTGGCAATTTAGAGGCAATTTACCCACACCCTATAATAATCCTCTTCTTCATTGTGGTCTTTTTTGACGCTTTACATTATTGCACTTGTTTGTCACTCATGTGTACAATCTCAAATAGGTATTGGCCTGTGATACTGGATACTGTTTATAGGGAGAGCAGGTATACAGTGCATCTCAGACATGGGAGGAAGGTTTTCCTCTGTGGGTTCTGACAGAATTGTAGGTCACTGAACATTTGCAAACAAGAAAAGTTGACTCTTACCGGCCTGTGCATGTCTGTGTGTGTGGGGGTGGAGGTTGGTGTGTGTGCTTCAATGTGGTTGTGTGTCTCTGTCTTTATGAGTGTTCATGTCTCCCTGGTGACTGACAGAAACTGTAGATCTTGTTGGCATATTCAGTCTCGGCTGTCAGCTGTAATGTAGTAGAGGACTTTAATCAATATTTTTATATTGTGTGCGAGTGTCTCTATGCCTGTTTATACAGGCATTAAAAACACAGTGTCTGAGAGAGAGGAAGAAGGAGGTGGCGGGCTGGAAAGAGAGAACATGCCTCTCCTTTCTGACGTATTTTAAACACAGCGTATTTCCCATAAGGTAATGAAGTCTATTAGCTAAAGCTAATAACAAAAACGCCTAAATTGCTGTGTTGATTTTTTTTTTGTTGTTGTTGAAGGGATAATTACAGTTTGTGTTCATTTTGGAGAATGTCCCTGGGGCTTTCGAACCAAATTACATCATGATGACGGATGTTCCTATTATTTCGTCCACTCGATTGCAGACTCCAAAATGATCCTACAGCTGAATCAGCACCTCTTTTACACATTTACAACAAAATCTGAGAATTATAACCTACAGCAAGCTAGGATTGGACAACCTCAGCTTGCACTAGATTAGTATATTTAGCTCTTATGTCACTAGTACTTGTTGGTAGAGTTCTGCATGTTTCTTTTATATTGAAGCTTCTGCAGCATACTCATTATGACACACTCATAACGAAAATATCAAAGAGCAAAAGAAGAGTAGATGAACTGTCTCTGTCTTATTGCTGACTCCACCCTTGTCTCATGGCAGTGGTCGTCAGCTCATTCCTACAAAGGATATTGCGTATGCACATATCTGCATACAAAATGTGCATGAACCTGTGCGTGAATCTCAGTTATTAAAGGTGATAATATCTAATTGGTTCCTGTGGCAACTGTTGTTCCTGTGGCAACAGCTGATCAGTCCCACCTGTGTGTGATATGTGTGAGTGTGTTCTCAGTTTTGCCACAGGGATGAACATTTCACTGTTGCTCAACAATGTTTGTGTGTGAGATGGATTAGAATGTTTGATACAGTGCAAAATAAGTGGTAACAGCACATCTCCAGCTGCACACTCAGATTCCAAAGTCAGAATTATCATTGGTTTCACTCAGGGTATCCTTACAGGTGCAATACAAGTAGCTTTAACTACTAAGTTTCCTTGGTGACCAGCCTGCACCACTCCTTGGCACACTTTGAGTAACTGACTTTCAGTGGTTTAAAAAACTGTTTTCCTATGGGTAGAATGGTGGCAATTGACCAGGCAGGCAGCACTACAGCTGGCGAGGCACACCACCTGAAATTGCCACAGAGCGCTGGTCTCAGTGCGATAAAAGCCGTATGTGATATAAGCCTGAAGCGACCAGCGGAGGAGACTTGATGAGGGAAAAAAACTATTTCCTGTGTTTCCATTCTGTGCCCTTCCAACCAAGTTTCTTATCATCTGAGGGCAGCTTCAAGAAAGAGAACCTAAACCAAAAAAAAAAAAAACTCAGACTGTTACTGTGGAACAAAAAGCTTTATTCCTTAGAAAAACTGTTTAAAATATACTTTGTAAGTTTACAGTGTTTTTTTATACTGTAACTGTCATTGCACTGTGCAGCTGTAATGCAAATGCATCATAGATGCTTAGGTTTGCAGCAGTACACTAATTTCATGTTTGTTTCATCGTTGTGCATGCACATCTCATACTCTCTACAAATTGGATACTTGGAACAGAGTAGTAATCCAATGTGATATTAGTACTCTGAGCAGATGATAGTCATACAACCACATTCATTTGTACATATAACATATAGATATTAGGCAGCTTTTCTTGTGGCCACGCTGTGGTAGTTAGAGTTTGCAGCACAAATGAGGCCAAATTCTGAATTTGAAGTGTCTGCCAGTGGCCACTGACCAGCAAACACAGCCTGCAACCTCTTTACAGATTCAGGTCCAGGGTTCTCTGCAGATAAAAGATAAGGTCTCCCTGAGTCTCAGCATTTAAGATTGCTCAATTTAATGCAGTTAAGACTGCACATGTATTATCTCGCCACTCCCCCCACACCCTCACTAATAAACTCCTTCTGTTGCTTTTTCTGGTCTTGTATACACACACACACACACACACACACACACAATCAGTATTTCTGACTGTCGGAAATTACCTCTTTGTCATGACTCATCCACTACTCCATTCACAATAAACAGTGTGCACACTAGTACAGTAAGTAGTACACTGAGATTATAGTACAGCCTCACTATCACTGCTTTCTGTCATCACTGAAAGTTGTTGACTTATACAATTGCTTGCTGTCTAAGGTAGATGACTAGGATTTGGCTCTATATGGCTTTCAAAGTAAAGAAACACTATTAAACATAGGTTCCCTCAGTTTCTGTGTGTTGCGCCTAAAAGTGTCTCTTCGTGTTTATGGGTTTCATCCCACAGATTTGAAGCCATAGGGCCTCTCTCTCTCCACAATGCTACCCGATCTCTTTCTCTCTAGTCATTATCATGCATGGAAGTGCATAGGTCCAAATGTCAACCTTTTTTCCCAGCTACACATCAGACTCATTGGAAATTGCCTAAGACTGGAACTAACTTGCTATATAATTATATGCAATGTTTGCCAGCTCGTAGAGAACATGAAGAGGTGATATTCATTTCCCATACTGCCTGCCCATATAGAGCCATAGAAAATAATCTGGGTTTTTCTCTCTCTGTATACTACATGAGTGAGCTTAACTGAGAATTATCAAACTTTGGGAAATGCATAACAATATGTGTTAAACAATTGTTAAATATTACCATCTGTAGGCAGGCTAAGAAATTGGCCATAGAACAAACACTGTCGTCCTTTTTGAGGCTTTACGGCTGATTTTGCTGACATAAATCATTTTGTCAGTAATTGTACTTTATCTTACAAGGTAGAATAGCCATTACAAAGCACCTATGTGCTATGTACCTATGTGTTACCTATGTGTTACTGCTGCAGTAGAAATAAGACATATTTACCCACATGCTTTTGCATTTTACTGTGTTTTTCTTGGCAGCATGCCACTTGAACAGAAATTAAACCCAGCTTTTCGTATCAGCGGACAGCAAGAATGAGGCACCATTGTCCATAATTAGGGAATGTCCAGACATTTTCTGTGTGAACAGAGTGTGTACTGTGTTTTCACATATTGTCTTTCATGGTGACTGGATCTGGATGGTAGCCCATTAATCCAACTTAATTGAATCAATGCCGTTCCCCCCTTCTTGTCTCAGGAGTGTTAGGTGCTAATAGTTCAGATGTAAACCCTTGGGTGGTATGTACACTGTAATGCTACGGGATTTGGAGATGGATTTGAAAGTCCTCTTTATATAAACTCATGGATAGGTCCCTATAGCCAGTAAGGGCTAAGATTAAAAAGAGAGGCTTGTTCTTTGATAATAGCCCGTATCAAACAGATTGTGTTGTGAAGTGAGCTCAGCTGTAGTATGTGATTACCAAATGGGGTCATATACGCTCGTTCGACAACAAATGGTGTGTGTGGATGCTGAATGCGATAGACAGAAATAGAAACGCACTATGTTTATATTAGTTTGTCTGTCGCCAGATGCGTCCTCATGACATGTTCACTTTTAACAGCAATGTTTCACAGTTGACCTGCCGTATAAAGTGACAGCAGAATCAGAGGAAGATGGCTGTTGTTGGTTAGCACCATATGTGTCTGAAGATATTTTACTGATGACAGAAGAAGGCATCCTGGGATATTTCATTTGAAATTGATCAGATCATTTTAAGATACTCTGACGTTTGATTGAGGATTAACTTGGAAGAAAAGTAATGCATGAAAACAAAACAAGTAGATTAGAATAACATTTGACAGATAACATGTGGACACGTAACAAGTAGATTCCACTTTGTCACCAATGTTTAAATTGTGTCAGACTTACAGTACAATATGTGATGTATGGATTACCTGCAAACTGCCAAGGATGTGTCTCAGGAAAGCTGTTCTTGCTTTTTCAGCAGTTGCCCTTGAAAAAAAAATAGATTTCAAATATCTGGCTAAGATTCATTGCTCAGCTGTGAAGCATCTGCTTAACAAGCTTAAGCATAGATAGACGAAACTGCATAAGATGCAGTACGAGCACACTGCTCTTAAGTAACTGTGGCTTCACTCCACACACCAGTAAACACCTAACTAACTTTGACTGGTTTCTACTCCTCATTCTAATTTGCCTCTTCATACATGAAACTCGGCTCAGGAGACAGTGACGGTTTCCCAGCTGGCACACTTGTCACGACAGTTTTTTTTTTCCATTATAAGATCATGGTTAAGTACTTAAGTATGTTTTTTTGCCTCTGCCTAACAATCCAATGGTGAGTTTGAATTATCAGACAAATGCTATTCCAATATGTGTTAAACAATTGTTAAATATTACCATCATTACCACCATACCACATACCACAAGGTAGAATAGCCATTACAAAACACCTATGTGCAATGTACCTATGTGTTACTGCTGCAATAGAAATAAGAAGTATTTACCCACATGCTTTTGCATTCTGCTGTGTTTTTTTTGGCAACATGCCATCAACTGGCATGTGTATGTGTGTCTATATGTGTGTGTGTGTGTGTGTGTGTGTGTGTGTGTGTGTGTGTGTGTGTGTGTGTGTGTGTGGTGTGTGTGTGTGTGTGTGTGTGTGTGTGTGTGTGTATGTATGTATATATAGACACACACACACACACATGTCATATATGTATACATGCCATTTACACAGACACACACATAGTGCTCAGCGTATACGAGAACACCCCAACAGATTTGTCAGAAAAACCTTTGTCCACATACTATACTACAAAATACTCTTACAAACTAAATATATGTAATTTTCTTGACAAATTCAAGAACATGTTGCACAAACCCTAACAAAACCCTTACCCCAAATTCTAATGAACAAGAATTCGACCACAGGTGAGTCTAATTATTCATTAGACACGTGTCCAGCACAACTGGAAGCTGAACTTGTGCTCTGTGATTGGCTGTCAGAGGGGTGAAGAATACAAGTAAAACAAATATGCTCATCAAATGATTCTCAGGTTTTAATGGTAGCACTGTGGGCTACACAAAATAACACTGGTAGAACAAAGCTTAAATAGAGACTGGACTGTAATTTTCTCATCCTCTCTCACTGACATCATATCAGTGTTTGGCTGCTTACCAAAACCTTTGTTCGGTAGGATGATTGTAGGCAGCTCATTGAGGCCACTAGTCCACTAAATGAATTACTGTAGTGAGTGGATTCCTTCTTCATTCCTCCTGCATAATTTTTTTTTCTCACTGTTAACATTTTCTTAGATGGGGACAGCTATTTTTGGCTGTTTGTCAGAGTTTTTTAGGGAAGCCATCAGGAAGTGTCTCCCATATCATTATTTTGGCTCTTCTGCAAAACATGTCAACACCAGCCTTCTGAAACTACACTAACCTTTAACAAACTACTAACACCTTTAAGGCTAATGAATTCTGAACGACTCACGATAGACAAACATGAATAAAAAGTGCTTGCAACATTAAGGGTACCAACAACCATACAACACCCTGTGAAAGACTCAAGTGACACTAGTAGTGGTACAAAAACAATATCTGGGATGTGTCTGAAATATAAGACTGTCTCTGGTTTTTAACCTGAGTATCAGGAAGAAATGTACGGAAACAGCAAACTTAACATAGCTTTTTGTATGTTTGTTCACTTTATTTGGCTTATACGAACTCACATGCTGACAGCTCTTATATCAGGGGCAATTAGGGTTTAGTGTCTTGTCCACGGACACTTTGACAGGTTGACTGAGGGACATGGGGCACAACCATTCACCTTCTGATTAGTAAACGACCTGCTCTCCACGGCCATGTCCTCCTCAGGAAACAGAACCATAGCTGGAACATCAATAACGGTTGTTTCTGATGAATATGCGTGTCAATTTTTAGTTTTGCGTGCACTGCAGTGACAATCCCAAACATATTTTATGTTATATTTTAACATCACATGTTATTTTTTATGTTCTTGTACACAATTTTACCCTGTGCCCTCTCAAGCTGAAATATTGACATTGATTGACTTATAAATTACAGTGATTAAAACCGAGGCATTTATTTAGAAACAGACTAAGGTTGTGAGTACAGAGGGTTAAATTTGGAGGACGTCAATTGTTTGTCTTACTGAGATAAACTTGCTGAGGACAGAGGGGGAAAGTGAAAAGTAACAAGCTTGACACGCAGTAACATGTGCTACCTCTTTCTGCTCATCTATTATAGAAGTCAGCTTTACCTATGCAATAAAATATGGAGGATAGAAAGATGAAGCAGTGTTTTTTTTTTATATCCTAGTGATGAGACGCACTCTGACGGCTCTCAGACAGAGATGAAAACATATGCATCTGCTATCACACTGGACTCTTGCCAAGCACAGGAGCATATGAGAAGATGAGGGACTTAAATTAGTCTGTCTGTCAAATGAAACCAAGCCTATTCACAGTACAGTGCAATAGTGAATACTTGTACTGTTTACATTAGAGCAACAGTATAGCCTTCCTGTTAAACATATTCAGTGTATGATCCTGTTTACAAGGCAGCAAACACATGTTAGCTATACGAAAGATCTGTATTATCTCTTTGGGGCATTGGACAGGATGAGGCTCAGCTCTGTTAATTAGTGCATATGTCATCTGGGCAGAGACAGCCAGAGGTCTTGGGAGATGGAGACAGGGCTGTGTGAGAGTCATTACACTCCATCATCTCAGCCCTCCACACTTCTTTCACTTCACTTCACCACTTTGTTTCACTCTCCTTTCTCGTCTCTGTCGATGCATCACCTCTTGCTGAAAGGCAGCAACAATGCCCTGTCTCTTTCTATTGTGCCTGGATGCCATCTGCGCCTTTAGAGATACTATAGTCATGTTCTGCCCTCTGCATCATCCTGGCTTGGGTAATCACAAACGCACAAACAAAAAACTAATTAGCAGAGCACTTTTAGGACAGGTCTTGAATTCAGATGTAGTGTGACGTAATGTGTGTTTATTTCCTCTTTGTCAACCTGTTTACATTTACTTGTGCTCGCACTAACATGTGTCTTGTGGCCATATCACAATATGTGTCTTGTGGCATGAGAAAATGCCTTCACATTAATTTTTAAGTGAACATTATTTGTCAAAGCTCACTTGCCTGCCCTTCATTTAAATGAAGATCAATATCAACGATGTTTGCAAAGAATATTAGTGATGTTATTTTAGTCCATCTATCCAACAGTTGTTGTCTGTTGTCAAGCTGTTTTGTTATTCTGTGGCTCTGTGTGTGTCTGTGTGTGTGTGGGTGTGTGTTTGTGTGTGTAATAATATAGTAATGACCAATCTATATACAGGGGGTCCTCGAGTTACGACGTAGATCCGTTCCTGAGAATGTGTCGTAACCGAATTTCGACGTAAGTCGGAACATACATTCATATGTAAGGAAGATACTAAGTTGTACCACTAGATGTCGCTATAACACCACGCTAAAATAAGAGTTTACTGTGGTGAATTGCTTTTTGTCCCTCTTGACACAGCGAAGGGGTTGATATCGCGAGTGTCATGAGCATTTCCTTTAGATTTCTGATATCAACCGTGTAGACCCTGTGTTGTATTGCCACGATCCCGAACCCATCTGTGTCCATGTGAATCTCCTTACCGGCTGCCGCTGCACCCCCTGCCAGCCATCCATTTCACATAAGTAAACACAACGCAGAGTAGCCTAGCTGTGGAGGTGTTGGAGAGCCGGTACCAACTAGTTCCCGTGAGAAGTCTGTACGTATTTACGGGGCAAACCGCTTAAGCAGAAACAAGGAAGTTCATGGGAGATGTGTCGTAACCACGAAAACATTGTATCTCGAGACCATGGTAACACGAGGACCACCTGTAATCAAATCAGTTATCTGTGTCAGTTTTTGTTGCAGTGTAAAACTTGACATGTTAATTTTGAACCTTGTCACCTTTACCAGCTAAATGCCAAATGATTCATGTTGAGCTTTAATTCAGCACTTGATTGGGGACACGGCACCTTTTCTGTCCACTTCTAGACATTTTCCAATCATTGTCCTGCCACAAGTGTGACCTACAGTTTTCTCTTATCTTCTCCCTTAAGCCTCTACACACTCACGTTCAATCATCCTTCACTTCTGTCTCTAATTTAAGCAGACAAAAGATCAGGGCTTGGTCTTTGATGGAAGAGTATAAAGACGGGTGGGAGACCGAAGAGAGGGATGTCACAAACCCTGAGGTGTCTCATCTCAACCGGGGTTAACACATTTGACATGGAGGGACACTGGAAAACACAGCAACACACACTGACCGTCCAAGTGAACAAACGAAAACTTAAACATGCTCTTTCCTTTCCTTCATGCAGAGAAGGGTGATCCGGCACTTCTTCTGAATAATTGCAGCTTAAGTGAAAGCGACAGTCTGCCAGTGGCCCACACAGCTGTCCTGCTGGCTTTCTTAATGGCATGCTGCCACAGGTTATGTCCACGCATCATAATGTGCTAAATAGGTGTTTCACTGTGTTTTTTGTCATCTTAAATGACCGTTTGTGGAATTTCTGACTACTTCAGTTAATACTACTTCAGTAGTCTTTAATCACACACAGTAGCTGTACCAGCATTTGAACTGAGAGAAAATCTGTAATGTCTTAACAATATAAGGCAACAAAACAATGAGTCTTCCTTACGCCAACATAAAGGCAGATGTGATCATCCCATTTGACGGGGGGTTACTTGCCCATACCTGATGCAATCATTTAAATGAAATATATTGTGTACAAAGAGTAGCTGTTTTTTTTAGCAACATATTAAAACAAGCTATGAGGTTTTTATTGTAGGAGTCCAAGGTTGTAATCCTTCCAATTTCAGTAGTGAAAGATAGTTGCTGTGTCCGAAATCACTCACTCGTTCCCTACTCCCTACTCCCTAAATACGGAAATAAATGTAGTGCACTATATAGTGAGCTTGAGCTCAACAGAAAAATCTTTCGGACACTTTCGGACACTACTCTCGGCGCCAGTAATTACGTCATCGCTGTCGCACAATTAAAACGTACCACATTATTGTCGTCTCACAAAATACTTGTTTGTTTACCACTGCATTTTTATTAAATTAGAGGCTTTTGATTACTGTCCTGTGCTTTTTATTTTCGTATTTTGTTATATTTTATAATATTTATGTATATTTCCCTCCCATCTGTCTGCCATTTTCACTTCCGCGCAGCCCAGAGAATTTCTGTCAATGCATGATGGGATATCTTGCACCGGTTAGTGACCATCGGATGTTCACTACATTTCGCGGTGAATTGTGGGATACATTGAGTGCACTATATAGTGGACATGCTATGATCTCTAAGCTTTCGGACACCACTACAGAATGGCGTGGTCACTATATGGTGCACTATGTAGGGGTTAGGGAGCGATTTCGGACACAGCCAGTGATTATTACTTATTTTTGTTCTTTCAGTGGCCATGACACTTTTATTCACTACACCCTAGTTCTCACACACAGACACACACACTCGTCTATCTCTCTTTGTATCCAGTCAGGCTGGCCCTGCATTGTAGTTCACTGGCCCATCGGGGCATAGATCACAAAGTTAGAGCTTTAAAGCTGTTATTAAGAAGACAATTAACATTCTATGTGGCAGGTCAGTTTTTTTTAAATTAATAACTTATTAATAGCTTATTCTTGTTGCACTGAATCCAATAGCTTAATTGCTGCTGTTGTAAGTGGCACCATGTTTTTGAAAATCATGTGTCTTTTTGCAGAAAATGCATTTCATTTTCATAATGAAACGTCATATTTAATTCTCATCATAAGATGGTTCACGTACCACAAATGTTGGTGTGCGACTGGAGCAAGTTCCTTGACAGGTCCAGTGGCAGCAGTGTCAGATGGAGAGGTGTGGTGATTCACTTGAAAAGAAGCTGTGTATAGTGTGCTTCAGGGATGTTGTGGCGCCAAGTTTAACATCAGGATGATTGATGAGGCAGAATCCTCGAACTGTCAAGTGCTCCAGGAACACAAATGAAACAGAAAGTTAGAAGATGGTTGATCTAAAATTTTGAAAGCTAACATTGTCTTTAAGTGCACAGAAACATTGATGTGTTATGTATTGTGAGCCAGTACAGAAGACCTGTCTGCCCCTGCTTTACTTTTGGGCAGCTGATCCCTCCTTACTACAAACACATACAGACCAATCATACATCTGATTTGCTCTTTGCAACCAAATACAAAGGCAGTGCAAATATAATATGTACTGTGTAGAGCAACTCAAACAAAGCTGACTGCAAACATACAACTATATGACACAGTACAATGTTCCCAAAGTTTCTCTGCTGGCCCCCCTTTGGTTGATAAGAAAATGTTCATGCCCCAACCCCATGCCACCCAAACCTGACACACATAGCCATATTTTGTTTTCCGACTCCATTGCACTTTATTTCACACATTGTAATTAATACAAATCTCATTAACTATAAAACAAACCTCATAAACAACCTGAGAGGAAAAAAATGACAACAAAAGCGCAAAGTTTTGTTGTGCAAAAATGAACTGCCCCCACCCCCTGCAATGGCACTGTACCCCCCCACCCCTCCTCCTACTTTGGGAACAAATGGTCTAGTTTAGTTATGAGTGAAATCCTCAGCCACATTTAACACTGAGCCGTAGCAACACGAACAGCACTGAGTGCATTCAAAAACAAGGCCAGAGCTCTCTTTGTGCTACAGGATAAAGAAGATAAGAGCTAAGATTTGAACATACTAATAATCTGACCCTTAATCTACTGTTAACTCTCTAACATGATTTTTGAACTTCTAGTGGTAGCAGATACTCGAGGTTCCACTGATTTTTACTGAATTAATCATATATTCATATGTATATTGTATATATAACAAATATTTGCAGAAATGTATGAATTTTATTGAAAAACATGAATATCACAGGAATTTATAGAATGTTTTGAACATTTAATACAGTAATATCGTATCTTTGACTGCACTCAAAAAGTTATGGTGGGTGGAGCAGCTATAGCACTACTGCCTCAAAGCTTGAGTTAATTACAGTCTGAATCACAGTTTGGCCAGGGGGGTCTTTCTGTGTTGAGTTTGCATGTTATCCTGAATTGTGTGTGGGAGGGTTTCTCCAGATACTCCTGCTTCCTCCAACAGCCCAAAAACATGCAGACCATACCTTTCACCTCAGCTGGGACTGGCTCCAGCTCCACCATGACCCATAAAGTATAGGTAATGGATGGATGGACTTTCAGGAGATTGGCGAAGCTGTTTCTATGAATGGTTATATTACATGGAGGGATTCATTTTCATCAAAAACATGTGATGCACACAGACTCAAAGACCCCCAAATATAAAAACACACCTTATGTTTTCTGCCTTCACCTTGACAACAAACACCAAGGTTATTTTGCCCAACAGAGTATCTACACATATGGCTGATAATAAAAGTGTTTTTTACACTATACGCATGTGTGTGCAATGACCCAGAATTCCAAGCACTGTTTTTATTCTTATTCTACGTAGTGTTTGATTCCACTGATATAGAATTATTATCCTCTGCCCAGAGATATATCTATGTCCAGACTCAGTGTCAAAACCAGTATTTAAAGAGATTATTTTATTGCTGTGTTTTATTTCTATGCACCCTATCAGTTTTCACTTTTCTAGCTCTGACCGCCTTTGATACATACATACAAGGACGTTGTGTCATTATTTTTTGTTTTATGGTTATTGTCATGGTTTGAGTTTTGAAGGTGACCACAAGTGGTTGGCTGGTGATAGGTTTAAATTTTGGTAGGGAGGGAATCCTTGGGATTGAGAATTGTACGTAAACCAGATATTCTCAAAGGCACACAGCAACAGAAATGACAGTTCACTGTATATGCTTTCCAATGCATTGCTATAAATGCTTTGTCACTCTATTTATTTTCCTGACTAAACATGTATTGCTAAGTGGCTGTTTTGACAATACTACCCACAGCAGCCTATTAGGCTTTTCAACCCTGCAATGTCTCTCACTGCAATTAAAAGATGTCCCCTCAACGTTAAGGTACAGCTTGTTAAAACTACCTTTGATGTTTGTTCTGTTAGACCAGTAAACAAACCATTTTCAGTGACAGCAGAGTAGAACACCAGCCAATGGAGTGTTGGACAGCTTTATGCATATATACATCTTTTAACCTGGTATTTTTTTCTCTTTTTTATCAATCACACTACAGAGAGCCCTGTCTCCATAAAAGTAAAAATCAGAATAATCAATCGATCAGTCAATTAAGGAGAGAAGCGATGTAATGTCAAAATGAAACAAGTATAATTTATAAAAAAGGATTAGATTTTGGGATTGGGGTTGGAGCTGGACAACAGTCACAGGGACTGACAGTTTGAAAAATAGGATTATTATTATTAAAAGCCTGGTGGCACATAGAAGTGGGTCTCTTCCTGCTCAGAGCACAGCATAGCTGCCGATTGATCTCTTTATTGATCTTATTACTTGTCCTGATGGTTTGTGTGTGGGTTATAATAGTGAGCTGCTTGTTACCACAGCCTTGGTCCGTTTTAATCCCAGTAGCAATAGATAATGGTTGGCTACAGTTTAGCAGAATTTCTAATGCAACATAGGAATGAAAAAAACTTTACCAGTGACTGGATCTGACGGCGTTAAACGGCCTGATTACATCTCAGTTTTCATGAAGAGATATGAGCCCAACCTCACCTAGTCCTCTTGACATTACCCCCATGAGCCTGTTAACAAAGGTAATGAGAGCTGTTGGCCCTAATCTACATGCTAATGCAGAAGGTAATTTAGCGCACAGGAGCACAACAACCTACCATTCGAAATCTAGCCACTCCTTCTGTTCCATTACTCTGAAATGAAGTCTGCCTTAGTTTGTCTAGGTATTGTTGTGGGGAAGGTATTATTATTATTATTATTATTATTAGTAGTAGTAGTAGTAGTAGTAGTAGTAGTAGTAGTAGTACCGTATTTTCCGGATTATAAGTCGCTCCAGAGTACAAGTCGCACCAGCCATAAAATGCATAATAAAGAAGAAAAATACATATATAAGTCGCACTGGAGTATAAGTCGCATTTTTGGGGGAAGTTTATTTGATAAAATCCAACACCAAGAACA
>JAFBJQ010002035.1:264532-473019 GCA_016785345.1 Trinectes maculatus
AAGAGTTATTCAGATAACTATAGCATAAATAACATGCTAACACGTTTACCAAACCATCCGTGTCACTCCAAATCACTAAATCCAATGAAATCGTCATCCTCGGTGTCACTTTCAAACAACTCCGCTAACTCAGGAGGTAGAAGATGCAGCGCTTCCTCTTCTACGTCGCCAGTGTTTTATCAATTCAATTATCAACACGGGCCTAGAGCCCCTTCTTGCGGTTTAGTGTGAAAATAACATGTGACAGGATATAATAATGTGTTTATAATTTCACACATAAGTCGCACTGGAGTATAAGTCGCACCCCCGGCCAAACTATGAAAAAAACTGCGACTTATAGTCCGGAAAATACGGTAGTAGTATATTATCTAGTCGTGCTTTCTATGTCATTACATTCATTCAGCTTTTTTGAGCTGACTCATGGCATTTGCAATTGGCTGCTGCAATGCATTACTATTCGTGTGCGATATCTCGTAACAGATGAGTGTTAGAAACATGGTGGTGCTGAACAGGATGGAGTTGAAGTTCCAAATCGATATTGCAGGCAGCAGTGATTGATTTATTGCTTGTGGGTTCTGCACATTCCCTCTCTCTCACTCTGTCTCTGCAATCTGTGGCTCAGGCTCCACAATGTGGCAACGAGAGGGAAGTGTTGTGCCTACCCACTATAACCATAATCTATAACACTGTAGATACTGGTTCCATTGTTTACCTTATTCTGTCTAATTGAATCAGTGATTGATGGACCTTGACCTTCTGAAACATGCATGATTTCGTTTTGTTTCCACAGAATTAGATTGTGTTGGTGGAGGTACCTGCAGGGGGACATTGTAAACTTGGGTCAGACAGATGATTGCCATGCATCATTAACATGCAGGCATGTATTAAGTGTGCATTTGTGTCACAGGTATGCAGTGATGCAAAGTACTGGTTCAGAGCTAAAGCAGAGACTATTAATTTAATGTCCATTTCTGCCTGCTTGCTGAGAACAGTGGGAACTACATGTTTTTTTTTTCATGTTCCATTAACACAGTGGGGTTTCTCCTGATGCTGCTGATGGCCACTCTGACTATGAGAGATGGGTCAATGTGTTTAGAAAGAGAGAGGAAGAGAGCACAGAGCTACATACACAAGCGCAAAACAATGAGTTAGTGATCTCTGATGTTGGATCGTCATAAAACTGTGTTGGGACAAAATGGAAAATTGCAGGCAGCCCTTGTTAATGTAGTTAATGTGAAACACTGTATTTGATTATTGGAGTGTTATGGTTGTTTTTTTTTCAGATTTGTCCCTGCATGCATCTATACATGTGAACAGTTTTATTTATAAATGGACACATAACCACTGTAACTCTTGGTGTAGAAGTTCTATATTTTCCTGCTTTTGCTTATATTAAGAATCTGTTTACGTTAGCATGGTAACTACCCCTGGCTTTTAAGATAACCTTTATGAAAAGTAATAGGAAAATGGTGAAATGTTACTGGACCGTGTGTATTGCATATGATATTAAAAGGCCCAGGCTTTCCCCTGGGCATGACACTGGATGTTCAATAAAAGCCTTTCTGATGAAAGTGATCCAGCGCTTAAATGTATTTCTTACAAGAATCAGCTAAAAAAAATCTTAAATCTCTTGGTTTAACATAAATGAAGTGCAATACTTGATATTTTAGAAAAAAAGATGTGTTCTTGTGTCCACAGAAATGTATGAAATTCAATGTGGATGCTCCCATCTGGCTGTCCAAACAACGGATCCTGTGTAATCTCAACCAGAGCCTGAAGGATGTACTCAACTATGGCCTGTTCCAGCCAGCTTACAATGGAAAGGCCGGCAAGTTTCTGGATGAGGAGAGACAGCTACGGGAATATCCATTCCCCTCTATCGCTCCTGTGCCATATCTAGAGGTAGATATGAATCGTGTGCACGTATGATAGTGAAAATGAATGAAAAAGGGCCGGCACATGCAACTGCAATAATCTCTCTGTATCCTCACCCAACTGATGGAATTATCAATGTGGAGCAACATGGCATAACGCATGCAATCAAGCTTACACCCATACACAAACACAGTGTTTTAAAAAGGCTGCTTCATAGTTCAGGTGACCCATCCTCAACACTATGGTCACCTCAGGATTTTAAATAGGAATGTGAAGCAGATAAAAGGCCTTGGGTAGATGATGAGAGATGGTGACATCCTTCATAAGGGCTCAACAAATATGTTACCTTTTTTGGCAGAAAATATAGGTTGGATTCTGGCAACTTAAAGAAAAAAGACAGAATGAGTTCGGTAATTAAGGTTCAAAGGTTAAGCGCTGGTTGAAAAGAAAGCCAAAATTTTAAGTTGTGGACTTAATATTGCTGATGGTGGCCATTATAGGGACCAACCTCCTTACTGAAATAATCAATTTATCTCTTTGCTCTGCCAAGTTAGAAATCCAGCTCAAAGAATGACAAACCACCTATACACATAATGACGGTGACAACGTCCTTAAATCACGTACAATTACAATTTAATTAAATTGTAAAAAAAAAATAAAACTGCAATAAAATAGGGTTAGTGAGATACTGGAGTTATCTGTTTTCAGATTGTGTAGCACTGTCTTTAATTTCTACAGATGCCTGTTGTCATTTGTAAGTCAACTCATAAGCTGTTGTTATTGTGGAGTATTTGCTGTAGTCTTTTTGAAGTTGTCACACAAACGCATCACTGTGCATGAAGTGTGGGGTTTTTTTTTCCCAGATCTAATGTCAGTTAAACCTTGCAGCAATAATTCAGTGCTCAGTGACAATCTGTTGTCTGCAGCAGCTGCCGTCACTGTGAGATAATCATACTCCATGTCCATCATGCTTTGTCATCTGAGAGAATTACAGGCCTATGCAGATGTGTCACATTACAGCAGTGTAAATATGTATGGGGCTTTTCAACCAACAACCATCCTCTTTTTCTCCAGTTTCATCATGTGTCAAGAGATGAAAAGCCTGATAAAATATTTGTTTCCCCCAGAGCTTCAATTTAATGTCAGTCCCTGATGTATTGAAAGATAGTGCTTTTATTATTAACTGCAATATTACTTACTTATGAACAGTATGAATTTGCAATGGATATTGTAATACAGATATTTAATAAAAACACCATCACACGTATTGTTTAGTTATTATTATTATACAAGTGTAAAGATGTCACCACTCTAATAATGATTTGTGATAGGGCCAGAGCGTACACTTTGGTATAAATGATATAATAATAGATCTGATTCATAGCTGTTATGGCATATCAAGTAATCATCGAACCAGTTTTTTAAAGCCCAAAGCTCAAGTCCAGTGACAGAATCAGGAAAAGACATCAGCCAACTCATTTAATTTACGCTGAGAGAGAGAGAGAGAGAGAGAGTTCTAGTTAAAACAGGCACTGTATGTCTCATTGATTAACCGGCAATCATTCCCTGGGGTGTCGAAGTGATTGACAGTTTTGGATTAGCAGCTCCAATCCCTCTTTTCTGTCATTGGATTTATCCTGCTGGTGAACACCACACATCCGGTGTGCAGAAACAGATGTATACATGCTAACACAGCCATACATGAATGCCAGCATGTACACACATACACAGAACTGTGATACATTGCAAGTCTCGGGCAGTGAAGGTTCACATTTTTTAAGTTATTACAGGTTGTCACTGTTCAGTGCAGCCATTGAACGAGCTCCCTGCAACTTAGTGAATGATCTGGCCTTTGACAAGATGGGAAATTGTTAGCGGCCAGAGCTGTAAAGTACAGAAAACATGAACCAAGACAAATAGTAGCAGCAGTGAAAGCACAAATAGATAAAGATTTTAGTTGTGAAAGTCATTCAGGTAAAAAAAAAAAGTCTGTAGATCTTTGTAAGCTATCCTTTTATTAATGTGCACTGAAATAATTACATTAAGGCATTTGAAAATGTTAACAACATTATAACACCACATATAGACTCTTGAATATAATACATATATTATTATCTATTATTTAAAAATGAACTGATGCTGTTTGACAAATTCGAAATAACTTACATAAACAAATTACAAAAATTCCTTGCCTCTTATGTTTATTCTCGCGTCTTTCAGTTCCGCTATAAAAGACGTGTCTACACTCAGACTCACCTGGATGAAAAGCAGCTCTCAAAGCTCCACACCAAGGTAAGATCCAACACCTGTCCCCTCCGTCTGTCACCCTGACGTCTAAAGAGCTTTTCTTTGTGCAACCTTCTGAAACTGAGTCGATGTCAAATTTGAAGTGCACTATATAAAACCTTTTCGTTATGTATTGTTTTAGTTTCAGGCATACATTCATCCAGTCGTGTGAAGCATTATGAGCAATCCGTGCTCATACACAGGGAAGCACAGACCTGAACCTGATCTGATTTGTTCTTTTATCAGGGAGAGAGTTTAAAGTCCTGTTTTCCCTTTCATTTCTACAATCATCTGTTTGTTTCTTCCTTGTTTGTCAAATGTGTGAAATCGGTCTTAACCTGGTGGGAAGGCAGGTTTATAGACAGCAACAAATCAGTAGTCCACGTAGATATACTGGCAGATGGTGGTAAAGGACCAACAGGTGGTCATCTTTGCAGAAGATGTGTTTATAAAATATTATTTTTAATGACAGTCCTCATAAATTTATGGAAAGTGAAGCAAGTGAGCATCAGATGCTTCTGGAGTTTCGTGTAGCCAACTGTGATGTTTTGTGAAAGGTTACAGCAGGCTCTTAGACAAAGTACATTTTGTGTTACTGGTGTATTGATGTACAGTGGGTGTAGTTTACTTCAACAGCAACAGGCATTGTTTTTGCTTTAATGTGACATATGGGGCCGTTTTTTCCATGTGAGAGTTTTGTGCACGTGAGGCATTGTGTTTATCTAGTGTATGTCTGGGCAGTGATGTTATTTTTTTTTGTTGTTGTTGTTGTGTACATCCATTGAGAGTGTCAGTGAATGAGAGGGACGTACCTCGGAGCATACACAGGAGGGATGAGTCACACTCTTTATTATTGTCTTTTTTTCTAACCAGTCTCGCGTGAGGTGCTGCCGTCTGCAACCGTGCTGCACTTTAGCAAAATGTACGAGTGGTACTCAAGTGATATACTCAACCAAGATCATTTCCTGCCCAGCTGCAGTTAAAGTGATATACACATAAGATAAATCACCTGGTACGAGAGAAAGAGAAGTGGAACTTTTCAAATGGATAAAGGTGATTCTCCCAGCCGCTGGTGGACTGAGACAGTAAATCTGCCTGGGAACATGACTCCATCCTACGCTATCATCAGCAAATGACCAGTAAGCTCATTTTGAAGAGCGAAATATTTGATAATGTAATGGGTGCCAAAGTGGGTATAAATTTGGTAACTATGTTCACCAATGAGAGGAAAATAATTCCTTACTAAAGTTACCAAAAAGAAAAACTTGATAGTCTGTAGCCTATTTGAATACTGAATGTCAAATCTGGATGAACCCTCACAAAGTCACAATATATACACAATATATACAAAAGGCAACAGCATCAAATAAAAAAATTACAAATGTTTTTTTTATATTCCAGAATTATTCCTGTCAGAATTAGTAAAACACTCACACTATTAAAAATATGTGCTAGAGTGTTTTTAGCATTTTAGATTTTGACTAACTTGGCTCTTTACATTGACGTTTCGCTCTCTTATAGTTAATTTGCTTTTGTTGCATTATGATGGGAGAGGTCCAGCTTTAACCTACTTTGTTAATGTGGTGCTTGTTAGCCGCTGGCTGAAGTATAAAATTAGGTCATAATTGATAGGCTTTTCCCCATTTTCAGTTTTCCCTCCTCTTCGGACCCAACCAGACCTCATCGCTCCAAAACGGTCCTGTTTCACCACACAGGGTGGCTGCAGGAGAGATTTACACAGTATATTGTAGGAGGTCAGCCATTTGAGAGAATGGGCTCTAGAGTGGGTGGTTTCCTTGCACTGTTTCTGCAGACTGTCTATAGAAACTGTCCAGTCTCTTGTAAAGAATTTACTCTGACAAACGTAATGTAATGTATCTTTATATTTAGTACACGGGAGTGTTTTCTTTTTTCAACATATCATAATTGTAGTCTATAAGATATAAATATTATACAGCAAATTATTCAACAGTCCAACATTCCTATCTTCCACACTGAGTTGTAATGATAGGAGCTGAATGTTGTAGTTTATGGATGCAAATCACATCAAAGCTGCTGCAGGTGTACGTGTCATTCATCTACCTTTCACAGTGATGCGTGAAGTCTTTAGTGGGTCCTAATGAGAAATTAAAATAAAGTTCAGTGGGCTGAAACTGATGGAATTTATTAGACCTGCATTTCGGCAAATGAATGAACTGTTGCACACAAGATCACCTACTTCTTACTCTAATATATGATTTTAAGTAGGTTGAGGACCAGTGATTCATCAGTGCAAATGTACATGAATATTTGTTTCTGAAGTAAATGAGAACAGATCTTATGGGACTTAGTTCAGGTTCTATATACAGTAGACATATATAAATACATATATATACAGATGCCAGGATGGATGGAAAGATAGAAAAGCTTGATATATAATTATGAATGAAAGCCCTTGGCATAACGATAGAGACAACTGGGGGGTTGGGTGTTGGAGGAAACTCGACGAGAGGCATATATGGCAGTGAAGAGCCTTTAGTAACGCACCATTTGGTAATGTGGTCACAGAGCACTCTGCCAGAATGAGGGCATTTCATATATAGTAACACAATGAACCATTTGAGAAATAACTAGCAATATTAAAATAAATTATAAAATAAATTATGCTTGCTCTTTGAATAAGACTGATGATTATTATTCACAAGCTAAACTCGCATATGCCACATTTTTGTTAGCGTACATATGTGGGAGAGTTTTCTCACAAAAGGCTCCCACATAAAACATATTGCAGAGTAATGCTATTCCTCCTACACTGAGGCTTTGTATTGTTAACAGCTCAGTGTATTTATGAATGAGAATTCCTCCATTATTCTCAGTTTACAATGAAACTACACATTGGATGTAGCTCATTGTAGATGTGATATTGTTCAGAGATTCCCGACCGCACAGAGCATTTGCTCAGAGCCTAAACTGTCCGATCAGTGCAGTGTTATTGCAGTTGCAGCCAACATTAAATTTGATGTGGGATTTCTGCATAATTCACACGCACCACACTTGTGCGCGGGGACTGAGCATATTTTCAATATTCAATGGTGAATCCCTATACAAAGCTCCCCTTACGGATAATCCCATAACAACAATACTCGCACACACATACACACACACGCGCGCCGTATGTGTCTTTTGTTGTGTATCAATGTACCTGGTATGAAAATACTGTACATGCCTAGTTGTGTAGGTCGCGTTCTTTGATCAGACAATTTAAACGCGTCAGTATTTTGACCAATAGTTAAAGTCGTTTCTCTCATTGAACACCGGGTTGAATTGTTTTTGCTTTTTTTGTCTCGCTTCAGGGATTAATATTTTCACTTTTCTGCATATCCCACCCACTCTGCCCCTAATTTTCGCTCTCTTGTTACTTTCCTCCAACCTCGATCTCAACACCGTTTCTCCTCCCGATATCTCCCCCTTCTCTCTCTCTCTCTCTCTCTCTCTCTCTCTCTCTCTCTTCCCCCTCCACCCCTCTTCCCTCATCAGCATCCTGCTCAATCAGCCCTTTCCATCTCTGTGCCTCTCTGTTCATGCACAGGAGTCACTGTGCGCGGCCGTGCTCAAGTGAGTTAGTGCGTGTGACCATGTGAGTCTGCATGTGCTATTACAAGAAGAGAGATTGCGCAGGAGAAGGAGAGAGAGAGAGAACAAGCAGTGGAGGTCAAGAGGAGGAGAGGGACAGTGCGTGGCCATGTGGAGGATGTTTTGGCAGTGGGGCTGTAGCTGACCTTCGGGAGCGTGTGTGTGTGACGGGGAGAGCGTTGGTGTTTGTGTGTGTGTATATATGAGATGGGATCCGCTCTGGGCAGAAGACAAGCAGCCGAGAGAAGGGGAAGAAAAACTAAAGGAGACAGGAAGGCCAGACTCAATAGTAAGGTACCCCAATTGCTCTCACCATCTTTTTTTTTCACCATAATTTCTGACGTAAAGGCATCTTTCTCTCACTCTGTCTCACCATTTTCCCCACTTTCTACCTCCAATTATTCACAAACACTCCCCAACCCATCCTTGGCTGCCTGTCACTGGCTCCCTGTCTCTCTGGCTCTCGCTCTGTTGTTATGCTCTGCTGCATGTTGGCTGTGTGAAGAGCTGGTGCAGTCTTGTCTTACACCCTGACAGAATGCTAATATTTTCCACTGCACTGGTTCAGTCACTAAGCATGGGCTTGGACGTGTGCCTGTATCAGTGTGTGTTTACTATATATTTGTGTACACAGGTTGTGTGATGTCTGGCTGTGGCTTGTGTTACTGGTTTTGGGGCTTACTTGGGGATGTAAGGCAAGTGATATTTGTGTGTTTTGAAATGGTTTCAGGTTTATGACTTTGGTTTTTATGGTTAGAATTAGGTCTATGTTAGTTGTGATGGCTAAGATTAGGGTAAGGGGGTTTGTGCACATGTGTCTTTGTGAGGAACAGTTTTGTGGGAACTACCACAGAGGTGGTTTGCTAGTGGCAGGTGTCCGTTAACAGATGTTGTTGTTAATAATGTCACAACTTCACAACGATTTCTAATCTTATCTGACCCATGAATGATTAATACTCTTATAATAATGTAGTGACGAGTACAGAATACTCATTCAATATTGTAGTGTTTACCATTGAGTACTAATGTACTAATTTAATAATAGATGATGAGTATTTATAGGTGTTTTGCCTCACAGCTTCACCTAAGCGTCTGTTGTTAGTGACTTGCTCGCGAGACCTCTCCGATTTTCATATTTTCCTACATATTTTCATATGCTGCATTTCTTCACTTCACTTCCTGAGTTGTTAATGTATTTGAGTGAGAGAGGGGGAGATCATGGCTGAATTGATTCTGTTTTGTTCAGTATGCGCTGGAACCAGGGCATGTAGAAACTAAAGCCCCAGGCTATTCATAAAATACACCAGTCAGCTCTGTCTGTGTGCATCTGCTTGGACTTTCTGCTAAGTTAAAAAAAAGTTTGGCCTCCACCTTAACATCTAAGAATATACTGTATAGAGATATCTCTCATTGTCTTAAACACAACAACTCCACGTAAAAAAAAATAATATATATATATATATATATTGAAAAATATATTTTTTCCCTTAACATAAAATGTTAAAACATTTTAAATGCAATTTAGAGGTCACTTTTATTTTTGTTTCAGTGTATGTGTGTAGTGTGGATATTTGCATCCCAGATGTCTGCCACTGCTGCTTCTGATGTCTACATACATACATAGTGTGTTTTGGATCCATTTATACACCAATTTGTCAATTTGACTGAACTGGAATGGACTTCCTATTTGGTCCCGATGATGTAATGCCTCAAAAAAAACCTAGTTAAGCTCTTGCTTCATACTGTGCAACATCCCACTAGCATGAGATTCACACAGTCCATTATTCTAGGTCAGGCAGTATGAATAGATAACTGTAGAATAGGGTGCCAGAGGCATAAAATACAGCAGAGTACTAATAACCATCTGCTTGAATAAGTACACTACCCACATAGCCCCTGTCTCTCTCTCTCTCTCTCTCGCTGTCTCTCTCTCGCTGTAGCCTGTAGGCCTGTTTCTAACCAAGGCTCAAATATAGGGGCCGATTGATTTTTGACATAAGTTTTACCATGCTGAGCTCCAGTTTACATCGCTTTGTTTTATCCTCTGGCTTTTCCCCCAACTGACAGTCTGCTTGTGCACCGGTGTCAGTTTGTCTGAAAGCACATGACTGGCCCTGATTCAGCTCTTTCTTTCTCTGGCCTCTTTGATTGTGATGACAGCCTGCATTCCCCTCACTGTCCCTCATCGTCCTGCATACAAACACAAACACAAAAACACATGTTAGTGCATTAAACTGCTACACTCTTCTGTCATATTTTAATGTGACAGAAGTTCTTATCACTTATAATGCACACTGGCTTAATAATCATTACTCAACCCAAACACATTTTTGGGGGGAATAACCCCGTGAGGACATAAAGAGCAGCTTTGTTCGTCGACACACATTTATCTTGCATCACTCGTGGTTAAATATAATAATAATAGTGACACGGTGAAAAAAAGTGTTTGATGCCTATTAGTTTTCACACAACATGCAGTTAAGTCTGAGTGGCAGTGCAGCCAGGAGGCTGGGTGGAAATGGTTGAGCGTAGAGCAGATTGTGTTTGGGGATCCACATACAATGAGCCTGGGCTCTGCATGTTTGTGAGTGTTGTGATGAGTGGGAAAGAGGCCATGGCTTTTCCCTGCTTTGTTACATACCTTTACCCAGTCCTCTCTGAGGTAGCTCACACTCTCCCGCTTGCCCAAACTGCTGGTCATCAAGAGGGATACTCGATATTAAACACAGCTAAAGTATATTAGCCCAGGATTACTCAGGAGACACCATGCTTCTGCGTTCAGAGAGAGCTACCAGGAGCCGGGCCACAGAGGTTAGACACACCACACTACTATTAAAATGACTTGTGCAGTCCAAAGTAAGTGTAGGTTATTGTCACAATATAGCCATGCAGGTACTTTATTTTATTTTAAAACTCTTGAAGAAATGGTTTTTCAGTGACATTTCAGTTTTTAGTGCAACAGTGTGTGTGTTTACCAGCTTTGGATTTTCTGGTCTTCATAAAGTCATGGCTATGCAGGGACTTTTAAGTTAATTGATTGTTATTATTAATTTATAGGACTACAATTACTAGTTTTGTACGAAATACTCAAATGTCAGCAACAGAAAATAACCGATAAGTTCTGATAATCAGCTAGTGAACTTCACGTGTCACTCACAAAAATTTGTAACCACATTAATATTTAATAGCTTAATTTTTAGCGATACCCCACGCAATAAGGTACTGTAGACCGGTTTGTGCATGCTGGGTCAGCAGATGCCATGGGTAATCACTCTCTTTCTTTGTCTCTTTTTCTCGTCCATTTGCTTTTTATCGCTCATCAAAAAGAAATCAAAAAATATCTATACATAAACAAGACACATAAATTTCAGTTTTGGAGGACACTATCACACACCCAGAGGACTCGAGAACACGACTCATTGGTACAAAATTGACAGGCACAAACTGAGGTCAGGGGGGAAAATAGGCAAAATGGTGAAAACACTAAGACGCTCAGAACAAGACACAGGTGGAAACAATAGGGTAATCACAAAGGCGGGAAAAGAAGTTAAACTCACAGCACACATGACAAACAAGGGAAATGACAAAATAAAACAGGAAATACACAGAAATAAGATGTAACATGAGCTCAAGACATGACATGAAAACTAATAATAATATGATAGTTATGATAAACAATAATACACAGTAGGTGTAAAATTGAATTGTATGTTTATACAGAAACACATTTAGTCACCAATGTATTGGCTGTCGCTAAAGCAGCAACTTTAGCATCCCTTGATGTGTGGGTTTCCGCTGCACTCATGCATCAGGAATAACATGTTTGTTCAGTGTGTTAAATGATGAATCGCACGTTTGAATGTGTGTACACATTATTGCACGTGCAGGTAGGTTTGCGGATGAGTGAAATACTGTACATTTTATCCCCAAGCCTTCAGGGCTTTTTTCAAATGGTGTTAGTCTCCCCATAAGCTTAAAAGGTGTGTCAAATTACTCAGAGATTTATTTTCCTGCCGTGTAGTAAGTTTTAAAGACTCCTTTCACAGGAAATCCTATTTCTTAGGATCAAGTCCACACTCGCTGTTATACAGTATATTTCTCTTTTTTAGTTTAGATGCATTACACTTTAAGCCTGTTAGTATGGTTGTTAGAGATTACTGAAGCTCTTACACACAAATACACAGTAGGCAGTGGTCCAGACATACAGATAGAGGCAGAAGGGCTCATACGGATCAATTGCACAAAAACAGAAATCTGTGCTAACCGACATGAAGCGGTGCACAGCAGCTTTCTGTCTTTAAACCCTGAAAATAAATGAATTTGTTCTTTGGTTTGATAGCTGGAGTATGTGCTCTGTCTCTGTGTGTGGTCAGCTTGTGAATATCATTGCGCAAATCAGTCATAGCTTTTAAAGGCCTGTTCCACCAAAACATGGAAACGAGCTGTAGCAAAGATGCTGCGACGTTGAAGACGCTAGGTGTATTCCTCTTGCAGTTATGGTCAGCAAGAATAAAAATGAAAACACACCAAACAGACCAAAGGAATATGAACTGTAAAACAATTTTAAGTAATTTCAAAATAGATTTACTGTATGTCATTTCTTGTCATGTCATGTGAGCAGATAATTTGCAGCAAAGCCCAAACAGTCTAGACTGTAAGTTTCAAATCACCCTTGACTTGTCACTGTCACTATCATATTACAGTATCTACACAGCAATCAATAAATAGAATGTTTCTGTCATAGCAGAGTAAGACAGACTAAACCTGTAAAAAGGACGCTGCATTATTTACTTCATGCTACTTCACCACTACTCTTTATACATTTTCTCTCTCTCCCTACAGCTTCTCTTTTTTTGGCTCTCCTCTCCTCCATGCCTTCCCCTCACGTGTCCTCGTTTTCCTGTGTTTCTGCCACATCATGTCATCGCTTTGCATTTTTAATGAGACCACGCTTCTGCTATAAAGCCATGAATTATAGAATAAACTGACAAATAGAACTAGCTAAGCCATTTGACTTTTTTTCTTGCGATGAGAGGAGCCGCTGTTTTTGTCATGAACCTTGATGCTGTCAAACATCAATAGTTACATAGTCACATGTGCTCTAACTGTTTGCTTTGACAAGACCTGAAGTGCATCTTAATCACAAATTTGCCTCATGGTGCTCAAGAGAGACTGTGCTTATGTATCTATATTTATGTTATGTTTATGTATATATGTTCAACGAAAACTGAGTTTATGTATTGCAGTGCATTTATTTTTCAAAGGTAGTTTACCACATACCATATTTACCATAACTCATATTTCCAAAACTGTTTTTTCCATTCGTGTGCTTACTCTGAAACCACTTTAGCATTCAAGTGACGTGAAGAGAAACAAGTACAGGTGTTTGTTGAAATGAAAGTGTAAATTATCACACGCTTTTCAAAAGCTTTTGTCAGAGGTAGTATGAGAATGTAGCGTGTTTTCGCCTTTGTCTAATCTGGAGATGTGTCTCTCTTGGTTTGTGTGTCTAATTAAAATGCAGTGCCCCTGCTGCATGGCAGCCTCTGTACAAAGCATCTGGGAGAGAGGGGGTCAAGGCCTGGCCACTCATCCTCCAGCCTTTATATAAGTGACTGTCAACAAAGTGCAGACAGAGGAGCAGAAACACTCTGTGCCAGATAAGGGTGTTTGTGTTTGCTGATGTGACCATGCACCAGAAATAGACAATGTTCTCTTTAAATGTGTTAATGATTGCTATTTCTCCAGTTAGTTTGTAAGGACACCTCTATTCCATGTGGTGGAAATGCCTTTGTGTAGTATTTTGGATTACACTTCCTGAACCGTTTCCTCCTCCACAATGACTGTAGTTATTGGATCTGTACAGACAGATCCAAAAATCAGACTTGATTTTACCATGGGAGTGTAGTCTCTCATTTTGAGCCCCATCATATATTTATTTATCTACATTCCTATGGGTCACGCAGGCATGGGAGATGAGACTGTGGTAATACCTTTAACTGCAGCCATATGCTTGTCTTCTTGATATACAATCTGATATTGCTGGCACTGACAGCCAGGCTTGTTGTTGACAGGGTTAAGCATTACTTCTTGGTCCGCTTGAGGCCTCTGCTCTTTCCCAAGTGTTTAGGCTGAGCTCTTATCATCCTGATGCCTGATGGTCCCCAGAGCATCCACATGACCCACTGCACTGGCTCACTGTGTTTATTACCTAAGCAGCTATGACACTTTACAGCATGTGTATTTCACGGGCCAGCTCACATTTGGCCAGTGTATGATCCTCCTGAATAAGCCTTATGTTGGTGAGCATTGTAAATACTTTTCATCCGTAGCACATGGTATAGGAGGCCAGCTGTGAGCGACCAGGGGCTACGCAGCCATGTGGTAATGAGTGTAAAATATAGGGCAGTTACAGTGTCTGAAATGCATATGCGCTGCTTCATGGAGCACACATGGATGCACGCGAGCTGAACAGAAGATTAATTATGTACATGTCCCTGCTTTTAAAGACCTAAGAGAAGAAGAAAGACCAAAAGATAGCAACAATAACAACAACAATAACAACAAAGCATGACGTCTTTGTCCATTTCCTTATCTGAATCACCTGTAGTAGAACTTCTGGACCGTGGAGGCACAAAGGGGCCTAAATGCTTATCTCTTCTGAAAGATGAATCAGTAGATCATCTCATTGTCACCAAAGGGCCGAGCGAGAGAGAGAGTACTTACAGACAGGACAGAGGTTGGTGTCATCCCACGCAGACCTGCCCTCAGCTTGCATTGTTATGATGACAAGAGCCTGACGGAAGCTTTCCACTCTAATCACGTACTTTTTCTTTGACGCATACACACACAGCTATGGGATTGGAGGCGGGATTGATTGAAAGGCACACTGCTACTCCTAGTTGTAAAATTTAGTTGTACTGACTGTGCTCGCTGCCAGTTACCTCACCAGACCAACTGTATTGTTGGAAATAATGTGTGAGTTTCCAGAGCAGTTGTGGTGAGATGTGGAACCGATGCTTAATGATGAGCTACATGTTGTGAGAGCTGTTTCAAAGTGACAGACAGATACTAGAGAGTGACTGGAGTCCCCTGCTGTGATGCTAATCCTTATTGAATTCTGCTGAAAACAAACAGAGGGCACCTGCAGTCAGAATGAACGTGGAAAGACTCAGAGCACTCCTTTCCTATTGACAGGGAAACAGGTGGAGTGGGAGCTCTGTGCAGGATATGTGAGGGACATCTTGTATCTTTACGTATTTACATCTAACACTGTAATTTTCCTTTTTTTATTTAATTGGATCTCAGATGAGGTTCTCTTACAGGGTCTTAACACTTGGTGGTATGGTAATACAGATTTACTCCCCTGTTCCCCCTGGGATTAAATATACACATGTGTCTAGCTATTTTTGTGTGTCCATGTAGGCATTTATATGTATGTATATGTTTGCCTTAGCAATACAGTGCACATCTGTCATTGTCATGTTATTGGCTTCTGTGGCTGCTGTAATATAGTATATATTAGACCCCAAAAGAGTCGTAAGACCGTGGCGATGTGGTGTATGTGTGTGCACTTGTAAATTTAATGGTTTGTTACTTTCAAATGTATCTTATCTATGGAGGTAACTGCAACAGAATAACAAGCTGTATGCGTGCAAGAATGTATACCTGGGGCATAGCCTGTTAGGATGTGTTGTTACTAAGAATACGCTGTTATATGAATACAAAACACGAAACAGACGACACCAGCCAATAACAGTAATATAATATTTAATATTATTTACTTTGTCTGTAAATGGTCATAATGTTATGGCTCATCGGTGCTCA
Source organism: Trinectes maculatus (assembly GCA_016785345.1). Classification (NCBI taxonomy): domain Eukaryota; kingdom Metazoa; phylum Chordata; class Actinopteri; order Pleuronectiformes; family Achiridae; genus Trinectes; species Trinectes maculatus. The sequence continues at coordinate 280,133 of JAFBJQ010002035.1, forward strand.
TGCTGGATCTTTAAAACTGGTAATAAAAATTGATTTGTGGTTCACATAATTAGGGGCATGTGATGCACTTAAATTCCCTGAGCAACACTTGTGCTGTAATCGGGAAACAGTAACATACAATATGGTTTCAGCTGAGCATTTATACATCAGCTCTCCCAACAGTGAACTCAATCAGAGCATTTTAAACATTTTACGATTAGTGGGATAGACTGTCATTAGTGTGTTAGTGGGTTATAAGTTCCCGCAGCAGTTCTCTCAGACAGGCTGCCATGCTGTTACAGATATGGCCAGTTGCCAACATGAATACAACACTGTTCATCATTTACCATTGTAAAGTCTGTGTAATGCACTGAGTCCATATGTCACAGTCTAACAGCTGTGACTGTGTTTTTAAGAGGTTGAGCAATTAATTATTTAAGCCAAGTAGATGCACTTTCAGCCCCTTTAATTATAACAGGAATTTTTTTAGATGTAATTATTATTTTGTGTTGTTTCTTTGAATTTCCTTTATTATACATTCAGTCATGATATCACTGGTCCTAATGGTCTTTTCCACCACTGGAAAAAGTGGTGTCACAGCTTTGTGGCAAATGAGATTGGGATTTATATGTATTATCCAAGCCTCCATTTTTACACTACTACGATTTAACCAATATAAGATATTTATTTTTGATAATTCAGTTATTTGTCATCTTATGCATTGTCCTTAGATTTATTTAGTTATATGTCTCAGTAAATCTCAAGAAAAATATTAGAAAAACTAATAGCCCATGAGAGGTAGTAGTCACAATTACGTTTGAATTTTGAATAACTGCACAACGAATTCTATTTCTCATGTGTTTGATGAATTGTGGAGAAGGGTTTCACTTGCCCGTCATTGCCATCTCTTTATGCATGAGCATGAACAGCCTTCCACAATGGATTGAAATTAAAACGTGAAAGAAAGTCCTGTTTACTGTTAAATGGTTGTCACTACAATTAATAGGTAATCAGTGCACAGCCTGTTACAATAAAATGATAAACACTTATGTCTCTGTACCAGGATTCTCTGCAAGATTTTGTGTTAGCTGGGAACTAGACAGGGAGTTTTTGATCAGTCAGGAAGGAAGAGCATTGCAGTATATGAAGGAGGAGACATAAAAGATGTGCTCATATAAATTTTCTTTCATGATTTATTTACTTTTCCAAAAGATAAAACCGGGGAAATTTAGGGAAAGTTCTAGAGCCTGAAATGCCTCACACACTCCTCTGTATTAACATTGCATTTGTTAAAATGTTTCTTTGAAAAGTGCTAAAATATTTGTCATTTTATGGCAATTTATCAAATCTACAATTACAACAACAACAGAATAACAGTGTCTGTTTTGTCAAACCAGGTGATGGTAGTTTACAGTTTTCTGCTGCTTTTATGGAGCAAAAATTTGGGGAGACTCATTTCTGCATGAACACTCTTTAAATATTTCACTTATAGTAATTTAGTAGTCTGGTTAAACTTTTCATTTTGAGTCATTTCATACATAACATGGACAAAAACGCTGCTCACTGCTGTAGCCAGCAACTGCCAAATATCATATGCATAGACTCTCTTCTGCCTTATATAAGCTGCCTTCTTGCTTGTATATTATTTATAAAGGCTTTTGAACTGCATCAGTGTGTAACAACTATCGCTGCCTGGCTCCCCAGCATAAGGTCTCTGTGTGTAAGTGCGAGTATTTGTGCACCACCACAGCACTCAGTAGCTTGATGAGTTATTGCCCTGCTCTGCTCCTGTTATGGGACTTTTACCATGCCTCGCCCTGACTCACAGCAGTAGTAATGTTATGTAAGTGGAGAGTAACGCTTTCACCCCAATTATCCTGACTTGGAGCAGGAGAGGACCAAGGCAGTTTACTATTTACTCATTTCAAGATTTTAAAATATATAAATCAAGTAGCCTGTTTTATTAGAATTTTTATTATTATAAGAAATTACAACTGAATAGTAATCTGCAACTGCAATTTGTATTTAGTCAGTGTATATGTGTTTGTGTGTGTGTGTGTGTGTGTGTGTGTGTGCTACAGAGAAATAAAGGTGAAAAGACTATTTTAATAATATTACCAAAGCAGATAAATCTTTACAAAGCCTTTTCATCAGCCCTCTGTTAAACAGGTGATAAAACACACATCAGATAAAAATGATCACTGGCAAATCATCCTTGAGCATCATCAAGATATTATGTCAGCCACTCTAATTTATATACACATGCAGACACACGCGAAAAACACAACCTCGGTGCTCTATCCACTCTTGTACATTGGCTGGCAGAGCTGTCTTCGTATGCCATCACCATAACAACTGCCTCATAGAACATGTGAAAAAAAGGAAAACGCCAAAGTGAATTCCTCTCACTCATTCTGACTTGGGGATGGTGAGAGTAGCGGTTGGAAGGTCCGCGCAGCATGTTGGTGTCGAGTGTGTGACCATGAAACAGGCTTGTAGAGGCAAACAGGCTGCAGATGATTCAGTGTGAGGAGAAGAGCGCGTGTGATGAGAAATTCGTATGTTGTTGTATGGTGTGACTCTTCTGAACCAAGAACATACAGTAGATGATGCCGCATATGGTGAGTGTCAAAACGGCTGCTGTATTCTATACTATATACTTGCAATTTGTGAATATGGGCTATACAAATAAAATTTGATTGACTGATGTATACTTGCATGTGATTGTACATGTTTATATGTATGCGTTTAATTTTCATTTTCACTTGCCTTATGCAAAGTAATTAATTCATGTAAAGTACACGTTGTTTATGTGTATGTGTGTTTGGAGGCTTTTGCACATGTGGATGTTATGTAACGACATGATCTCAGACCATAAGAATGTAATTGTGAAAGTTCTCAATGAAGCTCATTACAATTACATCCTCGTGATATTTAGACTATCATCCATGCTTTCATTGATATTTTATATATATGCACAACTATACAAAACTATGATGGTGTGCATTTATTTTTTTTTTAAATTGTTCAGTAGACATAAATAATCCTTTGATACATTCTGGCCAATAATGTAATCTTAAATCTTTTAGTCTATAATAGATTGTTGCTCTGACTCCTTAGCACTATAAGAGATGAATTTTTTTTAAACAAAAGTCGTAGAGGAAATTCAATGTATGCCCCATTAGGCAATAATGTATGCTTGTATGTGTGTCATGTTAGCTCTCAGACACTGCACGACATACAACCAGCACATTTGAGCTCATAGTGTGACGATTATGATAATGTTGAAAATGTCTACTAAACTCTTATTGTATTTTTGCTCCAGTGCTAATATTATGATAATAATTGTTGCAGAGATGTTGCTTGTTGATGTTTTGTCTGGTTGGTGTATGAGAGCGATCCTGTAATAGCTTATGTATCTACTGGACATTTGCTTGGTTTGATGGAACAGAAATAAAACCCTCACACACAGGAGAGGAGAGGAGATGCTTTAGCTTTCAACTTTCAAACTGCATTATTAAACATCAACATCCACATGAGTCTGACATCAACAATCACATCTATCTCCTCCTCTTACTCTGCCATCTCTCTGTTCCCTTGTCTCACTCCATTAGGCAAACCTGAAGAAGTTCATGGAGTATGTGCAACAGAGAAACACTGAAAAGGTTTCAAGGTTCCTGGAAAAAGGCCTGGACCCCAACTTTCATGATCCAGAGACGGGAGGTAAGGAAGAAATATCCCGTCCCCCAATCAACTTTCGACCTTGAATTGTTGTATCGTTTGTTTGTTTTTCTTTTGTTTTCTTTTTGTCTTAGTCTTTTTCTGTCTTCACTGCCAAATGGCCATGTGTGCTTTCCCTGCAATAAGCCCTCTGCATGCTGGGTGCAGCTGGATTACTCTCTTTGTTAATCTCCTCATGTTTATGCAACTGTTTGTCCAGCCATAAAGGAGATTTCTCTGTTGGGTGACCTGTAGTCTGATAGAGGAGCTGTGAAGCAAAAACATGAGAATAGTTTGGTTTAACACCAACAGGAAGCAGCCAGAGGCTGACCATCATAATAGCCGAGGCTGTTTTGCTTGCCAGGTCTCTGCAAATGTAAACCCACAATTTCAATAACTGTAGTGTGAAGTTCTGTTCTGAGATGTAACGTAACGTAACTGGAAAGACAGCGATTTTTGCTCACACGTCGTTGTATTTTACAGAATGTCCTTTAACACTGACAGTACAGTTGGAGGGCTGTGCAGAGCTCATCAAGGTACTGAAGAGTGGAGGGGCGCATCTCGACTTCAGAACAAAGGATGGCATTACTGCCCTACACAAGGCTGTGCGCAGCAAGAACCATACAGCGCTTATAGTGAGTATAACACACACAGTCATAACAGGGATGTGACTCATCTCTTTTATTTCTTTCGCCACACCGATTGCCTGCTTGCAAAAGAGAGTCTGCAGACAGTCGATCCCCGGCAGAGTGTGCTCGAGCAATTGAGTACAGTGGGTGCTTGAGCAATTACTGAGTATGGGAGGATTAATATGCCCTCTGTGAATGGGCTGGCATATGCACTGAATGGGCTTGCATGTGTCTGGGTGGAGGAGGCCTGTAACATAATGAATGGGTTTATGTGAGTCATATATTCATTTCACGATGAGCCAGAACTGAACCTGGTCATTTCCCCTCAGTCATTGTCCTTAACGAAGTATCCAGTGCTGCTGGGTCATGCAATATACATAAAGCGGTGGTATACTAAATTTGCACATATGTGATTGAGTCGTTTTATTACCACCAAATGAATGACAACTTTTTATTCACATGGCATGGTGATAAAATGGGAGTGTAAAAAGACCTTTAAACATTATTACACCATAATCACTCTCTTTTCCCACCAGACACTGTTGGACTTGGGTGCATCACCTGACTATAAAGACAGTAGAGGTCTGACTCCTCTCTACCACAGCTCAATGGTAGGAGGAGACCCATACTGCTGTGAGCTGCTGCTGCATGATCATGCCCAGGTCGGCTGCATGGATGAGAATGGCTGGCAAGAGATACACCAGGTAACACACAACGGCACACACAGATGAAGCAATGAAGAGTTGTGTGCGTAATGCATGTAGAAGACAGTAGCAGACGTAACGGACAAGTACGGGTAGGTTACCGACTATTGAATTTTATATACGTACAGTCTCACGATGTGCCTCAACCTGCAAACATCGTGGAGACTAGTGGCTGCAAGATGTTGTTGTTTGTTTGTTTCGGCTTTTAAAATTTAGGCAGTAAATGAATGAGTCAGAAAATATTTCTTTGTACATACATTCACAATACTAAATAAATGGAATAGTCCTTCAGTCCTACAGAATTTCTTCTTAATTTAATATCTTTCAATGCCTCCTCCCTCTCCAAACCAGCAGTCCAGTGGTAAATTGTGTATTGTGCACAATACAATACAGTGTGGAGGGTCTGATAGCCAACAGCTATTCCAGCATCATATGAGCACTGTCTCACTGCTGTAAAGACCGAGTACAGAAGGTAGAGAACTATTGTTGGGGAGGGTTAGTGCATTTCTTTGTCAATGACAGAACAAAACTGGGAAACTGGAGAGAAAAAAGAGAGAGGAGATAAAGATTAGATAAAAAGTTTCTTGCTTCCAGTTATGGGAATCAGAGCTAAAATAAAGGCATCTCTTTTCTTACAATAACTTGTCTTTTTCAGATTTACATTTAGCCTCCAGTAGGGTGTGGGATTCCAATAAGCATTTCCATTGCTTTTACAGAGAAGTTAGAGTTACCTATTAGCAACATGAGAGAGGAGAATTCAACAATGTAGACAACCAGACAAATGTCCTGGTTGTGGTATTTTTGTGTTCAGGTCATCTGAATGTTACAGAAACTGTTTTCACTGAGTGAACCATATTTCATGACAGAGGAAAGTGGTAGGTTAAAAGATAAACGAGTTCTATGGTAAAGAGACAACTGCTAATGTGGGTTCTGACCAAACACGCGTAAACAAACACGTATATTTCTTTAACCCTGCTGAACTGGAAAGAAAACAAGATTTTTGTTTTATAAAATGTGTTTACACATGTGTGTGTGTTGTTTCAGGCATGTCGCTATGGCCATGTGCAACACCTGGAACATCTGTTGTTCTACGGAGCTGACATGAGCGCTCAGAATGCATCGGGAAACACGGCGCTGCATGTTTGTGCTCTATATAACCAGGTAAGAGCGACTCAGAAAATGTATTCATGCATTAGAGCTTAAGGAGTGGAGGTTGGTAAGTTTCTGCTGCAAGGTGACATGCTGGAGGTGACATGCTGGAGGTGACATGCTGGACGTCAGGTGGATAAACGTCTCGTGATGCATTTGCATGTGTGTGCGTGTGTACGTGTACCCTTGTGTACTTGAGAGGCAGACTTTTCACCCAGTTGTTTTTTGCTTCCAGTTGTGATAATAGACTAAAATGAGAAATGAAATACAAATGGTCCAAGTGAGAATGCAGCACTAAAACTGATGCACTTTTTGGGCTGCAATTTGGAAAGAAGCAGCAATCGTTTTTTGTTTGGTAATTTTAATGCTTTGTATTAAGAATCCTCAGTGCCAGGCTAAACATTGAAAGAATTGCTGAGATATCCTCTAAGGGGCCATTCTCAACTTAAAATGAAAATGTAATTCTTAAAGGAAAAAAAGGCATAGTTTCTAAATATAATAGAAAATGTATAAAGGGCGGGAGAAGGGTTTTATTGGTCACCATACAGCTCCTTCTCATTCCAATGATTGTTTACTGGTACAACGTTATGGACAATGAATTTGTTTGACACACACACACACACATATGAGAGTATACATAAGAAAGGATTAAAGGTAGAAACCCCTAGAAAGAGAGAGAAAGAGAGAGAGAGAGAGAGAGAGAGAGAGAGAGAGAGAGAGCAGAAACAAAAGAAAAGTCTTTGATGGATAGATTGAAGTGATAGGATGATATTAGAGAAGAGGAGAGTACTGTGTCAGTGCTATTATTCCCCTCTTAAACATCAGACCCATTCTGATATATATATATATATATATATATATATATATATATATATATATATATATATGGTGGTGATCAGCTCACGGACATTAGAAAAGCACTTCACTGCACAAGTGAAAATTATATACATCTCTCTCTGTGAGTGTGTATGTGGGTGGATGAATGGGTGGTGGCATGGAAGCAATACTCAATAGAAGCTGTGTGTAACACAGTTTTGTCATTATATGGTCCAGTTGTTAGCGAAGGGGTTGGTTGTGTTTGTGGAGTAATCAAAGCTAGTACATTTACAACTGGTATGTCTACTCTCTGGCAAATGGACATCTGGTCATTGTCCCAAATCTTGTGTGCTGAGGATGGTTATCTTACGGAGTCAAACAGCATGTTGAGCCGATTGATCACAGAAGCAGTACGTCGTAGCAGGCTCGCACCAGGGCTGGCTCAGCTGATTATGTACAATCGCAGAAAAACAGCAGCTGGTAGAATTGACCAGGAAAGTGGTAAAGATCAATGGATCCACACAGAGAAAAAGAGTGTGTCAGAAAGAGAGACAGACAGATGAATTCTGCAGGGAGTGGATGAAAAAGATTACATAATCAAGAGAATAAGCCTGATCAATGGCCTGAGAGTCCCACTCCTGGGGTCTGGCAGGCCATTTATTTAGTGGGCTTCCAACGTGGCATGATATCAGGGTCCTTTAACTGGTGGATGGATCCATGGGAGGTGGCCACATGGATGACCGAGGACATTGATTAGTGAAAATAAAGGGAGGTGGCACAAGATCCCAAGACTGCACCAATAAAAAGCTGATAATTCGTATCACTGTTTTCCATCCCTCTGCACCAGTCATGTTTAGTTTCACACAATAATAAGAAATCTTCAAATTTGTAGCCATGACGGTCACACTCGTCACACATGACTGACCCATGTGATAATGTAAAGTACTTGACTTGGCTAACTGTGTCTTCCCATGTAGTTAAAGTAATGAAATGTAGTAAGCAGTGCAGAGGACTCCCGGAAAAGCTTCCTTATTGAATTTCTATAGGAGACCTGAGAGACAAGAGCAAGGCCACAGATGGCCACAACTGTAACTGGCCTCCATGCATGCATGTGTGTAAGCTGCAAGTATAGAAGGTCAATAAAAAGCACGGTTAGAACTTCTTCATTTTGACTATTTGAAGGGCAACCCATAATACCAACGTAAGATGCAGCTACAACAAGGTTACATTGAGAAATTCAACTGTGCTACACATTGTCTTTGTGTAACTATCACAGTACTGATTGGAACATAAAGTAACAGATGACGAAGTTGATTAGAGGTGTGGCTTTCACCACTGTGGTAAAAGGTGACTGTGCAAAAAGCTTCCAAATCAGTCGATATCAGTGACACATTTCACAAATCTGAGCAGATTCCCTTAATGTGTCTTTGCCTTTGTTTTAAGTGTGTTGTCATGTAACAACATATGAATATACAGTATATTGAACTTGTTGTTATGTTGCTATTGAAGAACATGACATTTCATTGCGTTAGCTTTGAAAATAGCAATCACTGTGACAATTGTCACTGCAAAGTGCGTGTGTGTCTATTTTTCTGACTTAGTGTGTACATATGCACACGTCTGTGAATTAAACTGTCTCCTGTATGGCTGATCAGCAGTTAGTTGAGCTAACAGCCGTGGGCATCTATCTATATGGGTTTTTAGCTCTGTTAGACCCTTACTGGTGTTAAAGACTAGCAGCAGGCGTAATCATGCATTATTCATAAGACCTGCTCCACTTACAAAAAACCCATGTCTTTGCTATTTATTGTATGTTTTCCATCAGTTTTGCTGGTTTATGCACATTCTTCATGTCCCAGGTGACACCATAGTCTATATATATATATATATATACCCTGCTCATTTCAGGGTAGGCAGACACAGCGACCATATATTTATTACCAGAAGAGGGTGCTTCTCAGCATCAGAGTTGGCTTTATACAGTAATACGTGACTCGTTCATTAAATATACCAAATCTGACCTGTAGAGCCACATGGATGTTACTCTCGTGGCTCCAATTTACACAGTTGATTAAAGGCATTCGTAATAGGTGATGACATGTAGTGTTATTTGGATATGAAATTACCTGTATCGAAATATGAGATTTCATTATCATCACCTGAAAAAAGAAATAAATCAGCCTAGGATAACTTTATACCATAAAAGAATGTGCGTTACTCTCACAGGTGGATATTGAGTTTGCAAAAAAAATTGTGCATGCAAAGTGCCAAAAGAGAAAACATAAGCAAATGTTTGCTCACTGCATTGAAATAACTGTCTGCTTCTTTTTGAAGCCAAATAAAAGTAACAGTCATACAAACCACTCTGTCACTATTCAGGATAGCTGTGCACGAGTTCTCCTCTTCAGAGGGGCCAATAAGGAGATAAAGAACTACAACAGCCAGACTGCTTTTCAGGTGTGTGCAGTATCCACTTTGTGTTCCAGTGTGTATCATACTCTGCATCCTACTGGGCCATGGCTGAATGTTGCCACATTGAATATGATGACTGCAATAAAAAATGTAGCTGCATTAAGGCTCAGACCTTCACTGAATTAGCATTGTGGTCAATTGTTAATGAAATCTCTGTTAAATTGTTAATTGTTGTTTATTTCCTTACCTGTACTTCTGTCCTGTCTCCACCTGTAGGTGGCTATTATAGCAGGGAATTTTGATTTGGCTGAAATCATAAAGGTCCACAAAGCATCAGATATTGGTAAGTTGACAGCAGTCGCGTTACTGTACATCAAAGGGCTTTCTTTTGTATTTTACTGGTCTCTGTATGAATGAGGTGTTAGGGAGACATAAGATAAAAAGAAATATGGCTGAGCATAGACCGTGGAGGAGAAAAGAAGAAAAGTGAATCCAGATGTGTGTGGAAATGAGGGACGGTAGTTGGAAATGTGACGGATGTGGGGAATATTTCAGCAGTTAATTAGATCCCTGCTGAGTTGAGCAGCAACATGAAAAGGAAAATTCTGCCATCTGCTGTGGATAGGATGTAATACCCTTCTTTTAACCCTTTGTTTAATAACGTTCAGATATTTGATTCATTTTGACTACAAGTTGATTAGAATAGAATTCATGAGGAATGTGTGAAATTTATGGTTCATTTATACAAAATATTACTCTCAACTATTATACTGTGGATAGACACTACATCCCCCGAATGCTGTGGTAATATATGTGTAAATGCATTATGTGTTTTTCATTTTTCACAATAATTATATTTAATCCATAGATGCAACAATAATCAAGTAATTTCATTATCAAAGATATTCAACTGCTTCTCCTCCTGTTTTTTGTTCTTCATTTTTTGATGGTCGTGATTAAATATCATAATTCACAAGACAAATGAAGCACTTGCATTTAATAATCTCTGAAGCTTTGCTACAGAGTCCTCAATAATAGCTCCACGGTGTTATTTGAACGTTTGTGGAAAAGACCTCACATAGTTTATCTGCATAAAGACTTTACAAATGGAGCCACAGCCTCAGGATAACATAACATAGTAACAAGGTCTAATAAGTACATTACACTGGCCTTGAGTATGAGCAGTTGCACTTACTTGCATCACAGCACGTTGTTCATTACATTTGATAAAGATAAATTGTATGCCATGGCAAGGCTGCTGATGTGCCCTAAGCCTATGTATGTCTTTCATCTCTCAGTACCTTTCAGGGAGACCCCCTCCTATACCAACCGTCGTCGTGTGGTACCTGGCACCCTGCCCTCGCCACGTTCCTTGCTCCGCTCTGCAAGTGATAACAACCTGAATGGGGACCATGATCACATCCACAGTCAGGCCCCCAGAGAAATGCGTGGCCGTCAGGGTCACTCGCCTGTCCCCTCACTGCGAAGTCTCCCTGCCCTTGGGCAGCAGCACAGCAGCCTTGGGGAGGTAAGATGGCACCATTGAATTTTTATCTTCGTATTTGACAAAATCCCAAAGATTAGGCCCTTTGTATATTCGGTCTATTTATTACAGAAAGATGATTGCATTGTTATACACATGCACAAAGTAGATGTAATCCCCCTCTCAGAGCCGTCATGGTGAGATGCCTGAGAGCAGTCTCCAGAGTACTGGCAGCTCCAGATCTTCCCATTCCCGCTCGCCTTCACTACATCACATGCATGAAGAAGACAAGCCGATTCCCAGAAGGTCACACAGCCATGGCTACCCTCATGGATACGGCCCTCGTGGAAGACTCAGGTTTGTAAAACTAGCTTTGATGTCAGCTTCACTTCGTTTGTCTTGATTACTCAGCTAAGCTATTTTTTTTTCTAAAAAAGCTTTAGAAACAAATACATCATTTTCTTCCTGCTCATATTTTCTATCACACTTGTATTCACTTTACATAAATAATCAGAGCCTGCTTTAATATTTAAACCTAATTTAAAAATTTAAACATCTGGCAGTATTCTGTCTCTTTTAGAATTTTGTTTAGCCATTGTCTGACAAGTGATCAGTGGCACACTGTTTCATTGGCATAGGAACAAGTTCGGTAATGCAACAAGCAAGGCTGCGCTGCTATTGCAAGAGAGGGTAAATGACATGCCTCATATCTGCATATCTGTTTGTGTATGGAACATGTGTGGCCACACGTGAATAGCTGTGTACATGAGCGCCTTCACAGTTCAGCATGTGACAGATGGAAAGGGGCTAATAATGATCACCATGGGGACCTGTTGACACCTGCCAAGCTGAGAGTGTGTCAGTTTGTGCGTGACACGCTGAGAGTCAGTGGATACGTTCTGGAATCAGAGCAATGGGTAATGTCACTGAAGCGCCGCTCCGGTCAAAACAGCTTGTCACTTGATTGATGCATTAATCCACAGATGTAGATGTGCTGCTGGAACAAATCTCCCTTGTACACTGATCCATTAGACGAACATGGACTCCCCGCGTGTCAGTGTCACACACTGTGAATGTGCAGTATGTGTTTGTGTGAACGGGTCTGATGTTTAAGAGAGGAATAATAGCACTGACGCAGTACTCTCCTCTTCTCTAATACCATCCTATCACTTCAATCTATCCATCAAAGACTCTGTTTTCTTTTGTTTCTGCTCTCTCTCTCTCTCTCTCTCTCTTTCTCTCTCTCTTTCTAGGGGTTTCTACCTTTAATCCTTTCTTATGTATACTCTCATATGCTGTGCCCTGGCCTAAATGGCCTTCTGTGCACATTAGCCTTACGCAAGGTAATAAAGTGAGTTGAATGTATAAAAAGCCCAAAACAAGCAGCTGGTCTCCATGGTCAGAACCTGCACCCAAGTGAGACTGATGCTGCCCTTGAATAATTTCTCTCTAATACCTCTCCCTCCCTATCTCTGTTCCTCTCTGTGACCTTCTGTTGATGCCCATGGTAACTCTAGAGGCATCATGGGTACCAGGGGAGTGTGAAATTAGCTTGGCTGGTCAACAGCCCGTTCACCTTGCGGACTCTAGCAAGGTGCTGTGGAACCCACATATCCGTATAACAGCCCAGAAACACATTCAGCATTATCAAACTACTTCCCTTTCGGGTTGCATTTGTGAAGTTTGTGTTTTGGCAGTGACAGAGAGACAGTGGCGTGAGGTTATTTTCGGGAGATGAGTTTACTAAAACATAGGTCGCAGAGAATCTGTGAAATCCTCACCCAAACTGTTGGTTGGATGAAATGTCCGGATAATCTCCCCCTAACCTTGATGTGACAAATGTGTGAGGGGAACCAAGGGAACAGAGGGGATCACATCTTCATTTTGAGTAAAGATTTAGGCAAACAACATCATGTTGGCATGAAAGACGGTGGTAAGATTGTGGATCTGTTTTCTTCCCCTCCTTCTTTTCTTACATTAGTCACACCACTGTCATTGGTTTTAAGGCCTGAGGTACACAGTGAGAAAGGAGGACACAAATAGGGTGTAAGACGGGGAGGTGGTGCAGAGTTGGGCCTCTTCTACTTCACCAAATGAAGAATTCACATCAGGGCTGGAGGACACAAGGGAATCATATTGATTTGTGCATATCAGAATTTTTATGAGAGTTTAAGGCATTGGGTTGCACATTTTTCTTTTCTAAGACATATGGATCTACCAACCTGTGCCGTGATATGATTCACGAACAATACTTCTGATGTGAAATGATCCATGGTGTTTTGATCTAATACAATCTGATACAATACTTTGTATCATATTTATTAATTTGCTACTTCTACAAAAGCAGTCCTTACTTTTAAACAGATATTATATGTATATGAGACCTGGGAATCTGTTACATGTATATCCCCAAACCAATACACTTTAGGGCCAGATTTGAAATGTAACATTCGGCCAATGACCAGAGTCCACATTCCACCTCCTCCTTAAGAGCCATTAATACTCTCACATTGGATAAAAAATATATTCATGCATGTGCACAAGGAGAAGGATGCAAATTGTGGTGCTGATTATGACTATGTATAATGAGCTCATCTCACCTTAGAGAGCTTTGCTATTCGCGGAAAAGCCATTTTCAGTAAGGCAGTCATGTGAGAAAAGGCTACACTGAAGCTGCTTACTTTGAGAGCATCTGTGGAAATGGCATTTAATGACATTTGCTGTTGTGTCTTGAGTGGTATAGGGAGTTCATAGATTTTGATACCCAAACTGTAGCAGCTGGAGTCATTATTGAACGGTTCAAATGTTAACCTGTCTGGCTCATTGATCCTAATCAAGAATCTGATTTAAGATGATTGGTTTCAAGACTGATAAGGGACATTTATCTGTGATAATCTCAAATTTGGTCTGGTCAGAGACAGACGAAGCTTGATTTTGAAGAGAAAGCATATGGTTGCTTTTGGGAAACTCGTGTACTGATTAATATTATTTTTGTATCTGGTTTCATCTGGCCTTCCTTATGATAATAATAATACAGTACAATACGATTTCAGTCAAGGTCAGTGTTATCTGTAGGTGGAGGTCATTATTATCTGCGTTTGCTGCAGTGCACTTTACAAATCAAATATTTGAGATAAGAGTTGAGAGAAAAAAAATGTCTGATTTGGGCTATAAACTATTTATTTGAAAGCAAATAATTTATGTCAATTTGACTGACCCAGATCCAAGTTCATTTTGAGTTCATTTGCTGGATATTACTGTTGGGGAAGGCCACAACATGTATAAAACATAACCTCACGTGGGTACCAACTATGTTGAACCACGGAGGGTCAATTTGGTTATTAGCTAAATAATATTAATGATTATCAGAGATAAACATCAATATCTAGGGATGTTTACTATAAATAGTAACCTCGGGGCACCACCCTGTCGCCAGGGACCAATAACCAATTTGAATTTACTATTACAGTCTCAAATTTGAATAGAAGGTGTGAAATCGAGCACTGACTGCGGTAATCCAGCAAGTATTCCAAGTAAACACACAATAATCACAAACAGCGACAGAGTTAACTGTAATAGAATTTATTAACACACAGTAAGAATTACTTGAGGTAATAATACTCTGTATTAATCAACCTTCATAGTTCAAAACTATAACTAGACACATAACACTAACTACTAACAGGCAAACACATAGGTAACAACAGTGGCTATAAACACTGTGTGTGTGTGTGTGTGTGTGTGTGTGTGTGTGTGTGTGTGTGTGTGTGTGTGTGTGTGTGTGTGTGTGTGTGTGTGACAGAGAGAGAGATCAAGATGGCGTCGAAGCCACGTGTGTGAGGTCACTGAGAGCTAAAACGAAGGTGGAGTGACGTGTTGACGTCGTCGCCAAAGTTAAGACTGTGGCTGGCCGCAAGATGGCAGTGTCATGAACAAAGGGTTCGAACCCTGTGAGTGTCCTGTATCATGGAGGGCCCCCCCTCCTTACAACATACAGGTCACTTCCTGTGTCAGTTCTGTTATCAGTGATGTGGTGGTGCAGATGTGGTGTGTGAGTGAGAGAGAGAGGAGAGATAGGAAAGAAAAGGAAGAACGACTGTAACACAGTGTAAGTCAAAATACACGCAATGTAAAACGACAGTAGTACATTGCAGGTAAAAGAATCATATGCAACACTATTCTAGTCTCTGCCCAGACATAAGCCTCTTATTTCACGTTGCTCCTCTGTCGGAGTTTGGAACGATTGCCCTTTTGCCACCTCTAGCTCTCTGAACACGTGGTTAGATCATGAGTTTTATTTCTCATGATCTCATGTTTACTCACACGCACACATACATGCACATACGCCACACCCGCACAATACACATACGCAATTAATTAATTAATTAATACAGTGGAACCTCAACTTACGAACTTAATTCGTTCCGTGGTCGAGTTCGTAGGTTGAAACGTTCGTAAGTCGAAGCGTTTTTTTTCGATCCCTATTCCCTACTCCCTACATAGGGAAATGAATGTAGTGGACTATATAGGGGTTAAGGAGCGATTTCGGACACAACCTCAGTCACCTCACACGCTCTGAGACTTGCTCACGGGTCACGCGTAATGGCGGCGGCCGGGGAAATGTTTTTAATTTTTCCGTGCTCGGGTTCGGAAGTCGAATTTGGTTCGTAAGAGGAGGCAAAAAAATCTTGAATCTCCGGTTCATATCTTGAAAAGTTCGCAAGTATAGGCGTTCGTAAGTCGAGGTTTCACTGTACTTAATGTCATTACTACTGCTTCTGACTGTTTTAATTTTTTTTTTTTTTTTTTGGCTATGAATTATCCTCCCAACACAAGCAGTGGCTCTATAGCTCCACCCTTGGGGGAGGTGGGGACATTATAAAGGTGACAATGGTCATGTCATGGGTGGAGACAAATCCGATCCATCAAAACAGACGGGCCTAAGAGATCTTTTTTTTTAGTTGTCAGTGTCACTTTGACTTAGGCTCATCTCCCTGCATCTTTAACCCTCCATCCCTCCCTCTCTGTGTGCTGCTGATGTTCATTGCCATGGCTCAGACATTAACATGCGGCAGCTATCCCGGCCCCTCAGTCCCTGCGGCAATTGGAAAGCTGTCAGCAAGCCGCTGTTTCGAAGGAGAGAGGGACAGAGAATGAGAGGCTGAGCAAGGAGAGCAACAGAGAGTTGTGTAAGGAAAGAGACAAACAGGGCTTGAAATGAGGCCCCGGGTAGACAGAGGGATGGAGGAAGAAAGGAAAAGGACAAGGGAGGCTACTGATCAAAAGAAAGCAAATAAAGTGTCTTATATGACATGTAGGGAAGTCAAGAGACTGAAAGAGGTTAAAAATACAGGTATTTGGTTCAGTTTAGCATCAGAGTCCATTCAGCCTCTGACAGTGTTTACAACATCAGCAGCAGCAGAATGGTTCTGAATGCATCTATGGCGAAGTAGTGATGAATGAAGACTAGGCGGAGTTCTGCTGGTGCTATTACAATTCACCACTGGGGGCAAAAGGAGAGACAGCGGCATAGAGAGAGAGAGAGAGAGAGAGAGTGTGTGTGAGAGAGAGAGAGAGAGAAAGCGATGTGTATAAATGCCCAGAAGGAGAGGGATGAGGGGATGAAATGGAAGCGGGAGAATGAGAGAGGATGGAGGGAATTCAAGGCCAAGCGAAAGAGGGAGGAGCCACAATTACACCAAATGGGCTGGAGCTTTTCATTCCCCGCCCCTCTGCACACACACATACACACAAACACACGCACGCACAAACAAAGCCTGACGCGCACACGCAGATGCTCTCGCGGCGTTCCTCAGGGAGCCATGGCGCGTGCACGCTCACAGGCAGTGAGAGATCAGTCGTGCTCCGGGACGTTTGCGCGCGCGCGCGTGCGTCAGCGACGTGTTAGTGACACGGTGGCTGCGGCGCATGTCATGCACGCGGAGGTGCAACCTTAGCAGGAGTGTTTGTATGCGTGCGTGCGTGTGTGTGTATGGGGGGGTGTCTGTAAGTGTGGCTGCGCGCACGTCTAGAATGCACACCGAGGGCTCGTGTCGCGTGAGTGTGAGCGAGTCGTCAAAGGGGAGGGGATCCACGGAGTGCAGCAGCAGCAGCAGCAGCGTTGTCAGAGTGTGTGTGGGAGAGAGGGTGTGTGTGAGTGTGAGTGTGTGAGGGGTGGAGGGGAGAGGAGAGGAGAGGCAGACGCGGCGGGACTCCCGGGAGAAGGAGTGGGAGTCGGGGAGAAAGACCCTGCCTCTCTCCCCTCCACAGCGGGAGAACCAGGACCCAAGGACAAGGCGAGATCTGTAGCCCAGCCTGGAGCAGCTGGACCTGGGGACACTCGGGGGGAACTCTGCCCCTCCCTGGAGGGGTCTGCTGCTGGACCCCCAGGTCTGGAGATGTTTGACTGAGAGGGGGGGGGGGGCTCACAGCTGGAAGGAAACAGTGCAGTTCCTCTCAACAACAAATACTCCTGCTTCCACCTTAGTGGGAAGAGATTGGAAAGAGAGAGAGGGTGAAAAGGAGCAAGGAGGATTCTCTCTCTGCTCTAAGAGAAAGGAGGAGAGGGAGTAAGAGGCCGGAGGACTGGACTGTCCTCTCATGACTCTCCCACGGACTCATTGTTGACTGTTGATCAGCAGGTGAACGGCGACGTGTTCATGAATACCTCCCTGGCCACCATAACAACCAGGGGGAGCCACCAGGTTTCTGTCCCGCTGACGACCATGTCGGTGACCACAGCTTTCAGCTACCAGCTCCCCGGAATCACCACAGTAACATATGTGTTTGTTTACAGCCCCGGCTCAGTGCAGCGAGATCCAAGCCCCCCTCATCACACGCCTCCAGCACTGACAGGCCCCCGAGGGCCCAAACGGAAACTCTACAGCGCTGTCCCGGGACGTACCTTTATCGTGGTGAAGCCCTACACACCACAGGGGGAGGGAGAAATCCAACTCAACCGTGGCGAGAGGGTCAAAGGTAAGTTGTCTCCGACAGTTTTTATCCCCTTGCTTAACATACTACTATAACTCGTATTTTCAGCCTGGTTTTCATAGCATCACAACAACTCTCTGTCATCGCCACCAGTAATGTCTTAGATCTGCCGTCCATTGCTACATGTAGCTTCCTTCACTGTCAGAGTTGGGTTTGTCTGCAAATTAAAAAGCCCATGCGTCGTACGACTCAGATGCAAACCACACCGTTGCTCCAGTTATGTAATCTCCCAACCTGGAAGTCATTTCCATGTTGTGTGAGCTCTGACATTGTGAATT
Organism: Trinectes maculatus; assembly: GCA_016785345.1. Lineage (NCBI taxonomy): Eukaryota > Metazoa > Chordata > Actinopteri > Pleuronectiformes > Achiridae > Trinectes > Trinectes maculatus. The sequence goes on from JAFBJQ010002035.1 coordinate 298,296, forward strand.
ACCATTTCATTCACTGTAAATATGCTGTTTTGTGCTTTACATAGAGGTGCTGTGGCTTCGCTTTCATGTGTTTGTGTGTGTGTGTGCTTTTGTCTCCATCCATGCTTCACTCAAGACTATGACTCTAATGACCTAGAAGGTAAACTCCATAATATTCTTCTCACCCTGTGTCTCTCCTGTATATGTGTCAACCCTTACACTTGAAGTGTAGTTAGACTTTGGTCCTGTTTGAATCCACCTGAGATCTGTTTACTTTGGATATTAATCTGCCATTACTTCCAACGCGAGCGGATGAGAATTCAAACAGGTCCTGTTTGTGTTGTATCGCTGGTATGCACACCACTGTCCTCTCTCCTCTGTGAAAGTGCTTCTCCCTGAACATACGACTGCATTTCTCCCTCCTCTTTTCACCTGTCCACAAACACCCAGCTCCACGCCGACCCTATCACCCTACATCCTACTCCCCAAACGCACATTCCCTTGTGTTCTTCTCAGACCCACAGAAGCACAGGATGGTTCTTGTGCATAGAATCTCAGGATGCACTCTGTTATCCCTCTCTTTCACTCTCTTATTCATTCAGCATACTAACACTAGTCGAAACCCACTGACAAGACGTCTAGCTACACAGCATTTCCAACCCCTGCCACAACCTCACCATCCTTTAATCCCTCTATAGTATTTTCAGTTTTGTGCCAAAACACTGTTGCTGAATTAGTAAAACCTGTGATAAACAATTCAGACTAAACAGTCCTCTCCTGGTGTTGTTGCACCGATGTTGACCCAAAGGTTATCAAAAAAGGTGATGACTCAACAGCAGCGGGTATGCCTACATCTACTGAATGGATCTGCTGTCAGTGACATTTCTGTCGGTGCAGCCAAATCCATATCCCCTGCCACTGATGTGAACACAGGGTTTCAACGTTCCTTCATGTTGGCCAGGCAAAAGAACAAGCTTACATTTGATTGGCTGCCAGCCCCATCGCCCCGCCAAGTAAACCATCTGTCAATGCTATACCACAGTGACCATCAAAACAATGACTTGCATTCACTATGTAGTTCTGGGATATAAACTGAGAAATGCATTTCTGAAGTCACAGTGTTTCCCTGCTTAAGCTACATGGGCAATTCAGGTTCTACATAAAAGATTTGCTTTGATAACCACATCGTGTGTGGAGCTTTTTATGTAGTCCGAGTGAGGACTGGCCAACCCCCTTGTTGCACACAGAGGCTAAGCTTGAGAAGCCACTTCCTGTAGGGATGGATGACCCTTAGTTTGATACATAATGCATTTCATCTAGTCAGCATCCACAAATGGATGAGTTGCTAACAGTAATAGGACTCATTTGCAAAAGAGAACAAGAGGAGGTGAGGCAAAAGAAAAGACAGAAAATGGTAGAGGGTTTTATTTTTCGGTCTTTTCATAAATCCTTTTGATTAAAGAGAGAGAAATCAGACCCTTTGGCACCATCAGGGATGTAAGCTGAGGTTAAGACGAGTTTATGTGTGTGTTTATATGTGAATGTACCCGTATGTATCCTCAAACTTGCAATGATACTGTTCTGACATACAGGACTTTGATGATGTGTTTACAGTGAGACGATTTCAAACAATGGACAATGAACACACTCACACACACACAGACAAACTAAAACACGAGGTCATTCAAACACTCATGTCTGTCTTCCTCTCAATGTCCTCACACTCTTGTCAGCGGCCGTACCACAGGAGCATCTTTACGATGAGATCAGACTGGGTAAATCGAACTAAATAATTTGTCCCTGTTTGTTTGTGTGATGTGTGTCAGCATCCATGCCCACATATAGTATGTAAACATTAGTTTAACAGTTTATTAGCGTTGCTGTTAGACGGACCAACAGGTGGTGCGTTGTGTTGGGGAATATGCCAAACAGGGAAAAATGTGTCATACTGTGCAGTTTAATGAAGACCATTGATTTTGTTCTTGTGGGAGACATACTGTGGCTGTTAGCAGTAGACTGTAGTGCATTCCTGGCTAGGTGTTTGTGTAGCTAATACTTGACATGTGGATATGTGAATATAACAAATGTGAATATAACACCCCATCCAGGTAAACTGACAAGTCCACCTCAGTTGTCTATTGTTTTATACACAGAATTACAATTTTCTGGCAATAACATATAACAATAATTCATTCATCACAGTATGAAAATCCATGATGAAGCAGAAACATACAGTAACCTATGTTCTAGTGAAATAGTAAATTAACTGTGGGCAGTGATAATGTACAGTGCATAATTTTTTTACCTGTTGTTTTTATCAGCTATGTTTTCATTTGTGCAATGCCTTATAGCTGACATCCTGTGCAATGAGGACAATGAGGAATACCCTAATGACTTTAATGATGATGATGATGATGATGAAGGTAAAAACAAATGTCTTCCTTTTTCATTTCAAAAGAAGGATGACAAAGTGGTGGTAAAACTGTAAATGAGAAGACAGGTGTAATAATTGCCTGGCTCACATATGATTTTTGACTTTGCACTTTAAATCTGTAGTGTGAGCTAATGAAAATATAAATCTACTTTATCATCCTTCAAAATCCACTTGGACTTGCACTGATAGATGCACATAGTATATCACCCCACAGTACAAGAGTTGATGAGCCTTCAATGATTGCTTAGTTTTAGTGAGTGAATCCATAAGATCACTTTTTATCCCACCTGGTTCTCGTCCCATATGAGGAATTCCTTCAAAAAACACCTCACTCAGTGACTGTCTGTCCACTGGTCTGTTGTCTGAGGTCAATGTCTCCAGACAGCCATTGTCTACACAAAGCCCCACTATTCACTTTTTAGCAGGGTCAACCACATCCAGCTCTTCAAGCACACTGTTAGTTTCAGGTAATGAGATCGGTGAGTTCTTCCTCACTCATCCACACGCTCCCTGCCCCTGCACCACAAAACTAGTATGTCACAATTCAAAAAAAGGAATTCTTCCCAGATTATCAGACATTGTGGTTTGTTTATGTGTACATTCCCCTGCTCACTATTGTTATTGTTTCTGCTCCTTCGCTTCGTTGATGTAATCTGATCTATTTGTCTGGATGGGCATCTCTTAAAAGGCCTTATATTGTCACCATGGTAACACAAGTCACAAGGACACATGCCATTGTAACCTGGCATAGCTTTGTGCACACTACCGTGTACACACACAGAGCCACATTTCTATCGCGCAGGCACTCGCAAACACACACATACCTCACAGAGACCCTCTCCAAACGCCATTATAAATCTTACCGACAGCCATGAAAATGAAACCAGTGCAAGTAACGGTGAGATTAGACATTCACAAACATGATTAATGGGGTTTGGCTGAACCCAATGTGTGCAGAATATTAAAAACCTTATGGGCAGTGGAGGATGCCTAGGCCATCTATACCAAAACAAACACACATGCATATATTGGGTTTTAATGCATTATTGCATGTCTATTTTCACACCGACTCCAAAAGCATTACTAGTGTTACGATCTTAGGGTTAGGCATAACACATAGGCATACCGAGCACTTGCTAAAGCTTTCTTTTAAACCCAGTGAATGATAGATAGACTTCTTTCCCTGTGTCGTTTTTCTCCAGCGTTTGTGACACTTACGTACACACACATATATGTACATTAATGTACATGTGTGTTTTTTTTTACAGCAAATGGAATTGCTATTGTTAAGAGTAAAATTCATATGCATCTGTTTGTTACCAAGCAACAGGTGCTTGGCGCAATACAGCTCTGACATGTCATTTCAAGAACTAAAAAATAATTCAAATTATCCCTATAGTGAGTTTCAAGAAATCAGCTGGGTTCTCAGAAACAGTATTCCGTTACCTGCGGGGTTTTTTTCTCTTTCAGACAATTTCCTCAATTTTCTCTTTATGTGCTACATGAAAATGTTCTGTGATGAGAGCCTGTGCGCTGGGTGCTGCATTTAGACTAAATATCAGTGTCAGCTTCACACAGTGATCTTAGACTGAATTAATTATACTTAGCAGTAGCATGAAGTGTACTGTGTACTGAATGCATATGCGTGTGTTTCTTGGTGCGTGCAAGCAAAAGCTTCTTCCCATTGTTGATTGCTGTTGTGTGTGTGTGTGTGTGTGTGGTGTGTGTAAATGTGTGAGTTCACGTCTCCCTGTGTGTTGCTTTTGTGTATATTTGTCTCTGTGCAGCAAAGTGTAAGTAATTGCCTCCCACAAGTTAGATAAACAGCATCCTTCAATTATTCAACAACCAGCTGTCCTAATATCCAAGGCACATATGGAAGAAATGTCTGTTTCTTCTCTCCCTTTTTTGCTCAGCCCTCAATCCCTCTGTCTGTTCTTTCTTTTTCTTTTCTTTCTTTTTTATGCTTATGCACACATGCATGAGCATGTTTCCGATACTTAAGCAATTTTTTTTTAAATTTCTTCCACTATTTTACTTACTATTTAAGTAAACAATCTTCTAAATGTTTGTGGTACTGTATGTACTGACTGAGCATTTTGTTGCTCAATTACTAATCGCATTCTTAGATACCTCAAAGCAATTTAAACATGCTAATTCCAAAATTATGATTGCTGTTATCATTTAATATAAAAAAACACACTAAGTACCAATTCGTGCGATAAGCAAAGTTTATATTTAGAGACACTGGATAAGGCAAACTGCAGATTAAGTGCAGACACATGCTCTATTAAATTGTTTATTTCAAACCTGGGTGCTGTGTTTTAAAGAGTCTTAATTAAGGCTAAAATAATGACGGGAACGTTTTCAAATATGCTCAGTCGTGAACTCCCCAAAAGCATTCTTATGTAATTTGGACTGAGAAGTTATAATTTATTATCGGGTGCATCCTACCAGCCTTCTACACATCATAAGAAAAAATGTTGAGCGTTTCTTGTAATTAAAGCATAAAAGTGAAACCAAATGCTACACGATAGGTTAATGAAAATCCATTTGACTTCAAAATCGCACTTAAAACACATCTGTTGATGTTGTGTTCTCACAGTCCACATCAACACCGTGCAGGAGAGCCACAGTCATATTTACTGCAATTTAGTGGAAATTGGGCTATTTGACAAAAGAGTATGTTGTGGTGAGGGCTTTAGAGTGTGTTTCACACATTACCCAGGAGAATGGAATGTTACCATGGTATGGACCTTAAGGCAGTCAGTTATTGGCAGATTTCAGTCATTGATCCATATATGTGTGTGTGTGTGTGTGTGTGTGTGTGTGTGTGTGTGTGTGTGTATTTCTATGATTAAGTGGACAAGATGCAAAACCATCATTATGAGGCTTCTTAATGGTTCCTTGCAACGTGTGTGTGTGTGTGTGTGTGTGTGTGTGTGTGTGTGTGTGTGTGTGTGTGTGTGTGTGCGTGTGCACTATTGGTGCTGGACAGGATCACTAGCCCAAGGCAAGGACGTTGATGTCACAGCTATCCTTCTAGCTGTCCAATCAGAGTAGCAGCAGGGTGTAAAGTCCCAACCTTACACCTGCCTGATCCCTGCTGAACTAACCACCTGTCCACTTATTACACATTTTTATATTTGAGACATAACTAAATTATGTAGGAGCTATGTGAGATGATTGAGATGATTGAAATTAAGCCCCATGCTCTCCTGTCGTACATCTAATTTACTGAGCTGTAGCCTCATATAAAATGCTAATCCTCATATAAAATGCTAATAAGAAACACAACAGAGACAGCAGTTGCAATCAGTATATGAATACACGGGAACAACTGACTGATCCAGCTCTATACTCACGCGACAGATATGCTTTTGATTTACAGTAGCATCACTTTGCAGTGGGGGTGTTAGTATGTGCATGTAAAGGTCATGTCCTTAGCTGGTGGTGTCAGGAAGATTAGCTTTTTACATGGTTTGCAAAACCTTGTGTCTTGCCCTCACCAAAGTATGCAAACAGCCTAACATGAGTGGACTGTGTTGATCGTACCCTTGTCATTGATGTCTTCCATGAGCCATGAGCAGTTTCAGCAGCAGGTATTTTTGTGTGTGGCTTATTTATTATAGCACCTTTTATTTATATGATGCCTTGACTGGTAAATAAAAGGATTAGGTGTGTGATTAACGGCACGTCACAACACGATCCATCCACTGATGTATTAGCAGATGGTTTGTCTCGAGCTAATCAATCCATGGTGTCCCATACAAAAAATAAATATTTTTTTCTTGTTCTTTGCCAGTCAGTGTATGAGGCGTTAACATGTGTTTGGTCACATCACTGCAGGTCTTTGGTTTGGTGTAGACGTTTTGCTTCTGTTTTTGTGCCATCAGAGCCAGGTGTCTCCGACATCGCCCTTGAGGGGGAAAAAAAGACACTAACACAGGAGTGAACTATCAGGTAGCCTGTTCTATATTTGGCTCTACCTGAGGGTGGATACAATGAGAGATGAAATAAAAAGGGAATTGGACTTTGATGTAGCTCCTCACAGTCCAAAGAAAAGAAAAGTAAAGGAAAAAAAAGAAAGCGGGGAGGGATGCCTGAGAGTCAGCCTTGGAGTATCCTCTATCCTCTCCTCCTCCACTCCCTCTTCTTACATGCCAGTCATTCACAAAAAGGAGTTTCCTCATGATTTCTGGATACCAAGTCTTTTCTTTTAGTCTCTCTCCCTACCTCTCTCTCTCTATCCGTCTATTTATCTACCTGTCTATGTATTCTTCTCTCACCCACTCTGTCTCTCTCCTCCCCCTCTGACTCTCTGTTGAATACTGATGAGCCAGAGACTGCGCCACTCCCTTGTCCTCTTACGAGCAAAAGAAATCCTGTGAGGACGAGGACCCGTCAAACCACAGCACAGCAGTGTGACTGTCCCGCTTTCCATTTTTTTAATTCGTTAGTTCATTTATTTCTTTTTTATTAATAATTTATCACACCACTTTTTTATTAAGAGATAACTCTACTACTATTACATGTCCGCCTCCATTTTCTTTCTAATGAAGCATCTATATGTTGTCCAGTCACATGTTTAAAAACTGTACTAGAACACGTTTACATGCTGTAGTGTTTAGAACGCGTTGTGCGTACAGTGCTGCAATGCCCAGTTTTACCCTCTGTCAAGGGTATTGGGGCTATTTCACTGGTTCATGTGGTCTGTGTTTAACTGTAGTGAGCTGTGCTTGCAGCCTGAGTGGGTTGTGGACATTGTTAGGGATCCCCCTTGTCTTCTTTCAATTCGGACACAATTTTAAGGTGCAGTTGTTGGAAGTGTCCTCTTGGATAACCTAAGACTTGTCCCTTTCAAAACGGTTGTCTTATTCTCAACTTTAAATGTCTCTCTTTGGCTTGGGGGTGAGTTGCTGTCCCAGGTTAAGGGGTTTAAGTATATAGAGGTCTTGCACAGGATTGCGGGGAGGACTGAGGGGGAGACGGACAAGCCCGTTGGCGCAGCATTAGCTGTAATGCAGACGTTGTGGTGAAAAGAGAACAGAGCCAAAACGAAAAGCTATTCATTCGCCGTTCAGTTTATGTTCTGACGCTGGTTTATAGTCATAGGTTTTGGACAGAGACCAGAAGAATGAGATCACATGAACAGGGGGATGAGATGAGTTTCCTCTCTGAGGTGCAGTCGGCCTTCACATGTTACCCTCCCTCTCACTCATATGATATAACTCATCGTGCATGTTGAATGGGTGTGGACATGTGTCTCTGTTTGTGTCCCCCATGTTTCATAAAGATGCAGCTCTGCTCTCTCCCTCTCTCTCCCTCTCTCTCCCTCTCTACTACTACACTGAAATCCACTGATGTTTAATAAAGAGCACTAGGATCCAAATCTAATAACAGACTTTGGTTATTGGACTGTTCTCCACGCTCATCTTCATCCTGCTGCACATACATGCACATCCACTCACTTAGCTCCAGTACGTACACTGACTTCAATACTACCCCTGACTCAGCAGGTCCGTCTTTCACATCACATCTACAGTATATACGGGATGCAAACGCACTATTGCGTTGTGCAGTGTTTTCAGGGAGACAAACAAATCTTTTTTTTTTTTTTTTTGAAAAGAGAATAGAGGAATGAATAATGACAGTGGTGCTGTCCGAGAGGTCAGGACCACAGGTGGGCTCACACTGATTCGGTTACGAGGAGCAGCTGCCAGGTAGATGGCTAATTGCTGTCACATCATCATTCTACCTCAGAGGTTTCCCTGTGCTGACGTGTCTTCATGATGCAGCTTTGGAATATGGCTACGGAACATGTACAGGCTATTAAATGTGATTCCTTTGGACATAAAACTGCACCATTTCAGACAACAGTAAAAAAAAAACTGCAGAGGGAGAAAATGAAAGGGGCGTGTGACAGATCATTTTTGAAGACCAGCATTAAGAATTCTTCGCAGCACCAAGAGCAGCATGATTACTTAGATTCAGCAGTTAAGAATTAATAGATGCACAAAGTAGTTCATCACACCCCCTCTGTATTATTTAATAACAGGGACATTGGATGTGCACTTTTTTCCTTCTTCAGCAACTCCAAAGTGCAGAAATTCAGCCATGGCATTTTATGGAAATCAAGCTGTATTTTGGCTTCGGTAATAGCCTCTCCGAATCAGAGTGAGTGCATCAGTGGCAGGAAGCCATCAGCCTCTCTCAGCACAGCTGCAGACTTTATTTTCTGTTTCTGCAGGCAAACACCAGAGTTTGACCCACCTACTGTTACCCAGGACAAAGAAACCCAGTTTACATGGCAGTCCTACCACTAATTCGCCATGTTATATAGGTGTTGATTCAGCCATAGGATAATTTTGAAAGATGTTGTCTGTGGTGCTGCAGTAATGCAGTGTCTTAGATTGACATGAATGTGTCAGTCAGCTAAGATTTCAACGTACGCCCCTTCATAAAAAGTACAGAACAGCATCGTAGTCTACGGTGATCAACAGTTTCATCAACACTTCTTAATGACAGTTTTAACCAAAGACAACAGTATCACCTCAGTGACCACAGGAAGTATTTGTTTACAATAGGAAGTGTTTGTTTTACATTATAAACGAACGGATGTGTGTTTGGATGTGTGAGCCCATTCATTCATGACAGTGGCTGTCACCCTGTGTGAATGAGAAACAAGGCTGATGAGAGGAGAAAGACAATTAATGACTCAGCTCAAAGCAGAGTGAAGCAAAGTAAAATGAGCGCAGTCATTCATCACGCATACACACACAGACACACACACCCGGGATGAACAGGGATGCACTGACGCTTGCAGAAAGGGCGTGTGAAGAGTATAAATAGTTCTGCATCCTCACTGATGCTATTTTTAAACTAGGAGTCGTGACTGACTTAACCAAGGGCAAAACTCAAAAGCAGCGCGCCTGCGCGCACACAGAGCAAGGGAGAACAACACCGTCCCAGACAGCAGACTGCATGGACAGTCATGAATAACTCTGCGCTTCTTCTTTTTTTTAACCTTGCACTTTCCTCATGTCTGCTAGACTCTGTCATTAACTGTCTCTTGTCACTCTTTGTCTTTGCAAGCCATTTTCTCTCATACTAGCTCCCTTTGTTAAATCCTCTGTGGCTCTCTATTGTGCTATTCTCCTTTCTGGCCACATTTCCATGCTTTTTTATGTGGCACATTATAACCTTTTTAAACTTAGAATTTTCCATTTATGGCCCAAATAATGTGCAGTTCACTGTGGGAACATGCTGTGAATGTTTATTAGGTCTTACATTACAGTGTGCAGGACAGAGTTAAAGAAGATACAAGGACACCTGAGCAGGTGGTGTTTAATTGCCATTATGTGTAATGTTCAGTTTGTGAAAAAGATGCTTGAATGCGGTTGTGGTTGCAGCGATGCTGATGAATGTGAGTGTGTGTGTGTGTGTGCGTGTGCGTGTGCAGTACTGAAACAGTGTAGACGCCGATTATGTAGCCAGTTTATTAAAGGTGGTGTCCAGCTGAGGTGCTGATCGCCTCGTGTAGTGAACTGCTGTTCAGTTAAGCTTAAACAGATCTACAAGAGTAGAGCAGAATCTTTTTTTAAGAAATGTCTTTTTTTTTAAGACAGAGCTGTTGCTCATATGTCTCAGTAAAGAGTTCTTCTCTTTTGCTTCAACAAATAAATTCTTGTCCTTTTCCCTTCATTTCCCGACAGTCTCCACGATGTTTGTGCTACGTTGTGAGCTACGACTTTTCTGCCCTTTAAACATATTACATCAAGTTATTGTACTACATCGAATCCCTACAAACACCAACTTTTACTCATATATTCGAATGTGGTGATCAAAGGTCAATGTAACAACATTATCCATATTGTTGGCCTTGTGGACACATTCTGCCTTGGGGCATTTTTTACATTTGTTTGTCATTTTCTCTTGAAAACAAAGATGAACCAATTAGCTTTATTGGCCTTAATTCAAGAACACACTAATTATGACACTGATTTATTTTTTATCTTTTTCTTGATGAAGTCTCTGCGGAGAATGTCATTATATCTGGCAAGAGTCCACTCATTAGCAAACCAACGCGGTAATTCTAGTTTTATTGAATTTGTTATTTGTGACATATTGCAGAGTGTTACTGTTTTTTGCCAAAAACTTACATTTTTCGACAACTTGGTTGGCCTCTTCCCACAACTATTTACAGCTTCCCACATGGCAATGGTCCCAAAGTGGACTGCCTGGAAAACAAAAACATCAACATGGCACACACATTGTAAATCCTCCTGCACAGACATGCACTGTTTGATTTCCGCCCTGCCACTTGGCTCCTGTGAGCCCACATCTGATTCATCACAGGGACAGGTGTCATGCCAGCACAAAGCTGGCAAGCTCCAAAATAGCATTGTAATGTGGAGGTTTCTCATGCAGCAGGAAACTTTATGTAAGCTAGACCAGGGACTATAATAGAGCATATACAGTATGTACGTATGTGTTTGCTGTGCATGTTTGTGGCAGATATAATGTAAAGCCAATAACTGTTATAATCATAATATTTGATTTAATATTTTGAGGGATTTGCTGTAAACAAATAGTATAAGTAAACCAAAGCAAATCTTGTTTAAGGCTGAGGGCATTTTGGGGATTACAAAAATTATATGATAACTAGAGAGAATGTTTATATGAACATAAATCCATATATGTGTATGTGGATTAAGTGTGCACAATGAACAGGTAAATCTACTGTGTATTGTGGACATTAAAATTGTGACTCTAGCTCTCCTCATTAGATGCTCAGTAGTCAATTATGCCCATTTTGTTGTCCAATCAGTAACCAGAAATGGATTAGAAGCATTGATGGTGGGGGTGGGAAATGCATGAGCGGAAGCAGTGTCAAAGCTCAAACAGAGGTCTCACCCTTTCTTTCATTTCTGTCAATGGACAGTCACCACTACAATATGGGGGAGGAGGAGGGGTCAAGAACAGACAAAGAAACTGGGAGAGAAAAACATGCACTGTTTAGTAAAGACAGGGCTGAGAGAAAATAAAGGTAAACAGATTTGTTGTGTCTGGTCTCATGAGACAGGCGGGGTAAAGTTGTGTTAAGCTGAGATCAGAGGTAGGGATCAGTTCATGCATCCTCTGAGTGCTGACTCTCAAGTTTTTTTCAGTGGTGAGTGGATACACAGCCATCCCCCACAACCCTTAGCCACTACTGTATATTGAGCCTGGCAGCCGTGAGGTGTTAGCTGGATTTGCAACTACATGTCAATATTTTAACAAATGCAGACTTTATATTAATTGTCTTCTTCAGCAAACATGGGGTGTAACAGTTTATTGGGATCATTATTATTTACATGGAATAACCACTTTTTTTGTTTAAGATCAGTAAGCATTAATTACATCACACTTAAGTATATTAATAATATATACTTGGCTGTAAGGTGAAAAAGAATCTGGGTCAAAGTGAGGTACATCCAAAAATAAGTAATGTATTTGTAATAAGATACAGCAAGGAGTCATGTGAATAGATGATATTTGAATTTTACAGTCATGTCACTTCAGATGAAGTCCAGTCGGCTGCTTCTGCTAGTGCTCCTGGTTACATCACTGTGACATTTTCCCATTCCAGAGTGGAATGTAGTTTGGAGGAAGCAGACTACATCATTTAGCAGGATGTGTGCTGGCTGCAACATCATACTGCTGTATCCTAGCAACCGGTTTAGAAGAGAGGCTCGCTCAAGCAAGGCTTCAGTTCCAGCTGGGGATCTCTGTGGAGTGTGTGTGTGTGTGTGTGTGTGTGGGTGTGTGGGTGTGTGCGTGTGTGTGTGTGAGCATGCTGGGGAAATGGATAAGTGTTGTAGACATGAGCATGCTGGCTCAGTCCTGCAGGGAAGATCAATATCAACAACACATTCATCTCTCATTACCACAGCTGAACTTAGAGGGAGTCACTCGTTTTACTTTCAGTCCTCTTCCACATCTTTTCTCCTCTTTTCTCCTCCTCCTTGTGCCTCCACACTGGCAGCAGCTGTGGCTGAAAGGCACCACACAGCAGAGAGGTTGTGGGTTCAGACCAGCCAGCTGACCCTCATTTTGTTAGTATGGTCTTCCATGTGTCCGCCTGAGTTTTAGGTAATTTGGAGACTTAAAATTGATGAACTGGCAATTTGCTCAGGGTGCACCATGCATCTCAACAATGTCCACTGGTAATGGCTCCATATGTCAAATATGATAAATCAATTTTGCCACGAAGAACGCTTAACAAAGTGACTTTTATGACAGTTACTTAAAGTCTGCACTTTATAAATGATGAAAGTCTGGACAAACCTGAATGTAAACATGTAAACTGCAGTTTGACTGCTTGCTGGACACATACTACTGCAAGGCCTTTGTTTCTTGACTATTCCCTGTCTTTCCCGCAGTTAACAATTAATCTGAATTTTGTCTCATTCCACTTCCCTATGTATTGTTCCATTTATTGAACGAAAGAATGCTGAAATGCCTCAGGATGGTAAATTAGTTACAGAGAGATATTTTCACATTACTGGTTGCTCTGCCATATATCTTTGTACTTTGTGTTTGTAAAATGTTATCTTTCTGTCTCCCGCTTTCTTGTCAGCCTCCCTCTCCCTCTATTAATCAACTATGAAATCTAAATACCTCACTCTGCCATATAGGACTTTAATTTTTGCCATTTTTCCAAGACTCTAGGGGATGCACAACCTCCCAATGAATGAATGAATGACAACTACAATTTTTATGTCAACATTTAACTTAATCATGCCCCTCCCATTCTTTTTCTCTCTCTCTCTCACTCTCTCTCTGTAAGTGCTCAGTATAGGAGAAGGAGGATTCTGGGAAGGCACGGTCAAAGGAAGGACAGGCTGGTTCCCAGCAGACTGTGTAGAAGAAGTTCAGATGAGACAGTATGACCCACGACTAGGTAAGATGCCAACTGGTGTACTCACAATAATGTACATGCTGCAAACTCTTGCTACCATACTCCCAATGAGTTTCCATCTTGTGTATTGCAGTGGTGTGCATTGCTCTGTCCATGGTGCTGAAAAGCAAAGTTCTCTCCTTTTTTGCGCTTTACCCAATAATTCACAGTGAGAGTAATGGCTAAATGGAACATACCGTATTATGCATGATAATTTTCCAAATGAGAAATCAATATGTAATTTCAGAAGTAGATTTCTTGATGTGTTTTGATTTTCTTTTGCCTTGAGACAAAGCCTTCAGACTTGACATTAATTGCTGCTGTTGGAAATGAAAGCTGATGCCATATATCAGTGGGTAGTTGTGCAGAAAATACGTTACTTACCTCACAACAAAATTGGTCTTGCAGGCTAATCAACTCATAAATTAACAATCTGGTGATTAATTAATCACTAGACTAAAGTCCAGCATTTTGTGTTAATTACACAACGTGAGTGCATCTGGCCCTGATGAATGTTGTAAGCGTGTTACCATGAAAGATGGGAAAGGGTAAACCTTCAGTAAACAGCTGGGAGTACACCAGCTTAATGTGATCTCTGTTTAGACAGTCACTTAAATAGCAGATGACTTTTCTTTTTTTGGCCATGGTCTCAGGGGCAACAAAATGTGCAGCACAGACCTTGGATTTAAATTCTGTGCAGTTTGAAAAAACAGCCATCATGAAAACCATCTGTTCAGTGTGAAAATGTTTAGTGAGGCAGGAAATGCTACAGCAAGTAGGCTACATACAACATATTGGAAATGGGACAAGGACAAGTTTGTCATAAATATCTCCCTATTTCTTTCGTGTTTGTCATGCAACTACTGAGACCTATTTCTGGAGCAATTGGGCCATTTTTCCTTTTCAAATGGTTGTTGAGGGGTTGAGGTTACCCCAGAGCAGGTGCGAAGCGATGGAACAGGCCAGAATCTCTAAACACCCCATTTAAATGCATTGTGAGGAAAAAAAGATAGGGGAAGGTAGGAAAGAAAGGGCCAGATAGCGAGGGAGACGGATGGTGGAGCATACTCTAAAGGACAGCAAAGTGGAGATGGCAGAGCGTGTCTTTCCGAGAGGTAGAGACAAAAAAAAGTGAATAGAGGGAGATGGGTCTGATATTGGACCCACTCACTCATAAATCCTGAAAAGCTCCAAACCTCATATCTATTTCTCAAGTATTAATGCTGTCCTGTTCTGCTTTTCTGACAGTTTATTGCTGTTCGACCTTCAGTCAAATCAGAAGAATCCGTTCATCTTAAAAAACACTTACTGTTGACTCCATTTACTATTATAACATTCATTATAATATAGAAGATGAACTTGCTCGGTCAACTCACTCAAACAATGAATTTGTCAGAGAAATTGAAGTCCGTTTTGAAATGGTCACATGGTTACATTTAGTAAAATATGCAGCATGATTTCTTATCATACTGTTTTCTTTCATCTACTAAGGCATTTCAAAGCTAATTTTAACCTCATCCCTAAATGCATGATACAACAGCAACATAACAGAGGATGAAACAGCAACACAAACACACACACACAGACACACTCAAATGCACACAGTTGTTTATCTGAAGGCAACCACTGAGGCGTCACTGACAGTTAGGGCAATGTGTCTCAGCCTAGTGAAGCAGGAAAGACAGCCCTGTCAACAATTAACTAACCCAAACACCACTGCTGCTTGCTACCTCCCCCCCCACTCTCTTTTTCACACACACACACACACACTCTCTCTCTCTCTCTCCCACTGTACACCACCCATAAGTCATTTCCCTTTATCTGGGTCTGCCTTCATCTCTTTTCTCTTCCCCCTGCTACGTTTGATAGAGCAGTGATGGAGAAGGGTAAAGACAAAAAATGGGATGGGATGTTGGAATAAGCTGATTCCGTTTGAGAGAACAAGCGGGGATAGTAGACGGCAGCTAGCATGCAACAGAGAGAGAGTGAGAGAGAGAGAGAGAGAGGAAGCAGATGACCAAGTGAACAAGACACAGCTGAAACCATCACTGACTCTCTGGGCTCTTATCTGTCACTTTGGTGCTTATCTGTCTCTCAGCAAGGCCAGAGCTGAGCCAACAGTTCATCTTTAGCTGGCTGGGACAGACAAAGGGAGAGAAGAATAAGGCAAAGTGTAGAAGTGAGTGTGGGAAGAAACAGGAAGGAGCAGGGCCTGAGTGACTGACGGAGAAAATGAGGGTGAAAAGCAAAGGGTATTGATTGAATTCATTAAGAGTACAATGAGTGATGCAGTGGTAAAACCCTGTCAGCTGTGGGCTGATATGTGCATGTGTTGGGGAGGCGCGCATCATTTATGTATTATAAATCATTGTGCTGTTTAACATAATAACACTGTGCTCCCAATAATACTGAGAGTCCAGCATGAGATGAACAGTTGCTAAATCTTTATTATACCTGGGAATCTACACACACACACACACACACAAAACACATGCTGCCATTCTGTGTGTGGGTTAATGGTACATATTTCCATGTGTTAATAGAAGGATTAACGTTGTGAGTATTAACTACTCTTCCCTGTCTAATGATGCTACCATTCTGTCTGGGGCCTCATGTTTTCAGAAGTAGTTCTGACAATCTACAATCTGACATCAGACAACCCAACCCATCAGACAAAAGACCACAAATCTCAGCGTGTTATCTCCCAATAAGAAATCTCCTACAACCAAATAGACAAACTCAACAAAATAACATATATAGCATGAATACCAGCCCTGGTTTTCATTATAATAGCCAAATTATTTTCCCCCATATATTGTTCTGCAGCATTGGCCGTCCTTTAAATCTTCTACAAACACACACACACATGCAGAAAGAAAGAGCATAATCCATAATGAGCCTCTGCGACGGGATAAGCACTGCTTGATTTCTCAATGGGTTGACGTCTTAACAAGCGTGCAAACTTTTGTTTCTTTTCTCTTTGTGCTTGTTCACTCGGTCTCCTCACACCGCGGCACAGTTGAATGACTCACAGCTGCATGAATCAGCTCAGTCGGTTCCAGCCAGAGCTATTTTTAGTCTGCCCATTAAGAAGTTTTGGAGTGTGTCTGCACTCCGCCAGAATGCTTAAACACCAGCGTGCTGCGGCAGCTGAGACTGACATGGGCAGAGCCAGTTGGAGGGTAGGTTAGAGGAGAGACGTAAAGAGGGATAGAAAGATGGTGCAGTGGATTGGCGGGAATCATAAAGGATATCCTCTGGACAAAACAGGAAAGCCAATGAGCATACTGGTGTTTCTATGTAGGCTTTTTGTCGTATGCTTCTCCCCCACTCATGTCCGACAGACAAGGTCGGTAGTTTTACTGCCACAGTGATGGATTCCAGTCATTATGTGGGCCTGTTTAATGGTAGTGGTGGACATTTTGACACTTTGACAATGAGCTGTATCACGAATCTTTTGAACATTCTGAGAGACATTGCCACCTTAGGAGACAGACGCTGTGTAGAGTGAGGTAGTGACATTCTTCACACAGGCAGAGCAAGTGTTGTATTAGGATTAATAAAAATTAAAATGCACTAAAATGCACTGCTACCTGGTTTAGAATGACCGGTATTATGATAAGTAGTTATTGTGTATTTTATATTGTTTTATTTTTCAGTGCATCAATGTAATTTCAAAACCTTGTCCATTTGTTGCTGTTACTTATAACAGAGGTCCTGCTTATTATGTCTTGATCAGGTGCACTGGATTTGTAGTTTTACAGTTCTAGAAACAGAGGAGCATTTTCCTTTTACTGAGAGACTATTGTCAGTTACGTTCTTGCATTGTGCTATAAATTTGTCCATATAGGCACTGATGGCAAATCATATAAATAGTGACTTTAATCAGTTAACGCTCTAGCGGCAAATTGTAACATGCCAAGGAAGTATGCAAATCCTGACTGGAGAGGGGAAGTGTACGTTTATATGCAAATTGATTACATGCTTTACTGGCTTTTGATTACCGGTACATGTGTATGCTTATGCTCATTAACATTCCGTGTTTGTTTATATTCTGGGCTGAGTCAGCAGTCAGCCCACCAGTGCCTCATTCACACTACATCATGTTTAGCCCTGTTTTCTACTCCTGAATACATTTCACAATTTGCCAACCAATGGCTCTGATTGGAGCCAAATCACAGTTCAGTCGACAATTGCCAGTCGACAGTCAACCAGAGCACAGGACATAGTGGGGAGGCAGAAACTAATTTTTGGTCTGACAAAAATTTGGTTCTGCCTGTCATTTACCTTGTCACTTCCTGTGCATGTTTTTATGGACAAAACATAGTTTGGAAAACCTGACATACAATTTGGGATCTTCTCCTGCAAAAGGTAGTGAAAACATAATCACCAGTCGGTCCTGCAGTGTGACTCACAATGACTGCAAGTCTCCCGATGACAGTGAGTCATGTGCATTGAAACTCACAGCGATCCAATGACACAAATCATATAGTCTGAACGGAGACACAGACAGGTAAAGAGAGGGAGACAGTATGATATACAGGTTAAAGGACATGGTTTTGCCATCGAGGTGTAGCTGAGTCAGCATAAACAAACACTTCCGGAGGAGGTTTGCCATTGCACCTTATAACATAATACACATGAAGGCGCCACAGTAACATGTCTCACTGTCGGTGTGAGTGGGTGAGCACCTTTGTGTGAGTGTGTGTTTGTCGTGTCTGTTTGTTTGCAGCAGAGTTATGGACAGTATCTGCACTTTTCATCAGAAGTCAGCCGAGTGTGTTGAGCCATAGCTCCCTCTCCCTCAGGAGGACAGAGCCATATCAAATCGTAATAGATGGCAATGATATTTGAACAATGAATCAAAGCTGAATGGGGCTTCGCAGCGGAGCAGTGACATATCACTTTTGACAGGTACCGCATTGGATGACAGCAGGTCACATGCACACACTCACAAACAGGCACAGACACACACACACTGTAGGCAGGTTGCTGCATTTATCTCACAGCCAGTTCTTTTACACGGAGTCATTGATGCACTTACACATGATTGTCACATGGAGCAGTTGCTCTCATTCCTCCTTCTCACTACACAAAGTCACCTACTCTCTCACAGCTGAGCTGACAGTGACACATTTGAGGGAATGTCTGAATCAGTCAGTGACACTGATAAGTCAGTGCACTCAACTCAGGATTCATTGTCCAATATGTATTTGAACCTGTACTGAACAATCTTTTGAACACTAATTTTCCTAGAATATGCATTTGTGTGTCTGGGCGTGTCTTTTTGTTAACATTTTTTTTCATTTCCAATGAATCGGCGCAAAAAGACAACGAAAGTATCCGTCCTGACACAATATCCGTGACGTAGTAACTTTTGTACCCACAACCCTCCCCTTCCCTGTGTTTCCCAAAGATGAAAAAAACACACAGAATATAAACATAACAGGAAAAAACGAACATCAACAAATAAGTGAAAAAGCAGAAACACATATTCACTGATCAGTGAAATATTTGCACATATATGTACATACATGCCTATACATATGCAAGCCCATAGGTCCTACATCTATCTATACTTATACATACAGGCTACACATATACGTACATATTTACTGTCTGTGTGTGTTTGAAGGCATCTCAGCTTGTCGTGACCTTGGGATGTGCTGTGTTTGATAACTTGCACAGTAGTCGCTTCCAGTCTGAATTTGACTGAGTTATTCAAGGCTTCAGTATAAGACAGAGCTGAGGTATTTATAGGCGTTGGTCTCTGCCTCTGACACTTACATGGTAACAACAAGCTCCTTGAAGGCTCTTTAACAAACCAACCAATTCTGTGTGAGGGGAGGGGAAGGAGTGACAGTAGAGATGAGGAATATTTGCTGGCGGCTGAAACAGAATGGCACCGTCTTTAGTAGCGCCCGTCCTGGAAGTTTTATTTGATGGAGGAATCTGGGAAGCTGCACAAAATGGACGTGTTCCTTGTAGATGTCTAAGGGCACGAGCAGGGGGCCAGGCTCAGCCTGAGATGGAGCATTGTCAGGGTGGATGGACGACGTTCTGGTCCTAGACTCAGATATGGTGTTGTAAAGCTAGTGCTGAAAAGAATGGATTGTTGTCCGGTAATGGTGTCAGATCTGCCGGTGTTGTGTAGCAGGATAGATGGAGCGGTAACTGTCGTGAAGACAGAGCAGCCGATCTCCATGTGTCATGAACTGTACTGGGGTAAGTTGATCTCGACATTATGTTAAAGTCAGCTCTCTTATGCTGCATGTACAGTGGTGTCCGGTAGAAGAAACTAAAAATACCACTGTTTGTAGATGTGGGAAACTTTGAACATGACTCAGCATCAGGGCAAAAGTAGAGACAGAGGAGTAGTAACTCTCTGCAAGCATACAAACATTGTTATTTATAGAGCGCAGGGAAGTGCAACATTACAAATGTACTGTGTGTGATTAAGTGTATTTTACTGCAAAAATACAACACAAATTAGAATAACTCCTTGTCAATTAAATATTGTCTGCAATAAAGGACTCTTCAAATGGCTTTTATGTCATTTATCAAATTTTCCTTTTAATCATACTCCCACCCTGCTCTTCAAATGAAAAGCTTTGCTCTTTTATTCGACTTCATTTCTGTCACGTGTGTAAGTGAAGGTTCCTAGTTATATGTCATGATTATGGACTGTATGGCAGTACTCAAGTGACCCTCTGTTTCTCTTAATGAGATAGAAGACTTTATAACTAAATGCTGATACTTGACTCTTTTCATTAATGTGGCATTATTAGACACAACCTCTTGTTATATAAAAGGCCTGTCTCTCATAACAGACCAGTCCTTGGACCAGCGGTGCCATTATCGTAATTCGTACTTTCAGACACTCATGATTTTATAAAAGGTTCAATTAAAGAAAAAGAAAAAAGAAAAAAAACTTTTGAGTCCTGGTTGATTCGGCTCCAGTCGTGGTTACTGTGGTAACAGCAAAAGAAAGAAGAAGTGATGCAGATAAAAAATGAGCACGGGTCATTTTCAGGATCAACAAATTATCACAATAACACATGTTACGTTGTTGAGTGGTTGTCTGCTCTTCTTCACCTGAGTGTCTGCCTGTGGCTCATCGTTATTGATGCATCAGCTGCTGCTATATTTTAAGTTAGTTCACTGTTTTGCACAAACCCAGGCATCACATAAACGGTACCATACACTGTATACAGCTTTTGCATTAAGAATGTTGTCCTTTTTCCAAATGGCTACACTCAAAAGTGAAACACCAGCACCTCGAAGCCTCTTACACAAGTTGCTTAGTGCAGAAATGTTCCACCTCACCGTTCTTTATAAAAGATATAAACCAGAATGTGGGTGCATTGTTGTTTTGCCTCCGTGGCCCTGGCAGAGGTCATCACAGAGCCCAATCAGTGTTTGTGTTAAAGGCGGGGCCAGTGTGGAGGGGACAGACGCTGGCGCTGTTGTGTTTCACGTCAGGCTGCTAATTCTGGAACCGCAGCGGGCTATCTAACATCACACACTGGGGCAGCATTATGCCATCTTGTTGGGTTTAGTGTAAACAAGCAAAGATGACCGAAAGAAGGGTCAGAGTGGGTTCTCTGTGGAGAGGAGATATATGTGATAACACATTTTCATACCGTTTCCAGATCAAATCTAAACTCAAATTCTGGATAGTTCTGTATTATTGCTTGATATGGTGGATCAGTATATAGTCATTAGTATTGAATCCAGAAAGCTTGCAATAATTTGTTCATTTGATGATGCAGAGTGCGTTGTTTCTTTTTAATAACCTGTGCACTAAGTACAAATATGAAATATTGAATACATTTGGAGCCTGCTTTTGTTCTTTTTTTGTATTGTTCAGTCTCTTCCCTCTGGGATCTCTCTGCCATTGCCAAGTTGGGAACATGACTAATTTTATTAAGAAGTGGGGAAAAATGATTTGTTTGGTGAAGAAGCAGAAAATCAGGGGTAGAAATAAAGAAATGAAGTGGAGAGGTGAAGTGACAGTGACAGTGCTCTTCTGTCTTCTGTGGGCTGGGTGTAAATCAACCAACCCTGTACAGACCATGGCCCAAAGACATTAATGACAGGTGCATTATGTGAAAGCACAAAAGAAGAAAGAGAGCAAGAAAGCATTCTGTCTTTACCCCAGTGCTTCAATAATGAGACTTTCCAGCTCTTTAGGCTTTGGAGTTAATTTTTTCTATTCAGCCACTGTGGCCACTACAGCTCATTTGTTCTTTTCCTGTAAAATATGCTTTGCTATAATCAGAATCATAAAGCAGAGGAGCCCCTTTACAGCAGAGTATTTGAATATACTGTAAGCCCGTCAAATTGTACAGTTCATTTTTTTTCCATGCGCTGCACATTGTGTTTTTTAACTGTTCTAATTCCTCCATCTGTGTTTGTGTTATGAGCGGCAGCATCTTCTGCCTAATGGAAATGCTGTTCTCTCCACATCTCCCTTATCAAACCGCATTTGTACGCCACCTGCTAATGTGCACTTGCATGCCATTGTCCCAGAACACTGAGACACTGTGTGTGTGTGTGCGCGTGTGTGTGTGTGTGTGTGTGTGCGCGTGTGTGTGTGTGTGTGTGTGTGTGTGTGTGTGTCATCAGGGCCCAGCCTTCAGATGCTCCTGGGCAAAATACTGTAGATGGCAGCTGTGATGAATGACCTGCATTTCACACTCTTAGATTGCATCTGGCATTGCATCATGTGCACACACACACTTACACACACACACGCACACACGCACACACTGCACTCAAATGAGAATGTACATTTCAGTGAGACACACATAATTTCACACCCACAGAATAATCCAGTATTTACAAGCGAAACGTTGCTGATTATTCTGTCCTTTTCTGCGAGAGAGGACTTTTTGATGATGGCTGAGGACAAAGTGAGGGATGAGTGAGGAGAAGGGGACGACAGGTTTTAATTCGTTTACAACTATGTCACCGTTTCTTCCATCAATGCAGCTCTTTGACAACGAGTGCTAAAAAAAAGCCACATCCTTTCAGCCTGATGTAGAGTAAACCCCCTAATCCAGACTGGCTCTGGTAACTATCAACACTCACTTGCAGTAATCGCACATCTCCATCTTTGACATTCTCGATCTATCTACTGTTTTCATTTTTTCATGTCTTTGTGAGATATTTTGTGTGCACTTTCCCACAACCCACCGTTTCTACGTTCCTTTTCTGTTGTAAAAAGGTCACAGACAATTTCAATGTCAACCACTGGACTTGTTTTTGGCTTCAGAGAAAACTGAGGAAATCCTTTCTGATTCAAGGGAAGGAACAGTGTCACCTCTTACTGTATCTGCTGATTACAGTGTAACATTATTATTACCTCGGCAGTTTGCCAGCACACCTACAAACCCAGTGTTGGTTGCCAAAGGGAAAGATCCCTCTGCACAGGTGTTTCCAGCTCCGTCGTCATCACTTGAAATGGGCACGAATCTTTGCAGCCATAACTACGCTTCTGAGGCTTTTTCACCTAAACTGAATCACAAAATCTGACGTACCACTAATCAAAAAGCAAATGAAAATGAGAAGAGATAAGCGGCAGCAGAAGTGGCAGAAAGGGCAAAGTTAAACATTGAGCTGGGAATTTCTGCTTATTTCCGTCCCTTGTGTCATTAAGTGACAGTGGCAGCTGAGAATCTGTCCGTCACTCACTCACAATCAGGTGGACGGTCTAATGTGGATGTCAAGACTGCTCACTGCTCACTCACCTTGATCTCTTTCCCTTTTCACTCCTAACCATTCTCTCACACGTACAAGTGTGTATGTGTATGTGTGTGTCCAGAAGTGTGTCTGTGTGGCGTGATAGGTTATTGGGCTGTGTGGTCAGCAGACCGCTGTTTAGTGGAGGTGCATTATTGGAATGGCAAGCGAGCATCAATCTCTACCACCACTCCCATAGGATAAATCCACCCACATGCTGACAGGAACTGCACACACACCATATTAATTGAGCTCAACATGGTGCCTATTCTCGTGCACTTTAAGATAAACACTGTAAACCAGTAATTATGTCAGTATTATACTGATTTGCCTTGCACACCGGGAAGTGTGAAAGCCCTACTGTTATTCAAAAGATTCTATTATTATTTTTCCTTTTCTTCATAAACATTGAGCCTTTTTTGAGGTGTGGTCTAGCGACTCTATAGCACCCCCTAATGTCATTTAGTGCTCTGGTCGACATATAGTTTCAGCTACACACACCAAATTCAGGAGGTGTGTGGGGCTCACCAAAACAAACAACTTTTGTAAAACATTGCATTAGCCACGCCCAACAGGAAGCAAGAACATAGCGCGTATGTGTGCTTGGACACATGGTCAATTTTAATATACTGGTTGGCGGAACCATTGCATCTAGTGGCAATAATCTGGTTGACATTGAAATTTGAATGCGGTATTTTAATCTTCAATCCGATTCTTTTGGCTTTTTGTAAGATATTTTAGCTTTTGGTGTGACCATCCAGTACAATGAAAAATGTTAATGAAGAACAGTAGGGGGCACTGGATTGTCTGAATGGATTAAAAGGTTTTTCGTTTGTTTTGCAGAGACTCGGGAGGATCGCAATAAGAGACTGTTCAGACACTACACTGTGGGATCCTATGACAACTTCACCTCATACAGGTACAGCCTCTCTGTCCGAGTTCTCTTGCTGCTCCAGCGTGCAGGCCAGAAATATCAGTGCACACAGTACTGCACACACAATATCACAGATTGTGGCATTTGTTACCTTAAGGAGGGTAATAAAGTGCACATAAAAAAAAAACACTGAGTGCTTTGAAGCTGCTGCCATCTAAAGACACCATGGAGCCAGTGCACCTCGACAAACGTCATAGTAAAATGCACATGAAATTCTATTGCATAACTCTTTTATCATTATGTCTTTGTCTTTATGTATCAATATCTATGCACAATGCATACACAATCATAATACTGTATACTGTACATGCC
Source organism: Trinectes maculatus (assembly GCA_016785345.1). Lineage (NCBI taxonomy): Eukaryota > Metazoa > Chordata > Actinopteri > Pleuronectiformes > Achiridae > Trinectes > Trinectes maculatus. The sequence goes on from JAFBJQ010002035.1 coordinate 322,641, forward strand.
GGCATGTAGAAACATGCAGTTTTCCTCCTCATATGTTTATTTTTGGGTTAAATCAGGATATTTATTTTCAGCTTTGTCCCTCTCTCAAACAGAAATTTATTATGCAGAGGCTTCGAGCGCTCCCTCACTTGTAGATTGGATTTCTTTGGCTGAGAGTCGAAGAGCAAGCGGCTCTGTGAAGTTTTCTTATCATGCAAATTATTGCTTTAATACCAGAGTCTGAATGTCAGAATGAAGAGACAGGGCTAGGTTTGGTGAGCAATTGTTTCCATTTACTTTCTTAGCTTTTAATACAATGTTAGGTTGCTGCTCTCTCGATTTTAAGGAGATCAAATGTCCCTTTAGTTACCAGGACTCCAGTTTGTTAGTTACAACAGCTGTGACTGAGACAGCGCTTTCCATTGAATGTTAATTATTATTGTGAAATTTTAAGGGCTAAGCAACATAATAATGCTAGAATGAAATTCAAGATGCACACACCAACATGATGCCCCGGTAAGATGGAAACACAGTGAGCTACAGTAAGTTGTGGCATTTTGTGCATATATGACGGTTGTCTGAACTGGAGTCTGAGGAATATTAAAATCAAAAATTGTCAAAGGTCCCATTTATTTTCAAAAAACACTCTTACATAAGAGTTTTTATTTTACTGAATAATGTAGCTGCATGAGGATACTGCATTAAAGTGGCATTTTGGGGGCATAGAGCAGAGATTAAAGTATAGTGGATAAAAGGGTTTGGGCTGAAACAAAGGATCTTAGTGATGCTTAACCAACACACCATTCTGTGCATTATAACTGGTGCAGAAGTGGATAGATAGCTTTTTCTGAAATCAAACATTTGACCTTCCTCCTGCGGAAGGTTTTGCTACCGTACTTCTGGCTCCAGCAGCAGAACCTGTGTGTTCCCTTGGCAGGTCTGAGAGAGTGGTGTCTAACTAAACAAATGGAGACTGCAGCCACCCACAGAGTGGCAACGGGAATACTTAGCCCCCTACATGTGCCTGAACTGTAACAAAGGATGACTGCTTATGCTGAAACTCACAAAAAATGACACAACCTACTTACAAAATTTTAGATTTGAGTTATCCTTATCAACATCTTTATCCATAATAAATATAAATGTCAGTCCATTTGGTGAAGTCAAAACATATTTTGCAACCAGTGATCATGCAGATATTTATTTTGCCATTATAGAATGCTTCACCAACCCTGCTGGCTCTAATAATATGTACAAGTGTGTGCAGAGCTGCACAGACTAACAACGCCCAGCAGCCTATACCCTCAGAAAAATCAGACTGGGGATAATATTACACCAGAGCCATCTTTGTCAGTTTCTTTAGCAAAACCCCTTAACACCCTCCTCAGCTGCAGTCCCATCTGAAGGATCAGTCAGGAGATTGATTCACACTTCTTCAATCATGAGGACACTTTCTTCTGCTTTCTGTCTCACTCATGTGTATGTCTGTCTGTGTGTGTGTGTGCACGCGCCCATGCACAGGTGTGTGTAAGACTGCAATTGTTCATGTTGGTGTGTGAGTACACAGTCTGTTTGAAGTCAGCCTCTCCCCTTACCTGGTCCTGGTCCACTGCTGTGACAGCTTATGCAAGTATAAACCAAGAATCCTGAGCCGTGTCTGGCTTGGCTCTTTGATTGGTTAAGAGGCAAGGAAGTGTGCATGCGTGCGTGCGTGCGTGCATGCGTGCGTGCGTGCGTGCATTTTTGTGTGATTCATACCTGTTCTCCCTCTATTATCTCCATCACAGTGATTATATCATAGAGGAGAAGAATGCTGTTTTACAAAAAAAAGAAAATGAGGGGTTTGGCTTTGTCCTGCGCGGAGCAAAAGGTGAGCTAAACAAACACATACACACACACACACACACACACACACCTTCATTAAGACGTTCATATTCACTGCCTGCCTGGTTTGAACATGTGTGAGTTTTGAACTCAAAAGTAGTTTGTTGATCATTGAATATGCCTTTTCTCAGTTATTCCTGTGTGAGTCAACAACACAACCAGCTTGTGTCAGCACGCAGCTTGTATACTCAGATGCTTCTGTGCGTGTGTGTGTGTGTGTGTGTGTGCGTGTGTGTGTGTGTGTGCATGTGTGCGAGGGCACATGCAGCCCCCTTGGTGGCGTCATCCTTGGCTGAGCTGTCAGCTCACTGTCCCATCTGTTCTCCACACATGGTGTTGATGTTTAGGAGACACAGTCTTTACTCTCCTCTCTCGTTCTATTGTTTCTCTGTCTGTCATTCTTTTCCTCCTCTCGGCTCTCCTGTACCTCCTCCCGATCCGTTCTTTCCTTACTCAAGTACTGTCGCACAATCACTGTAATACCTTGAGCGTTTTTACTGAAATCACCTCACTGCTCCTCTACATTGCCACAAATTAATTTTACTCTGCACATGCCAGCTCCCTGTTGGAGGTGGTTGCCGTAGCAACTCTTCTCTGGCACCTTGCTGGGAGTCTGTTACCGCTCCATCACTTACTACCATGGATCTTGGCTAACCCTGAACACACACACACACACACACACTGCAGTTCACTTAGTGGTCCTCTGAGAGCCCTCATGTGTCAGCAGCTTATTTGGATTCACTCCAAGATTAAATAGAGTATGTGGTAGCACATTGCACTGTATGTGTGTCTATGTGTCTGTTATTTTGAGACATGCATGAAGTTGTGGACATGTGAGCATGTTTTTTGTACAGTGTGCCCCTGCATGAGTCAGTAATAATGTTTAGGTGAACAGGAAATTCCCTCATTCACTCATTCATTCACTCAGTAAGTGAATTGAGGTAAACATTGCATGATTATCAATTAAGCATTTTTTTGGTTTTATGCTAATAAAAAAATATGTTTTTTTCAGTAAAGTAGAAAGGTGAATACTGCCTTTGAGGAAAGTGGGTATTTTACTTCACAATTAAGGTTGTTTTTTTTGTTTCATCTCAGCCGAGACACCCATTGAAGAGTTCACCCCGACCCCAGCGTTTCCTGCCCTGCAGTACCTGGAGTCCGTGGATGTGGAGGGGGTGGCCTGGAGGGCTGGTCTGAGGACAGGAGACTTCCTCATTGAGGTAATTCAGGACAGCTCTTCTCATGGCTGAACACACCGCTAATGGCCTTGAACACAGAAGAGAACCTGACAATGGCAGGATTCTGCAGTCCTGGAGTGCTTTTGAGGTTGTGAAGTGTTTGCCTGCAAAGAGGATTTATCGACATTTATGAGCAGTTGCAGCTAATATATGAAGCTTCCATTAAAAAAAATAAGATTAGTGCTTTAGTATCGGCAGCATTGTCATAAACAAAATGAACCTATGTCAGCATGTGCGTGTTTTCTCATAGGTTAACGGGGTGAATGTAGTGAAGGTGGGCCATAAGCAGGTGGTGTCGTTGATCCGTCAAGGGGGCAACAGGCTGCTGATGAAGGTGGTGTCTGTCACTCGCAAACCAGAGTCTGAGGAAGTCATTCGCAAGAAAGGTAAAGCCCAGGAGGGGTGCAATAAACAAGCAATTGTCCGCACTTTAAAAGAAAGACCATGAAATACATGTTAAATTATATTATTATTTTCATTTATCAAATGTCTCAAGGGCCCGATATCTCAACTCATTCATTAGTACAAACAGTAATTTAGATAGAACAGGTTGTATTCATTATTTAACAATGCCGTTATTAGAATGTTTGTTGGGAACCAAAACCTATTCTTAGTTTGCATGGTACACATTATTCACATTATTTGTTGAGTTTTTTTGACGAAGGAGATTTCTGTACGTAAAAACGCAGATAAATTGGTTTTATTCAGCGATGATTTAGCAAAGTATGTGTTTCCATTGTCGATGTGATTATATCTGTGCTTCCCTGCTGTAAATTCATGTCGTTTCCATGTCAACCACAGCTCACCATTACTCAGCTCCCACACAGTTCTGGCACTATGACCTCAGGACTGTGTAGACTGTGTGTGTGTGTTTGGTGTCTGTGTGTGTGCACCTAATTCACGACTACTGAGAGACAGTGACAGTGATGAATGGGTTTGACCTAGTTTCCAAGGGACAGTATTGTATCAACTCAATCCTCCTGCTTAGGGACTTATGGTCTCTCTTAATCTTTGTCTGTTTTTATCTCACTCTCCTCCACCTGCCTGTGCTTCACCTTGATTTTTTTTTATCTGTCCTTATGTTGTCTTCTTTAAATAAACAATCTCAATATGTCTGCAGCAAGTACAACTTATGTTGTAACATCTTACCTAAAGATAAACCCACTAAAGCCTTGAATGGCAATTTTAATAATAATAAATACAACACAGGACAGCCATAGACTGGTCTGGTGAATCTGGATGTCTGCTAAGGCACCCAGATGTTGATTGTTGCTTCCTGCATCTGTGTCACTGCCCCGCCTCTCTAGAAGACAAGGAGCAGACCTGTTCATCAGGAAATGTTTTCCTTAAATCATAATTGACTGCCTATGATACAAAATAACATCATCCTTTTGAATTATATGAAATAATATTGGTGTAATTGCTTTAATTTAGAGTGAGCTATCCTAAATTAGTGGTTATTGTTATAGTGTCCATCTCAGGTAGACTGAAAGACCGCAACTGATTCGAGTTCTTATTGAATTGAAAATAGGGGCAGACAGATTCAAATGCCCACAGCTGGCGTCAAGATGGAGTGTGTTTACGGTTTCTGAGCTAAGGGTGAACAAGGTTCTTCACTTCTTATTCAGACTTGCCCTGAATGGCTTTGTTTGACCATTTATCCAATGCTGTGTTGAACACCCTCTGCACTGCTCCTCCAGTGGGACGTTGTTTGCATATTTTGCCGCACTTTTACTCAAATGCACAGACGCATGCTTACACACACACACACACACACACACACACACACACACACACACACTCACACACGCACACACACGCACACAGACTTGCAAGCCAACACAGATTCTCTGCACCATGTGAGCCCTCACTACTGCCACCGTTGCCATGGTGACTACACTGCATGTTTGAATTAAGCATTACATTACAGCAAAAGCTCTCTCTCCTTCTGACTCTGTCTGTGTTCCTCTCTTTCTCCACCCTCCTCCATCTACCTGCTACTGTACCCGAATGTGCACACTGGTGATGAAATGGAGATGTTTGATATGGACTGTAGCAGGATGGCGTATGTACACTAGAGCTGCAGCTGCTGACAGCAGCAGGATAGCGGGGCACTTGTAAGGCACCGAGGCGTTCGTGGGATTTACAGACCGGTCGCTCTACATTGCCGCACGTTGGCGAGTTTTAGCTGGGGAGCTAATCTCATTGCATTGTGGATTTATTGTTGAGAAAGTTGCGTTTGTTTAAAGCATGTGCAGACTGCTGATGTATGCCATTATTGTTACCGTTCGGCTGCATGGCTTTACGTTTTTATTGCAGATTTAACCTGCTGAAATACATGAGTGAATCATTTTGAATTAAACCTGCAACTCTGTACGTGAACGAACATTTGTTATTCTGCTTTGGGTGTAAAAACAGCCTGAGTGTGTCGTAGGACTGGGAGGCTCCCATGAGCTGTAGAGGATAAAGTCTGCACCACCACCATCGTTTTCTTCAGCTGTTGAATTTACTGTTGTCTCTTTATCTGTCAGCTTGTGTCATTATGAACTCCCCATGGGAGTTTTTTTTTCTGCATGTGGGCACTCATGCATGTGTGTGTAAAATGGTGCATCAGGACATTACTGTCTGATGCACAACTGCTGAATTCCAGACAGGCAGCATATTAAAAGTAAGATGGAGGACTTACCTCTCCCTTACCTTGCTAGAGTCTCATTCGTTCTGCCGACTGTCGTGGACAAATTCCATTCTGTGAGTAGTGGAGAGGGGATTCATTATGCTGGGGGTGTTACAGGGAGGACTGAGGTGTACATTTACTGCCACGGGGCTCCTCAACAGATAGGAATCTCTGCAGCACAAAGTCTAAAAAACTGAAAGTCTTGGAGATAGACTGAAAAATTTAAAGCCACAGGACCGACAGAGAGCAAAACATGAAGAAGCTGAGCTCCAATCGCAGCCTCAACACGGTCTTGGCTAAATGCGAGTCGTCCAGTTCATCCGAATTCAGCCACATCAAAGCAGCAAGGACTGGATGGGCTGTCCGTCTGGGGAATGCCAGGAGGGCACTTAGCCGTAAAGCCAAAGGATTTTCATCCCCCTCGACTTCATCCTCAACCCCATGCCTTGTCTCCACAGCTCCTCCACCGCCCAAGAGGGCTCCTAGCACCACCCTGACGCTGCGCTCCAAGTCCATGACTGCTGAGCTTGAAGAACTGGGTGAGTATCAGAGAACTGTCACAGTCCACCCTCTCCTGCTGTTTTGCTGTCATATTACTGCTTTCCCTTTGTGTAGAAATCTTGGTGTGTCTCCTGACTTTTTGCATATTCACTACTGCTGGCTTGTTCTTGTCATTTCCCCTCCTCTGCTGATGTTATCTTTTTCCCACCAAGCTTCTGCTCGGAGGAGAAGAGGAGGTGAGTCAGAGGCAAGAGAAACTGCCCCCTCTCTGAATGATATAATACATGATCACTGCCTTGTCATTGTGAGCGGTGTCGATAGGAACCGAAGAGCAGAACACTTGAAACATGTTGACTTTTTCCTCCACTCTCTGCAATGATTTTGTTCACTACCACGCAGCATAACATCTGGCTACATTTAGACAATGCCTTTTTTTGTGTTATCAGCGTCAGAAACGAAAGCACAATATTTCTCTGGACTGATGTCTTGGTATTCAGCTGCAGCTTATTTCCTTCTCTGCAGAGAGACTGGATGAGATGTTGGCGTCCCAGGAGTCGATATTACGTTCTCAGCCCTCTGAGGCAGATTACAGAGCAGCCACCGTCAAACAACGGCCTACCAGCAGGAGAATAACACCAGCAGAGATCAGTGTGAGTGCACGTACACATAACAAATACATAACAAACTCCAAAACAAGTCTTGCAACACGACTCATGTTTGCATGCACTGCTTTGTGCCGCTTTGTCTTTGGTATTCTGGTATTCTGTACACTGGGTTTGAAGTGTTACTGATGCTGTAAAGACATTAAAACTGCCTTGAGTAAGACGGTCAAGGTTCTTTTTTTTCTCTTCTGTGTGGTAGTCACTGTTTGAGAGACAAGGGATGACTCTACATGGAGGTCTTCACCCAGGCATTGAGAGAGGTCACATACCGCTACCAAAGGGAATGTCCAGGACCAAGTCTTTTGGTAAAACAATCACCCATCCTGTACATATTCAAATAAGGTGAATGATAGTGTATCTTACTGTATGTACAGATTGCTCATAGGCAATACTTTATTATGTCTAAAATATAAATAAGGAAGATCTTAACAGTTCACATAGTTACAGGTACATACCCACATTTCGTCGTATGTTCAGGATGTGCAAATGTGCCCGTTGAATATTCCCAGAAACAACTCTGCAGAGCAGTGTTCAAGCACAGAGCCCGATTTCAAAGTCGATACAGGCGTTCTGTATCTTGTTTCAACGTACACACATTAAATCAATGTTAATTAATTTAGAAATAGGTAAAAATGACATGGTTTATTAAAGTGTTGTGTAGCTTAGTTTGAGACCCCTGATTATATGATGAACTGTGTGAATTAACAGATTCACAGATGGACTCATTCCAGTGTATTTTTCATGAAGCTGTGGACCTGCTGGGCTGATATCAAAAGGTCCTTTTATCATGAGCTTACACCCCATCACCAGATGATCTGTGCTTTCCCCCCCTCATCAGGTGCCACTGAGGAGGATCGGCTTTCCGCCCTTGCAGGCGAGCACCGATTTCCCCGTAGTTCCTCTATGACAGACAGCCTCCGAGACCAGTCGCAGTCCCATCCCATCCCTCCACCCCCACAAACAGCACCACCTCCTCCTCCATACTACCTAGATACTGGTCCTCCCCCAGCCTTTTGCCCCCCTCCTCCCCCATCTAGGACTCAGAGTCAGGGCCATGAGCCTGGGGGACGCTCCAGCTTCAAGCCCTCCTCCTTGGACCTGCCGTACGAGGCCGCTCAGCGGCAGGCTACACACATTGAGAGACAGAAGAAAGCCCGCTCAATGATTATTCTTCAGGACTCTTCCCACCTACCTGTAGAACCTACAGAAATCCCTCGACCGTCTGCTGCTACTCCACCTGAGCGCATCAAAAGGAAGGGCCGGGTTATTGACAATCCGTATGCTAATGTGGGTCAATTTAGCATTGGACTGTACACACCTACGAAACCCCAGAGGAAGAAAAGCCCCCTGGTGAAACAGCTACAGGTAAGTTGCATGTTTGGGCTTATTTCTGGTTTAACCTTAACCCCAAGTCCTACGACTTTGATATGTTTGCTTGATAATTTATCGATTCATCTCTGTACTGCAGGTGGAAGATGCACAAGAAAAAGCCAGTTTGGCCTTAGCTGCTGCCCACTCCCGAGAGAGCTCACCCTCAGGACGTCTCCCACATCCCCATGGCCACACACATACCAGCCGGGCAGACTACTACCAGCAGCAGCTCATGGCTGAGCGAGAGCGCCTGCGTGCCCAGGGAGAGATGATGTTTCAGGGTAAGGGTCCATTTGCCGCTGCTATTGCTGGGGCAGTGAAAGATCGTGAGCGCCGCCTAGAAGAACGGAGGAAATCCACAGTCTTCCTTTCTGTTGGGACAATGGAGGGGGCGTCTACCACCACCTCTGACGCCCCTTCTCTGACTCAGTCTCATTCCATCGATGAACGACAGCTCACCCGAGAGCTGGGACAGCTTCCTCCCCCTGCCTTGGCCCTGGGCCCCTCGCCTAGTGGGACCACCTTCATCCATCCACTCACAGGAAAGCCCCTCGACCCCAACTCACCTCTGGCTCTTGCGCTGGCCGCAAGGGAGAGGGCACTGACCTCCCAGAGCCAGTCCCCAACTAGCAGCCCAGAGCCTAGGACTAAACATGAGCGGACAGGCCAGGGCATAGTATTCATTGACACTCAGACCAAAGAGTCTCAACATGAAGGGGCAGCCGCATCCCCCACTTTCTCACCTAAGAGCACCAAGGCAGCAGGGTATGGACTTGGACCCTCCGCAGCTTCCATTTTAGTTCCCCAGCCCACAAAACCACAGTGGATAACATCAACGTCACCTATATCATTTCGACATGAGATGGAGGCCAGAGTAGAGGAGAGGAAGGAGGAGAAGAGACTAGAGGATAAAAAAAGTATGTTGATCAGTATAATGGATACATCGCAGCAGAAGACAGCAGGGCTAATTATGGTCCACGCTACCAGTAACGGCCAGGCTGTTGGGGTAGGCGCAGAATCAGAACAGACCCCAGCCCCAGCACCAATGGAGCGCAGTAAATCTCCAACTCCACGGGCTAAATCACCCAGTCCCATGGTGTCCCAGCCACAGACCCAGCCTCAAACTCAGCATCCTGCCAGTCCAGCGCAAGAGAAGAGTCTGGCTCAGGGGAGCTCAGAGGAGGATGTGGATCCATTCACAGTGAACTTGCCCCCTGTAATGTTGTCCTCCAGTGACGAGGAAACAAGGGAGGAGCTGCGTAAAATTGGAGTCGTCCCACCACCAGATGAGTTTGCAAATGGTCTGCTGGCACAGGCACAGGAGACGCCAGTGTCCACAACTAAACCTGCCACCTCTCTTTCAGGCCCGACAACACCAACATCCCAAACTCCCTCAACCCCAACAACACCAGTTGTGACCCCCACCCAGCCTCAGCCTCCACCTCCACCCAGTGCAACAGCTGTCTCAGGGAAGCCCTCTGATCCTCTGGAGCCCCCACCAGTGGGCGAGTCTGGCTCTGCGGCTGATTCAGGGGTGGAGGAGGCTGACACACGTAGCTCTAGTGACAGAGAGCGGGACCACCATCTCGAGACCACCAGCACCGTCTCCACAGTTTCCAGCATGTCCACATTGTCCTCAGAAAGCGGTGAGCCTGCTGACACACACACCACGCAAACCTCCTATGCCGATGGGCAGACTTTTGTGCTCGACAAGCCGCCAGTGCCTCCCAAGCCCCGACTCAAGTCCCAAATAGGAGGCAGTAAAGGCCCCGTCACCTTCAGGGACCCTTTGCTGAAGCAGAGCTCTGATAGCGAGCTGCTGTCTCAGCAACAGGCTGCTGCCCTGGCTGCTGCTGCGGCAGGAGGAGCCGGGCTCCCCCCAGGCGGCTCAGCCTCAGTTACTGGACTAGCCCCCACCAAGCCGCGCTACCTCTTCCAGCGGAGGTCCAAGCTCTGGGGGGATCCAGTGGAGCCCCGAGGGCCAGGAGTGGGACTAGGTATTGGGAGTTTGGGTAACCTTGGTGGCCTTGGACTGGGCCTGGGTGCAGATGAGGGAGCAAAACCATCTGTTATGGGGGAGCTCAGTTCACGACTACAGCAGCTAAATAAAGACACCAGGTCACTGGGGGAGGAACCACTGGGGGCATCGCTTGATCCAGGAAGGAAGTCACCTGTGGCAGGTGCCAGGTAAGAGATAACAGAAAATGTGCACTGAAACTGTATTTGAGACTGAGACATGGTTACATCAATTGAAATTTAGACATTAGAATTTCTTAAATAAATCAATTCCACTGCCCAGCCTCAGAAACTGATTAACACTAGACATACCAGTCAGACATTACACGTTTTTTTCTCTTCTAAATCATTTATTATTGACTTATTTGAATTAATGCCGATGGTATGGTTCTTGCATTAACAAGCTCAATATTGCGATATAAAGGTTTTCATTTATTATTTAAAAGCAAAGATATCTAATTACAGCGACTCAAGAGTTACAGTCTATTTTAGCTTGAGATTTATTTGAAGGGAAATACCTAGAGGCTGAGTCAAAGCCAGCAGCTGTAAGATTTATTTCTGTGCATGATGCAGTGAAACTCACAAAATTTATAATATGCAAATGATTTTTTTACTTGAGTCGACTGGAGTGATTAATGATAATTAGATCACAGAGCACCGCTGGTGAAAGCTTCCCCAACATTTTAGTTCATTTCGAGTCATTGTCCAATACATATTTGTGGGCCATACTGAATGTTGCTTAGCGTGAGATGTGCAAGAAGTGTGAGAGAAAAGAGGCCAAGACAAGCATAGTGGTGCCAAGGAAATCTGAAGCATACTGGTGTATTGTGTCTGTTATCTGCTGTGGTTTGTTCACTCCTTACATGAAAACACCATGAAGTTGTTTATATTTCTGCAGATGTGAGGACACTGACGAGAGTAAACCTCAAGCTTATAGCCCATAGGGTAAACCAATACTTTTTAAAATATATATTTTCCTAACAAACCTATCGACTAATCCCACTGAAAGAGAACAACCCTTTGTACTTTCTGTGTCGTTAATTTTCGTTTAAATGTTATTTTTACCTTGTTTGCACCACCTGATTGGGTCACAAATTGTAAATGTCAGATGTATTTAGATAAAGGACCAGAATTAAGTTTTGAGACATGCAGCAGTATTACTGTTGATGGCTCTGGTTGCAGATTTGAAATATTTCTTGTTTCCATAGTTACAGGCTGGTCTACTGTTAAATGGAGTAAAGTACATAACGAGACAGTAGTTGTCAGTAGGTTAGAGTTACACAGTGTGTGCGTGCATATTTGTGTGTGTGTGTGGGGGGGGGGGGGGGGGCGAGTGCTCCAGTTGGTGCAAACAAAGTAAAAGGGCTTGAAGTTGTGCACTTCCTAAAAGCCTTTCCTCATCTTGCACACACACATACTCTCACTGTTGGGTTCTAACCTATGACCCTGCTAGTACCAACCCTTACAGTTTTTCCTGCAGCTTTTCCCACAGTCCTTGTTCAAATAACACTTAATACATCCTTATATCCACAACTCATTGTTGCATCACTGATACAAATTTCACATTTTTATCACCCTTTCCCATCCCACAGTCGTATCAGTGATAACCTCAAAGATTTAAGGATGTATCGTCAGATGTATTTGAACGTGACTGAACTCTAATGGTGTGTCATTAAATCCATACTTAGTTTGGGGCAGCCAGACCAAGTCCCAAATGTGTCAGTAGTCCTGAGGTGCCACATGGAGTAATTGCTAGGTCAATGGTGGAGTGCTCTGTTTTGATCTACTGCCTTCATTAGGTTGTGGCTTTATGGATTGGCAGTTTGGGAGTGTTTCAGAGTTCAGATTTATCAACCTCAGTATTACTTTGTGGTTATAACCAAACCAAAGTGGTTGCAGCCGAAGTTCAGATCCGGTCAGATTTTTGTTGCTCTGTCCTCTGTGAATAATGAGAGTGGAAAATGAAGCTCTCGCTATATTTATTTACACTGCGGATTAAGTTGAATCTGACAGATATGAAAAGACAGGCCGAGACTAAGAGGATTGTAGGAGGAGCTGACCAAGTTCGCACAGAAGACCGCAGCCACATCCTGGTTTCTCTACACATCTCTGAGGCAACGTTTACCTTCAGTGCCTCCATAAATGAAGCAGAGTCATTGTATTTTAAGTTCAAGCTCAGTCAGCTTTAATTTTTCGTCTGTTAAATAAGACATATATAAGACGTATGTGATGAGACATTAAAATATAAATTTCAGTCGCTATGTGACATGGAGCTAAATTCAGCCATCAGTCATGGATCCAAAACCACGCCGCAATCCCTGGATGGAAAAGGCGTCACGTGGCGTCATGTAGCACAGTTCTCATTGGGCTTACACTTTTAAGGATATGGTGCAATCAAAATCATCCCCGCCATCTCCAGCCTGACAGTTGATTGCCCTCAGCTGTGGCAAGATGATGATGCACACCATTATCTCTCACTCTTTCTGTTCCCTCTTCCCATTTTTGTCTCCTCACCTAATCTTCATATGCAACACAGGCATCCCAGCACTCTGGAATGTAATTCTCCTCTATCCCTTGCTCCATGCATGTTGTACCCACATTTAACCCTAACCCCGTCAGAAACTCACCTACGCTGCTGTGTTTTGTGTCTCCTTTCTCCACCTCCTTCACATGCTGTGTTCCATAGCTTTCTGGTGGTTTCACACCCGCGGTTCTCATTTTATTTCAGTTTCACTTTAGTTTAGTCTGTTCCTCTCTGTTTGTGTAATTTGCATAACTTTGTTGTGTTTTTCAGTGGTTGTGTTGAGGATGGCCATGGTCCCTGACTGCCTTGCTTATATATGGGTACCGCAGGTTATTAAATCGCACTAAAACAGAAAAGTTATTGATTTGTTTGACGCTATACACCCACAGACCTACCTTATACAGCATACACACACACACACACACACACACACACACACACACACACACACACACACACACCTTTAATTAGAAAAGCCACAAAAGTCAAGGGACATGTGCCCAATTTTTATGCGTCTGTTTGTTTATTTGTTTGCTTTTCTTTGTTTGTGCAGTGTATGATATGTGAATAGTGTGCTCATTTCTCTCTCATATAGCTCACTGGTCAGACCTTCCTGTGCTGAAGCCTCCTCTGCTGTTTTTGTCATCATCAACACACACATGAACACATGCATATATTCAGTGTGCATACATGCTCTCAAAGCCACATCCATATGGGCACATGCTCACACCAATGCACATAGGGGAGAGCAGAGTTGGCTGAAGTCTGGTTGGAAGGCTGCGTCTCATGGAGTGATGCTAACATTCTCTCCCATTGCTCTCTCTCTCTGCTCACCTTGCATGCTCCGCCCTGCTGCTCTGATCTGATTGGTCTAGAACTGACTGTGCGCCCAGGAGGGCAGGACGACTGTGTAAGTGCGCATGGAGCTCATCTCATATCCATAGGCTCCCTTGTAGTCTGATCTTTTTTTTTTTCAACCTCAAGCTCTGCCTTACTACCATTGCACTCTGTAGTCCAAATCTCAACAGTTTCAAACACAGTAGGTCCGCACAGACCCACACCTGTACATGAGACATTTACCAACATGCATGTGTAAAACAGACACCATGCACCAGCTTTGGAGGCCTCCCCTTGATGTGTCTTCCTCTGCTTGCACCGAGCTGTGCAAAATTCTCATTTTAGCATGAATCTCTAGTGTATCACTCCTCTCCTCTCAGACCATCCTATCGCCCAGTAGCTCGATAGTATAATACAGCCCATGAGCTACTCTTAGACTGTTTCTAGAGAGGTTTAGGTGAGGCTCATTATTATTATTATTATTAGTAGTAGTAGTAGTAGTAGTAGTAGTAGTAATAGTAGCAGTATTAGTATTATTATTATTGTTGTTGTTGTTGTTGTTGTTATTATTATCAATACATCAGGTGGGTTGGTTGTTTTTGTTGGGTTTTTTTTGGACCTGGCAATTCAGAGGTGAAAGGCAAAAATGAAATTTTACTATTTTAAATCAGATCTCCATATTGTGTCTTAGAATAGGTGGGTGTGTATTGTATATATATATATGTGGGTGCATGTTTGTACTGTATAAATTAAATGTGAATGTTCAGTAACCTCTGCAGGCAGCACGTGGTGGCATTTAATTACATCCATTAGAGGAAAAAGGAACTAATAATCAGAAAGACTGACTCCCAGGCAGTGAAACATATGTTTTCTTAAATCAGCAAATATAAATAATCAATTTCTGTGTAAGCCGTAAGTCATTTTTCACAGCTGAGTAGTAAAAGGATTTTTATTCGATGCTGGGAATAATTTCATTACTGCCAGTGAATGGAGATTTCTGCTTTGATGGTGCTGTGATGGGATTCCTGCAGGGTCTAACAGTCAGTTACATTTAGCCTACAATAACTCAAACTTTAGTAGAACTGATACATACGGTATCTTCTCCTTTTCCTCCTCTTTATCCACTATGGTCACTTTCATCTCCTTGTTTAACATCCCTAACAGCTTTCTTTCTCTCTCTTTCTCTCTCTCACTCTCTCTCTCTCTCTCTCTCTCTCCCCAGACTTTTCAGCAGCCTAGGCGAGCTCCACACCATTTCTCAAAGAAGCTATGGCACCACATACACCATCCGCCCCGGAAGCCGTTACCCCGTCACCCGACGCACGCCCAGCCCAGGTTCAGGCTCCCCTGATCGGGGTGATCCTCTTGGACGATTTTCAGGCTTTGGCCTACTGCCCTCACCGACCACACCACAGACCATCCTCAAATCCTCGAGCCTGAGCCTTCCCCAGGAGCCTAAAGAGGTCCGCTTTGTAATGCGGAGCTCCAGTGCCCGTTCCCGTTCCCGCTCCCCTTCCCCATCTCCCTCCCATTCACCAGGGCTGGGATCACCACTTCTAGCCCTCCGGCCCTTCCACCAAAAGCCCCTCCACCTCTGGAACAAGTACGACGTTGGAGACTGGCTGGAGAGCATCAACCTGGGGGAGCACAGGGCAGGGTTTCAGGAGCACGAGATCGAAGGCTCTCACCTCCCCGCGCTAACCAAGGATGACTTTGCCGAGCTGGGTGTGACGCGAGTCGGACATCGTATGAACATTGAACGAGCACTGAAACAGCTGCTAGAGAGCTGACCCCTGCCTGGGCACAGAGCAAGAGTCTGAGCCAGAGATGACGAGGAGAGAAGAAAAAGACTCCAGAGATGATGAGAACAAAGAGAAAAGGTCGCTACCCCCTCCTCTTTTACTCTGGCTGCTTTTACATTTCCGCATCAGAAATGTTTACTTTTGGTCCTCGGTGACACCTTCCCTTCCCGATCTGCATTACGGCCCTGCACACGGCACTGCACTGAAGAGGAGGAGTTAACACGTTTGTCGCCCTGTGCTGAGATCTGACTTCAAAATGGGCTCTGGTCTTTCTTTGCCAAGAGAATGACATGAGCTCCAGTTACACATTCGATCTGTGAAAGTTTCAGTCGTTCCCTTAGTAACACCCACACTTTTCTCCATCACCATTCCCTCCTCTCCTTCTCTACCTCTCTCCTGCCATCTCTTAGGCCCGTGAAAGCCTTTTGCAGTCTGAGTAAAGGAGGAGGAGGAGGAATTTCTGTTCCAAACAGAAAGCTCAGTTGCCTTTCAAATTATTTATACAGAGATCAACAGTGATGACCACAGGACTAAGGAGATAGCGCTGACACAGCTCTGAAGCGTGTGTGTCTTCTCTATACCTGCTGTTGTTTTTAAACCGAAGACTTAGGTGCCCTGAGTCGGAGCTCCACAAAGTAAACCACAGGAGAAAACCCCTCCGCCTTGGTACCCAGACTGTGCTATCTATTATATTTGGAGAATGTTTAACCAACACTCGTGGCTTTTTTCATAATCAATTTTTTGGTTTTCCAAAGGGTATATATATATAAATATATATATATATATAGGTATTATATGATATGCTATATATGTATCTAAATATAGCTTTCAGATAAAAAGACAATGTCGCAAAGAGGATATATAATAAATGAATCTTCGCCTGATTTCGTTTTTTTAGTATAGAAGGCAAAGATAAATCTTTAAATTTATTCCACCAATAGTTTACTCATTTCTACCTTGAAAGAAAAAAAGTAAATAGATATAGAACTGAAATTTTTGTCATAGGTGTACAACTTTGCTTATGGTTTCCTTTTCTTGAACCGTAGCATGACAAGTTGCATAACGGTCTTAAACTTTTAGATTTTGTTGTTTGCTTTTATTTTCTTACAGTCTTCCTTCATACTTAAAAGGGCATCCCGCAATGTGAGACCCCGGGTGACACCCATCCCCACAGTCTTCGCCACATCTTTAAGTTATTATTACCCAATGAGACAGCTAGTCGGTAAAAGGGGCTCTTCATCTTATGCCTCCTAATCACTCAGGGATGGAAGTTTGGGGCACTAGCATGGAGAGATTGTTGGCTGCTTTATTACTATCCATTTAAATTCGTAACTGTAATGAAACTGTCACCACAGCAATCTGAATAATAATTTTGAGGGCTAGTAGAAAATTTCCATCCCTGCAACCCCTGAGGATTCTTATCCACACGAGGTCTGGTACAGTGAAAGAAGGTCAGAAAAAAGGGAACTACTGGGGGTTCTCTTATCCCCAGTAGCGAGGAAATGACTGTGGAAGAAATCTGTTTAAGATTTCATTTTTCCCAGTGGAGGAAGCAGAATTCAAAATGTATGAACCTTTAACTACTCAAATGAAGCAAATGATTGTTTTCCTCAAAACAAAAACTCTTCATACAAGGGCTGAAATGAGCTGGACATATAGAGTACAGTAGAGTTTGTGTCTCATTGAAATGCCACAGCGGGAAATGTATTTGTAGCTGATCAGGCGGTGGGGATGGGGAAGCCTCTGTAAGGTCTTGAAGAAAATTCTGTATTGTATAACCTGGCAGTGTTTTGCAACATTGCTGCTATTTCTGCTATTTACTTAGTGAGTAATACATTATCATTGACAGCGGCAGCCAGAACCAGGTTGTAAAACAAAACAAAAAAATCCTTTAACAATATAAAATCTAAAAAAAACCTATAAGTCTACTCATGAGTAGCTTCTGCTGGCAGTGAGAAACAGTGAGTTTTATTCAACAACGCATTTTACCCATCGCTTTTCTATGATAGGCAAGGTCATCTCTAATACTACGCCCCAACCCCGACGGCAGCAGAAGCATTTGGTCAGGAAGCCAAAGCAGGTTCACTTGGCTGTAAGTTATGTACATTTCCCCCCCCCCCCCTTTTCGTTTTTGCTGACACTTTTTATTCAACAACGCATTTTACCCATCGCTTTTCTATGATAGGCAAGGTCATCTCTAATACTACGCCCCAACCCCGACAGCAGCAGAAGCATTTGGTCAGGAAGCCAAAGCAGGTTCACTTGGCTGTAAGTTATGTGCATTTTTTTCCCCCCTTTTCGTTTTTGCTGACACTTTGTAAAAGCAGGGGATGAAGACAACGTATCTGGGTTGTAGGAATAGCACTCACTGCCTCACTGTGACCTCACTAATTATTTCACATCTGACTCCAGTGTTATGTCCTCAAACTCATTTGAACTTACTGTGTTAAGGGTTCTTTTTTTTATTATTATTATTATGATTATTATTATTTTGTTGTTGATTTGTTACCCTCATACACGGGGTAACTGGGTAGATTTTGTAGCGTGTGTAACATGATACTTAAATTTTTCACTCATTTGAATTTTAGAGTGACAGAAAAGAAATACTAATATCCTGTCCATTCTAAACATACGTCAACTTGTAAAAAAGAACAAACTACAAATATTTCTTTTTTTAAAAAAAAATCACAAGCAATGTATATATATTACAGATTTCATATAAATTTTTGAAAAACATAAATATATAGATCTATATATGAATGTTTGGCATATATGCATAGTTAACCACCTGTGGAAAAGGTGAGCAGATTTTATTCTTTCTATGAACTCTTGAACTTTTGAACTCTGAACTATGAACTAGGGGATGATTTGCACAAAATAAGGTGACAAGGTGCTAACATAAAAGCCACCCATCGTTCAAGCGCATGCGTGCATCTGGATTCCCTGAATCTCTCTGTGTGGTCGTTCCTCCTCAGTGTGTGTTTACAACAGTGTGTATGTGTGCAAATGCATGTTTGTCTCCATTCCGTGTGTGTTTGTCTAAGAGCGAGAGACAATGAGAATGCACATATATGACAGTGAGAGAGTGTATGGGTGATTGTTAGGGTTTACACCATTGAGGTTAGTCCACTATAGCCTTACTGTATTATGATCAGAGATTCCCGGCAGTGGCTGTGTCACACAAACATATACACACCTATACAAAAAAATGCACACATTGATCTTCAATTTCAGACTGAACATAATTGTTTTTGCATTCTTGTTTTGTATTGCGTGGTGTGTGAAAAAGTGGACTGCTCATGAGGGAAGGAGGCAGAGAGAAAGACATTGATTGAAACCACTGTAACATTTTATTCTGCAAAACAACTGTCACCCAACTTGGAACTGAGTAGGTAAAGCCTACACAGTGTCACTGTTTTGTACTACCATTCCCAGATGGCATTTGTGCCCCTTAGCCTCCATTCTGTCTGGCAGCACTCCTGTTTCCTTTTTCAGACATTCAGTTTTTGAGTTTTGAATATGCTATATGAGGTGATGTAGTGAGGAACAAACACAAAGGAAAATGTGCCAAAAAATAACTTATAACTGTATATTTGTCTTTGCTTTAGGACTATCTTAGTTATATTCTTGAGCTGTTAGACTCAATAATATGGTGCCATCTCCTGGAAATCTTGAGAACTACAGACCTTTGGACATAGTTAGATCCTTCAGTATTTCCTGCGAGTGGAAATACAGTCATTGTTATTAGTTTGTGAGGAGGTAGGATACACAGATACACACACACACACACACACACATATATATATATATACACACACACACATACACACACACATATGCACACACACACACACACACATATATATACAGTGCTCAGCATATATGAGTACACCCCCTGTGAAAGCCAAGCACAGAGCACAAGTTCAATTTCCAACATCGTGCTGGACATGTGTCTCATGAATAATTACACTCACCTGTGGTTGAATTCTTTTTAATTGGATTTTTTTTTACTCTAAATGTAGCTTTGCTTATAAGACTTTCATTGGGGTTAGGGTTTCATTACGGTTTGTGCAACATGGTCTTGAATGAAATTGTCAGGAAAATTACTTAATTACTTACACTGTGCGCAAATTGGTTCTGGGAGGAAACAAAAAGTTTTCTGACAAATCTGTTGGGGGTGTACTCATTTATGCTGAGCACTATATATATATACACAGTATATATATATACCTTGTGTATATCTATCTACCTGTGAGCTTTGCATCAACATCATTTCTATTTAAATTTTGAAACAAGTCTCACATTTGCTTGATTTAACTATGATGAAGGTTATTATATTATACAGCTTGGCTTACTGTTCCCCTATAAATACAAATCACAGATAAAACACAAATACTTAGACAAAGAGGTGAACGTGTACAGCCTGGACTCATACAGGCGTGGATTGTCTAAGTTTACCAAAACTACAGATGCAAAATGAGCAGTGTAACAAACTAACACATCATTAGGTCAAATAAGTCTAGTGAAGGATTATCTTTGTCATATTTTTTAATCAACAAAGCACAATCTACATAGTGTATGGGGAGCAGTGTAACCTTTTTAAAAACTCACTGGTGTCTAATCACTCACTGGAACCAGTGATCTTATCATGAAAGGGTTTTTTTTTCCATTGTTGGTTTTCTCCTTGTTTGCACTGTGAAGTTTAGAATGGTGGACGTATCACTACAACACCTCAGCCTTGTCTCACAGGTGAACTTCCCCTTCTCACATCTGACACCCAGTTAAATAATTTACAACTATTCTCCAAGCAACATGTGGATGCACATAGCATTACATTAATTTAAATACCTGAAAAACAAGTGAAAATGCAAGTAATTGCAACACTACCTATTTTTCCTCATGCAGCCGAGAAAGGGTGACAGTGCAGGTTGAGGCAAGATCTGAGATGTTGCCCATGATATCTCCACCACAGAGATATATGTTTGTTATATTATGTAATAAATTTATAATTAAAACATGAACTGCGTCAAATTCTTTCTCCTGATACTTTAGTGTCTCTCCGTAAAAGCGGCCAACAGATTAAAGTGCTCTGCTGGTATTGCAAACTGCACTCAACAAACATCAAGATCAGCAGCAAATACAGTTTGTAATCACACATGGTCTTTCCTCGGTGTGAGATATTATTTCACATTCATTTTATAGTAATGTCTTTTTTCCAAAATAAGAAACCAAAGCTTCAATGTAGGATTTTCTACTGCAATGGTAGATATAGTTCATCAGAAGTATGAGAGACAAAGCTAAATTAGCAGCCAACTGAAACTCTACAACAACATAACTTCAAATCACTCCATCAGTTTTTCAGTGACGTAAAACCTGATGAAAACACCGTCAGCCATGTTCCAGTAGTAGTACAGTCTGATAGCAAACAACCAAAATTACACAAGTACAATGTGCCTGTACACGGTGTCTTTCACAGAAAATCAGCGCTATCTGACATTTTGACAAAAAGTATGATTCATTTTGCAGCACCAACTCCAGGCGAGGTTAAATAATCCATGAGATGACAAAAGGATTTGGAGGATCTGTAAAGATCTGTCAAACCAACTCAGGACTTTCTGCTTTTAGTCTGTCCTCATCTGCTTCTGAATTGTCTTCCTTCTTCTCAAGGTCAAAGTTCTATAAGAGGAGACACAAAGAAACAACATTAGTGTAAATGATGTGTATTTGGAATAAGTATACGAACACATTGGACAAGAACAATACATATGATAATACAGATAATATGCAATTTTACACTAGAAAACTACATCAGCTAACATTGAGCACATCAGTTATCAGGCAACTTTTTTAGTATTCAGAGAGTTATACCTCTAATTCTTGCATTACTTCATCCATGAAGTCGCTGGGGTTTTGCTTGTAGTCCACTGCTCTCTTAATCATCTCTCTGAACATCTGTTGTGACAGTTTATGAGGACCGCTAAAATTATGAGCTTACGTTACTATAGTCTGAATAAATTTGACAGTGACTAAAAGAAGCACTGTCAATACTTAAATATGTAAAATAACACGGTGTAAACTGTAAAACTACTTATTATTCACTCATATTATTAGAATATCATTTACAGTGTAAGAGAACAAAGTTCAAACCTTGACAACGTTCGTCCCATCTGCCGCTGATACAAAATAAAATGGGAGTCCTTGCTTTTTTCCAAAGTTAAAACTTCTCTGTGTCACCTTCATATCAGCTGGACAAATGAATAAACAAATACACATTTACTCATCCTCCTGCAAAATGACTTAATGAAACCACTCTAAGAGTCAATACTGTATTTATTTGTATGTGCAGTGTCAAAACCAAACCCACCATCAATTTTATTGGCAACCACACAACAGGGTATTTCCGGCCTGTACTCCCTCAGCTCCTTATACCAGTTAAGCAAGTTCTTATATGTAATTTTCCTCTGAACATCAAAAACCTTAAACAGAAGGTAGAATACAAAACACAGTTCAGCCCGAGGTTAACAGGCACAATCAAACAATCATCTGACAAGCTTTTGTTTGGATTTGTCCTTATGAAAGAATTGCTTCTTCATCATAAAACTTCAAGGCCAAGTGAGAAAATATGTTCACTTTAACAGTTCATCTAAACCAGAATGCACTGGGAAATATATCCCTAGCTGCTTACTTTCTTGCAGGTTGCTGGCAGGAAGTGACAGAAGCATGCTAATTGATTAATGAGAGGCAGCTGTTTTGAAGCCAACCAGTGAGCCTTACCATGATGCATGCATGTGCTTTGTGGTAGTATGAGGGGTGCATGCTCTGAAACCTCTCCTGACCGGCAGTGTCCCAGAAATCTGTGAAACCGACAAAAAAAAGCCATCCATGCAGACGCAACATGAAGTCTGATCCCAGGTAATCCCAGTGATTTGAACAATAAAGATGATTTGCATCTGAGGTATCTGTGGGTAAATGGTTAATACATACCGACAGCTACAGTCTTGTTTCCTACAGTGGCTGTGTGTTTATACAGAGTCAGAGCATAGGTTGATAACTGCTGTGGACGACTGAAGAAGGAGTTAAAGATGTTTATTTCCCATGACATATGGTTTGCTTTGGTGGAAGCGGCCCTCCTGATCTTTAACAACAAGGTCATGCGCACACATTAACTGTAGTAGCTATAAGAGGGTGGTGAAATATAAAATAAAGAATACAATATACAACAACTGATAACGACATATTTTATTTTGAATTGCTAAAAGGATACTATTCGTCCATGAGAAACCTCTCCATCAACCTACAGAGAGAGAAGCAGTCTGTGTCAAAGCATCAGCAATATAATATTACACAACAAAACAGACAGTCAGTGTCAGGTTAAAACATGTCACGAAACACAACACAGAAACAATGAGCCAAAGACTATTAAACACCAATACTCACTTAGATTTACCCACTGCGCTGTCGCCCAGACAGATTATCTTCACTTGTTCGTCTGAATCATATTTCTTCTGATCCAGTTCAGGTATACTGCTGACGTCGCCAGCCATTTTTTCCCCTTTTTTATTGTTTTGACTTGGTATTGGTTTACAGTGCCCTGTCTATCTGAAATAATGACCTAAATACACGAATAATTATCCCGAGCTACCACAAGCAGGAACCGTACGAGGGCTTTTGCCAACAAGCGTTAGCTAGTTTGCCATCGGTTAGCTGCAGTTAACATCCCATTGTTTGACTTTATATCGCTCACTCTACCGTCAAATTAACAAAACTGATACAGAGATTTATTTCTCACGTCCCTTATTAGCTCTATACCGTTACCTTAACCACACGCTCCGAGATGTTGGAGGCAACGAGTGCTAACAGTGGGCTAGCACTGCTAACCGATCAGCAGTGATAGTGTTTGATTACAAAGCGTCGGGTTTTTTTAATGTGACCATATGCCTATGTATAGTATGCTTCTATGATAAAAAAAAATACAATAAAATACAATACTAAACTATCTTGGAATATTTTCAATTGAGCAGAGATTCCAGATATAAAGAGTTTGTAGATGTTGCATGGACACCAATGGTTTTCGTTTCTATGCAACGGGGACGCCCGAAGGACCACTTCATCTGTATCCTGCTGTCCTAAAACATGCCTGTCGAAAAATGTTTTTCATTTTATTAAGCCAGGTTTACAAATTACTACATTAAACTCTTGTTCTTTTGTATTAAAAGTAAAAAAGCTTTAAGAGCTTTATATCAGATTTCACTTTTTTACGGTTTTATTACCACATATATGTGATGTACATATGTTTATACACTGATGTATAAAATATGTCCAAATTTTCTCTTGTAAATATTTTTTGCAAACATTTTCATTTGGATTCAGTGCTTTATAAATTAAATAAATTAGAAACTTGAATACACCTGAACAAAACCAGAAAACCCTGTCTGCATTTGTAAATATTTTGTAAAATCTGTTGCCATGTAGATCATGATAAAAAAAAAAGTAAAAAAGTAAATAATTATAAAAAATTTCACATATTTTTAATTAAACATTCAAATTTTAATGACTGTTTTAAAAATCAAAAAATGTTGGTGTAAAAATAAACCTGGTTGAAAAATCCTTTTGCGTTAGTTTAAATGTCAGGTTTCATTCAGTGTAATTTACTTTAAAAGATGTCTAGAATAGAGTGATAATATAATATAAATTCAATAATCCTAAGTATTTTTGGCCTTATCTTTGAAGTCATCTCACAGCCACATCAGCAGCGAGGTATTATTATGTATTCTGAATGACGAATTCCAAAAGAGAAGCTCGGAGTTTTCGCCCTTGTGGCTGTCACCTAAAACAAGAATTTTCAACAAATGAACAAAATCAAAACATTTTGGCCATTTATGATGAGTGTCTAAGGAATAATGGGGGTTTTCACCTGTTCAGGATAGTGTGAACCAGGTCCTGGTGTTTGTGTGGCATTATCAGGAGTAAAGTTTCTGCCTGTCAAGCTGAACTGGGGAGATTTTTGCATGTAAGTACAGGGGTCCACAACTTTGTAGGCAGCAGGGCCAGGACTCTGGAGGAGAAACAAGTAAATCACTAGCTTTATAGATTTTTTTAAATAAAGAAAATTATTCTAATGACTTTTTGTATGTACCATCTTCAGGCCTTGCAGGAAGCTTCCAGATTTGGTTTGGCCATGAAGTGAAAAGCTGGGAGCTGCTTTGGGCCCCAGCACGGGAGGTAATGTGTAAGCAGCTGGACCTGCAGAATGAGCCACTGGTGTTGGCTGACGTCTGCATCTCAACAAAACTGGCCTTTTCAGCTTTAGGCAAGTAGTTTCTGAGCTCAGCAATATTTTGTTCTCTGTGCCTTTGCATGTGTTTTAATGTGTAAGGGGTTTACCGACCTGGTCCAGGGGTTTGGAACAATCCCGGAAGATTTGTACGGCCGCAACAGACAAATGCAGGATTGCCTTCCCGGCCTGTTCGGGTGACGTTGGAGGGGATGAGGTACTTTGGTCCAGGAGAGCAATCAGAACTTGCCTGCCCGTGACGCATCCCAAAGCTGAACATTGGTGCTTTGTATTTAGAAGGGTCATGTTTAAAGGCACCTTTACAGGAGGAAACAAGAGCATGCAGTGTCAGTGTTATGACGAGAATCATATTAATAGTGGTAAAATTGGTAATGGAAAAAGGTTTAATGTCTCCTCTGGCTTTACCTGTCAGTCCAGGCAGTGCATACTTGGGTCCTGGGCTAAGAAAATGGGCAGATATGGGCCCTCTTGGCCTGTGAGGTCTCCATGTACCAACCCAGTGTTCAGAAGTTGCCATTACTTTAAAGACAAAGAGATAGTTTGTTAATGAAAAAAATGATAAGAGGGGTTGTACCTTACTCAGTGTTATAGTAGGAAGAATGTAATATTGAAAAGTCCAAAAATTCCTCATCCATTGTTAGGTTGAAGCATGATAATCCCACATACTCAGGTGGATGGCAAAAAATAATATTTTACTGAATATTACCTGACACGTTATGAAATCCTTTAAAATATTAGAATCACTAATCCTAGTACCCTGGTAAATTTAGTAGTTTGTAGTTAAAGTGAAACCGGTGGCTCACCGAAATCTGTCAACATATGTGTCATACTCCCAATCTAGCCTGTAAGGAAACACAAGATCTCTACAACGGACACACAAACGCATACAATCAGTGACTGCTCCCAGTTCGGTTTGTTTCACCTAAGATACATGTTTTAAACTTACAGAAATCCTGATCTTGGTGTGAGTGTCTGTCCGTGGCAGGTTTTCCCAAACACAAATTGTTTACTGTCAAATTCACTATGACAACATTGCCATGGTGATGACTCTTTGACAGACATGTGCTGTGCGTGAATGAGTGTGTGTGTGTGTGTGTGAACAGTTGAGGAATTCCAAACATGTGCATACATTGTGGATAGTGTTAGACATACACATCAGTCGTGTGGTATATTTTATTATTCAATAAAATCACAGCAGACATTTCAGTGTAAATAGAAAAGCATGTGTTACTAATAACACTGATGCTATCTATATTCTGTTCTGTTCTGGTGTGGACTCAGCTCTTCACACTGTAGCACTGGTGCTGCAGGCCCTTGTGATGTATCTGGAGTTATGGAAGGTTTCGCGCAAACTGGCCTGCAGAACCTTTATTAAAGTTGAAAGGTTTTGTGTTTCCTCTTGGGAACGCTATTTGGAAATAATAAAAAACAAAAAGATAATTGTTTAACTCAGTGTTACACAGTCATATTTAAGCATTTCAGCAGCGTGCGCACACACACACACGCACACACACACACTATTTTATACCATAATATGGTAAAATACTATAATCCCACATGTGTCTTACCTTTGTAAGTGCACGAATCAGTCGCAGTAGCACTGCTTCCTCTCTGTGTGGACACAGGCTGGTCACTGTGCTCACACAGCTCAACAGACAGTAGATGGTGTGTCTCTGTGGCTGTGATGATATTGCAAATAATAATTCAAACCTTTGCCAAAAAGTTTAAAGACACTGAAGCCAAAGACTTGTGCACCTGAGTCCCTACCTTCTTAAGCACGCTGAGAGACTTCCTGTTTTTTGCACCAACACACAACCTATCTACATCCTCTGCATTTAGAACAGGCTCCTGGATTCAGTTGGAGGAAATATAAGAATATCAAAATTAGGGCTGCTCGATATTGGCTTTTTTACCGTTATCCGATACACCAATATTGTACAACTATTAATTTCCGATACCGATATCAACCAATACCGATATATGAGGGCCCCCCGCCCCCAAAAAACGAAATCATTTAAGGTAAACAAACAAGTAAACAAAATGAAACAAAAATATCTCAAAAACTATACATCACATCTCTCATATTTTGACATTTTGAGATAGAGAAGTAGCTGAACAGTTTGATGTATAATATGTGCATGTTATGTGCAAGAGTTGTGTCATTAAAAAAGTAAAACCAGATACCGATAATTTCCGATATGATATTTTAATATCGGCAGGCCGATAATATCGGACATCTCTAATCAAAATGTCTAACATAAGAACTGGATGACTGGCATTAAGGCTTCTTGTTTGATGCTACTGACCCTTAACTTTTCCAGCCAGGTCCACAACAGACAACTGAGAACATGCGGATCTGACTCAGTGACCAGCAAAGCCCATCCACAGTCACTACTGTTCAGCTCCTCCTGTTCAGCAGAGAATATTATAGCAGCTTAAAGGTTAATAGGGAAGGGTTAAAATGATGCGTTCTGCTGTGAGTCCACTTGTATGTGTGTTTTGTTTTACCTGCAGCAGGGCTGATCTTTGTAGTATGATTTCATCTGGAGTACCTTGGTCTGCCATTGCCTTAGCAACGGCACGGGCCACCGAGGTTGAGCCTAGATTATGTGAATTTCTGCACAGCTTTATAGAACAGAACTCAGAATGTTACCAAGCATTCACAGTTTCTTCTTCATTTTTCACATTAGGAATCATATTTACCTCTTTGTTGGAGTAATATCTAGTACCACAGTTGTTGCCTGTTTTCTTGCTTGATACTGGGAAGTTGAGTGTATGAGACTCCCTTATAAACGCCTGGCGACCTGGTGAAAGTGTGACTGGTGGGACGGGACTAAACGGTCTCAGATCAGGTCGCACCAGATCCTGTATACACCAGTGTCTTTCATTTCCAAGTGCTGACGTGGAGAACGGACTCAGCTCCAGATCCTTTAGAAGAGAATGTAAGAGAGTAAGTAAAACCTCGACAACCTCTTTGATTGGTTTGGATGGTTCACTGATGCAGTTTAAAGAAGGATAGTGTGAAACTTGACCTCATTCACTGTGATCTTGCTGAGGTCAGAGTCACTGTAGCTGCGTCTGTCTCTCTTACTCTCCGAGAATCTGAGTGGCTCGTCCCAGGAGGACACTGAGCCTGTGATGTTATGACCTTCCCTCAGCAAGGGCAAGTACTGTTTGGACACCAGTGTCTCCCTCACAGTCCTGCTCAGGGTCCTTAGTGCTGATCTTCTCTCCAGCTCAGCCTGGACATCTGGAGGAGCAGGGAGACCCAAGGCTAAGCAGGAGATGCGCACACATAGCAGGTACACCACCTGAGAGATGGTCAAGTGGTGGTCAAAAGAGCGAAGGAGACAAACTGCTCTATAGTATAGTTAGATATGGTCATGACACAGGATTGACATTTAAATATCAAATCCCAACCTTTGGTGTTTGTCTGAGGGTGCGTCCCTCCTGGCCATGCAGCAGCAGCGCCTGTCGGTTTAGGTAATGCTGCAGGGAGAAAGGAGCTCCATGCCGCATGCTGAGGTCCGGATATTGGATCAGCTGGGTCCCGAGCAAACGAGCAAAGTCAAACACCTGGCTGATCTGTGCCCGGGTTTGGATAGAGCGAGGCCGTTTAATGCGGACGTAGTGGACAGCCTCGCTCGGGCTAATGCGCAGGGTGTAGATCAAATAACACGCAATCAGGACACCTGTTGTGCAGCAGGAACACAGCAGGGTCACACAGGCAATCAAACTGACTCAATAGTACGTGACAGCATGGCATATGTACAAGCTGAAAAATACCTGTCCTGCCCAGGCCTGCATGGCAGTGCACAGCCACTCTTCCTTCCCTCACTGCAAAGGCCAAAACCTTCACCCCATCAATTATCCCCACCAGAGAGGAGACACCGAAATCTGGCATCCCAAAGTTGTAAAAATAAACTGCAAATACACAAATATGTGTACAAGTGAATGCATTTAAAAACGCAATTCATACAAAAATACATACAAATAGAGTTAATCTATATGAATTTGTAAACAAATTCTGTATTTGTGGAAAAGCTTGAGATATATTTTAACATTGGAATGTATATTTAAAAAGCTGAATCGGAAATATCCATGTTGTGTAAATGAAGTTCTCACTTTCGTTGTCCATGAAGATCTGCGGTGAGTATGTGAAACCACTTCCAGGGTCCAGAGGAGGTCCACAGTGAGCGTGCTCCCCTGGAAGCTGCATGTTGATAATTGATCTGATGTTCAGCCTGGGAGAAAGAAGACGATGTGTGACTCTAGTCCTGTATTTGATACTCAAAAAAAAAACCAACAACAATGTTCACACACAATATTCCTGTAACTACCCATGTCACTACCTAAACAATGCAGAAATAATAAAAGGCTGTGATTACCTTCGAAACTGCTCCACGATGTTGTACTTCTCGATTAAATGATTAGATGGTCGTGCCATGGCAATTATGTCATCTGTCACCCTAGGATGTAAGGATGTTTATGATCAGTGAACGGCTACTTATTGTTTCTAGGTATGAGGCTACAGTCAGACAGTCTCACCAGGAGGAGAAAACACCTCGGATGACCTGTTGGTTCGATACCCAGCACTCTGGACCTTCATAGCGACAGTCTACTCCTCCGCATGCCAGCAGACAGAGAAGTCTGGGTGGAATCGCCTTCACCAGGTTTTCTCTGGCCTGGGAGTAGCTGGGGCGTGGAACTGGTATGTGTGAGGTCAAGGTCGGCATCATCCTGCACCAGGAGAAACTCCAACATTAGCTTGAACTATCACACTAAAGGATTATGACCCCGCAGGGCTACCCGGTCCCCTTATGTTCCCTTCTTTCCAGTGGACGTTCTGCAGGCCTTTGCATGCCGTCCTCTGATAAAGACACAGCTTGTCAAACTGTCAGTTGTGATGCTAGTAGTTGTTTCTGGAATATAATAAAAAAGTAATGGAGTGATCGAAATAAATTAGATGATTGAAACAGCCAATCAATCTAATCAGAAACTTACCTATCTGATTAAATGCGAAATGTTATTTCCCATGAATGTCGTTTCAAAAACCAAGAGTGCAGGAAAGAGAAGGAAACAGGTGTTGAAAGCAGCAGAATTTGCATGTGCTCCTCCGAGTGTACCTGCCGTGCTGCTTACAGATACACACTGACAAAACCATGTGCTGACCCAGCTCCACTAAGCCTGATTAGCTGTCATAAATACATTAGTATAGATATTCACACATAATTGAAAGCCAATTATATAATGATGTGTAATCATTGTAAACGAATGTATTTAATACCTGGTGCTCGTCTTTATACATGATTTTACTTAGATTGTCGTGGAGAGAAATATACCGGTACTGTTTTTCTTGTGTAGGACTCATCTCACCTCATGCTGTTGAGTGTCGCCCCCTGCAGTGCAGCAGTGGGAACAGCATTACAACTAAGGCGTAATGAAAGGGGTGATGTAAATAAACACATTTCTCACATGAGAAAAGTCTATTTACATGTTGTAAGTCAGTGGGGATCCATGATATACACAAGGTGATGATCATATATTATCTGCATAATTATCAATTCCATGAAGATCTGTTTTGTTTGTTGTCACGTTATGAACGAGTCTGCTAAATGAATGTAATGTAATAATGAAAAAGGTCAGACATAAACTTAATATTCATGTTAAATGAACAGGTTTTGAAATAGTAAGTACTAAACACAAAGCAGTGCTTTGTGCATAAAATAAAATATTGATATAATGCTATACAAGTAACATGAGTATATTGTCTACATGTTTTTAAAGGGTTTTCCAACAGCATGTTTTAGTGTGTTACATTCTGGTTTGTTGTTGAAAGCTGTCTACCAGTTTGTTGCAGGTTTGCCCCACCCCCATTACCTTGAGCGCCATGAACGACCTCACCTGAGGTACCAGCTGATCCTCGTCACCTCATCAGTGGACCAGTGTATCAGCCCAGCAGAGTTGCTGCGCCATCCTGAGATGTCTGTATGTATGATGGGTTAAATCTGTGTTTATTTTCTCAATTGTTTTCCTGTTTTGTTGTTTGCCAGTGAGGTTTAGTGACTGTGCTTTTCTTTTTGTCAGTAGGGTAGTTAAATCTTAGTTTCTAGTTAGGACTGGGCATTTTAGTTTGTTTTGTTTTGTTACTTTGGCCTTAGAGATCCTGATGTGGTTTGCTTCCTTTTTTTCTCATTATATACTCATGGTATTCAGTTTGTTTGTTACTATTTTATTTACAATTGAACAACACTCCTCGGTCCAATTAAGTGCTCAGCTTGTGTTTTTACGTTTCAACTTCAAACATTATGCTATGGCAGTGATACTCTATAGACTGTATATGATGAGGTTAGTAACAGTATGTCTGCAACATATTTATACTGGCTGGCAGCCATCACCTCCTAGAACTCACATATGCATTGTCTTTCATGAAGTCTTTCACTGTTTCACATAATCACCCCTCTCCAACAAAACCCAACCATTTTAAAGTGACACATTTTAGAACTTACTTCATTTAACAATTTTTAACAATTCCAATTCCATATAACATCAACACTGTGGCAGGTTTCTTTCCTAATTCATTATCATTATTGGTATGAATACGGTTAAACATAATGCAGTGCATGTAGGCTCAGTGTCTTGTACTGATGGGGATTTCTCATTTGCTACTTTTAACTCTCCACTTGTTAATTTAGAGCATTGACATACACAGGAGCTTTCTAAAACCTTTTAGTTATTTTCCAACACGAGCTTCACGACTATGGTCATTTCATTATGATGAATGAGGGTGTACAGATCGGTGGCTTAATTTACAAGCCTTGACAGAGATGATGGCGTGACAACCCACTTCCTCTTCCTCTCGCTGGGTATTTTACAATTATTATGAAACATAATGTGAAAATTACACAAACATGGCAAGTTTGAAGGTTCTGATTATTTAGACTTCAGCAAATGTTTTTCATATTTTAAAAAGGGATAAAGCATAAGCACATATAACACAAGCATTAGCCCATATAACTAACAATGACAAGAATCATAAGATTTTTTTTAACGTGCTTTATTCAGAGCTTTTTTGTAAAATATTTTAAGGGAACAATTTTTTAAGAGTGGCAGCACCGAAATCTGCAAACATTGGCTGGAATGTATACCTTAAATAAATCAAAGAGAAAGGTGAGCTTTTTGGTTTTGGTTTTAGAGTGTAAAACATAAGAAAGTATCAACTGGTACAACTCAGCTTTAAGCACTGTTAAGCAAACAACAAACAACAAAAGTAATCGGCTACTTCACACGGTCCTTGCTGATGCCAACACTGACCCTGTGTCGACACTTAAGACACTTCCTTCCTCCTTAGGTAAAAAGATTTATTGTAAGAAATGACAAACAATAAGTTGTGGTTGTTAAAAGGAAGGAAGATGAGAGATGGCAAACATTTACAAAGGTTCAAACACAGTGATAAGTCATGTTACAAGGAAGCAATTTACACTCAGACTGTTGTGGTGCTATTGAGCCACAGCATACACTGAAGTGTGCTGTATTGGTTTGTCTTACAACAGCAAAAAAGTCAAAAACCCATCTTAGGAAGGGTCGTAACCTAAGAATGAAATAAGGACAGGAATACCCAGATTTGTGTAGAGGGACCTGAAGGCACAATGTTCCTTATTGAATCCATTTGATGGGAAACCATGTAGTTTCACATTACTTAAAAAAATCTGGAATATAACCTTAGTCCACCTTCTCATTCTGTGAGACACAGGTCTTTAGATACTGTAAATTAGCTGGGGTACTGTAAAGGGCTTTGCCCTTCATCTAAACCCCAGACATGAGCGGACAGAGTCTGGTCATGTCTGCAAATGGAGTGCAACTGGATTACAACTTGCTGCCATGTAAGAGATCGGAAAACAAAGGGACAAAAGAAGGGACTACGTCAATAGATAATACAGTAATAGTACTGGTAACAAAATAAACTTCACAAAGAGTATAATGTCCACAAGCTTAGTCCATCTTTGAACAATAGGGAAAGAACGATGTTTCTGGATTGAGTGTCTGTGCCATCTCTCCTCTTGGCTGGTGTTGTCTCTGTCACCTCATTAGTTCCTGGAGAGCTCTTTGGATAACCAGTCAAGTCCTTCATACAGGCCATTTCCTTGAGTGGCGCAGGTTGACTGAATGTGCCACTGTGGGATAGGAGATATCCAAATAAAATATAATAGTGTGTATAAATACAGCACTGTTACATGGGTTTATATTTGAATTAATCTGCTGTTGTACGAATCTTAATTAATCAAACTACTTACAGTTCTGCTACGGAGAGTGGTTAAGCCGAGTTTGTTTGTGAGCTCACTGACAGGTAAGGCATTGGGAAGGTCCTGTTTGTTAGCAAACACCAGCAAAACAGCATCTTTTAATTCATCCTCCTGCAACTTTAGAGGCAGAAAACAAACAAAGATTAGCCATGGGATTTAAGGTTAGGTGGCAATCTAATATCGTTAACATAACAGAGAAAACGGTACAAAATCAATTGCGTGGAAATAATGATATAAATATGTACAGCAAAATGCAAAAGGTAAGAGGAAGAAGTTAAGACTTAAAAGAAGCTACAGTTGGAGCATGTTTAATAGCATCTGGAAGTTTGTTCCAGAGTTGAGTTGCATTACAGCTGAAAGCTACTTCCTCATGTTTGGATGACCATCACAACACGCCTTGTTCTGTCAGGACAAAAACACATGCTCTGATGTCCACTAATCAGTACTTTAAAGTAAAAAAAAAAAGGTCAGGTAAATCTTTATAAGACTCAGTCATACTTATATTGTGTCTAATGTCATAATTCATTCATAATTTCAGGTTGTGCACATCAAAAATACTGAAAAAGTCTTTATAAAAAATGAATTTTATTTTAACCCTTCAGACTTCAGATCTAAAACTATTTTGGATAATCACCAATAATGTGACTACACCTTGTATAGAATAAAGGTCAAGACCTATGCGGATGCTACTATTGAGGAAACAAGGCGCATATATAAATGATGTGGTCCAGAAAAGTCAACATACTTAAGCTTTATTGCAGTGATTATTTCAGCATAAAAAAATACATATGCAGGGGGGATAAAAAATCCTATTGTTCTGACATGGTGGTGATGGTATGGACACAATCTATCACTATTTCTACTAAACTAAACATAATGAATACCTACCATCTTTGAGAGCTCTTCTGCAGACTCTGCCACTCTTTCTCTGTCATTACTGTCCACTACAAAGATGAGACCCTTGATGGAGAAAAACAGTAAAATGGTTAGATTTGCCCTTGACTTAATTTTAGTACTGTCGATAACACTGTTGATACATAAAAACAAAAATCAGAAAAAAATGTTA
This sequence comes from Trinectes maculatus, assembly GCA_016785345.1. NCBI lineage: Eukaryota > Metazoa > Chordata > Actinopteri > Pleuronectiformes > Achiridae > Trinectes > Trinectes maculatus. Next base: position 356,793 of record JAFBJQ010002035.1, read on the forward strand.
TATATAATCTAAGATGTAAGATTTACAACCTATTAAAATTATAATACTCATAATTCTAATATATACACACATTTACACACAAACTGAAATCATTTTTCTGAGCATTGTCTTAGGTATGCTGTTATACAATATTAGGACATAGGTGCTTGTACCTGTGTGTTCTGGAAGTAATGTCTCCACAGTGGTCTGATCTTGTCCTGGCCACCCACGTCCCATACAGTGAAACTAATATTTTTATATTCTACTGTCTCCACATTGAATCCTTCACAGGTGAAAAGAAGATTTACATATATATTTACACATGTAAATTTTAACTGTGAGGTTAACATTAAGCAAACAAAGGTTTCTTACCAATGGTTGGGATGGTGGTTACAATTTCACCTAGCTTCAGTTTGTACAGGATCGTCGTTTTTCCAGCAGCATCAAGTCCCACTACAAGGACGTGAAGTGTGGGTAAAATAAAAATTAACTGAGGAAAGCAAAGTATAACATTGACATTACATAACAAGAGACAAATTTCATTTACATTATTAAGAAGATGTCTTTCGTTCCCTCGAAGACAGGAAGTAGAATTGAAATTTTAGGCAATGCAATGACAACTGCCCTTTACTGTCATTGGAAGTAAATTAACCAATAACTCCTACACCAAAGAAGAAAAGAGCCAGGACAATAAAGACTAGACCAGACTCTAACGTGTCATGTCTCCTGTAACATGTTCCTAGTAAATTATCAATGAAACGCTATTTTAAAGAAGCTGCTGATAGACAAGCGATAACTAACAACGTCAGTCAGAACTCAATTTCATCAGTTATTTTTATTTTTTATGTAAAAATAACATGGTATTTATTTTAAACTGTTACCCGGAAAACGCTATATTTTACAGACTTTCTTGCCAAACTTCCTCCAGAAATCTACACCCAAGAAGCTGGCCATCTTAACCATTTATATAAAAATAATAAAATAACTAATAACTAATAAAATGTGAATGACTTTTCAATTCCGTCTCTGTCACAATTTTATAATTCAATAATCGAGAAATTTAACAAAAACGCAAATGAAAGCAAGAGCTAGCAAAGTGCTTGTCCCGTTCCGGCTAAAGCTAAAAAACCGTGTTGCTCACTGACGGTGGTCCAACTCACCCATCAAAATCCTCATCTGCTTTTTGCCAAACAGTCGATTGAAGACGCCTGAGATGGTGAGGCCCATAACTAACCGAGGACGTTTGACTTTCTGAAAAACCCAAAGATGTTAACCACAGCAGAAGGACAATCTGTAGATTTATCCCAGGTTCGGTCGCTATGATTCACTCACACTGCCACGTCCGGGCCAACGTGGAATCCACGACGTCACCAGTTTGAATAAACTTTATCAACACACGTCGACATTTAAAAACATTGAGCTTTTTAAATACAATTTGTTTTTTGTTTATTTTTTGTACACGTTACGTTCTTCCGTTACCACGTATGAACATTTTAAAGAACAAATATTTTAACACAATGGAAACAAATACATACAACATGTTTTCATTACACATAAATGCGGAACCAATTCCTACCACTAGATGTCCCTGTCGTGTTATTATGTTCTTGTGTTGAACTGTGACTCTTGATAATCTGGTTACCTAATATCTGTTAATGTTAAAATAAAGAAAAATTACAGCAGTGTAAACTATAGTGTGGTATCAGGACAAATAAGGGCATCCACATCTAAACATATCAGCCAATAGGGGGTAATATAGGGTATTTAAATGCTACAGATAAAATCAATTTTACTGTTTTGTGCCACCCCTACTTGTCTTAATTTCTTGAAATATTCAAGGTGAGAAAAGAACTAAAGCCACTCTGCTTTGTGATTCCCATTTAATAGTATTGCAGCGATATACACAAGCACACACACTCAAAGCAGGTGGAGTCAAAGCAGCGGCACGTGACAAGGTGCAGACTTTTATAGAGGTGTGCTTTGATTGAAGAACATTTTCACACCGGCCTGGTATGGAGAAAGGTGTGGATTTTGGACTGAATTATACTGGAATTGACTGTATGTAGTTGGATTTTTTTTAAAAAAAAAATATATATATATATATTATGGAGATCAGTGGTATACTGAGTGGCGATCAGGTAGGCATCAAGCTTTGCTGTACAAAAAATGAGAAAACGAAACAGGCTCTTAAGCCTCTTCATAAAACTCTTCAGGAGAGAAATGATCGTTATACATTTCTGAACATGTTTGCATTATCTGTTTCAGATTGACATTCTCACCACTGTGTATTTAGTGTCACTTACTCCGAGGTAATGCACTTCCTTCTACTTTTGCAAGTTACATGCACAGAGCTATATTTAAACATTAGGCTACGTAGTCAGAGTCATAACAAACCAGTGAGGTGAGAGGCAGGTCCATGCCGTCTACATTGCCAGTACATTGTGTTCCATTAATTGCATTGCTGTCTATGTTGCTTATAATTAGTAAGTAGTTGCAGCTCAAGTATCCTTCAGTGGACAGACTCTCCCTATTGCTGTATCTTTTCTTACGACCCTTTCACTTTCGTTCCTAAGCTAGTTGCTAAGCAAAAGGAAGCAAAAAGCTGAGAGCAAGGAGAGAGAATATCATGATGTAGGAGAAAACGCACAACCTTTGTGACAAAAGCAAGGTTAGGGTTAAATGTGTACATTCATTTATAGGAGATTTCGATGCAGGGTTAACATGGGTATACTGTATGATAAGTTGTCGTTTTAAACAAAGCAGTCTCATCCTCCGATGCCAAACTGTCCATTAGGTTTAGTATTAATTTGATGCCAGAAGCAAGGGAATGAATATTCCTCATTCATTTTAAACTTTACCCACATGGTCAAGTTTATAACTGCACATAATCCACTGCTGACATGATTCAATAGTTAACATGTATTTGATTAACGGCAGTGTCATTGGGAGTTTTTCTGTCCTGGTCGTTTCCGTAGTGAGATGGAAGCATCTTCAACAACAGGTTAGTTAAGGTGTATTGATTTATGCATGTGTGTGTGTCTCTTTATTCTTAACTTGTGTTAGCTTTGGTTGTGTATTCTAGAGTTAGATGGTTATGTAATGTTGACTTTATATTTTTATAGTTTGATGTCACTCTGCACTTTATCCCAGTCAGAGTGTCCCAGTTCCCCAAAGTGCTACATGAGATGTACTGATGTACTTTTTTACTGTTTGTGTGCAGGTGCACCTCCTCGTGCAGCTCACCTTGGCAGACCTCCTGGCTGCTCTGATCCTGATGTCCACTGCTGTCATGAACAAAGTTCAAACCGAGTACAGCATAGCCATCTGCCAGTACAGCCTGCCACTGTCACTGGTGAGCGATAGTTACCTTTACTCTGTTTTTGTCTACTTATCTTAAACAATGAGAGGAACGGTGAGAGAGACGCAGGGAAGGAGTTTTGGGACTTTCCAGCTGAAGCTTTGAGGGTTGGACCTCAGGTGTTACAATCTTCCCTGCGTCACCTGGGACAGACAGAGACAGTCACGTTATTATAGTAGTAAAACAAGTCAAAACCTTGTGTTCTTTTTATTGCATCTATAAAGCCTATGACTTGCCTTAAGTTATGCAAACGTGTCTATTCCCTCAGCCTGTGAGGTGACACAGCATTTTTCATTTTCAAATACTGTAATGGAGTTATACGCATTTCATTTTCTCCGTAAGTCTGTTTTTCATTGTATTAATCTAAAGTTTTTGGAATTTGCATCGTATTTCACCATGATAAGGGATAGCAGCAGTGTAGATATTGATTTTTTATAAAACAAACAGAGGAAACAATGGTAACAAAAGCAGCATTACGCAGTTTCTCCCGACTGTGTGTGTGGATTTGTTTCAATGGCAGATAAGGGAAATAATTTGCATTTTAAAAGTCACGGTGCATTTCAAGATGACCTGAACAGGAAATCTGCTCAAACCTGAGATTAATGGTTTTAGTCGTGGTTATCGTGTCATTTGTTTAAATGCAATTAAGTCCCACTAATTATGAAATGAATCTATAAGATGATATTCAACCATTGTAAACCACAAAAGCCATATCATATAATATATAATATTGTATTGCACTATTGTAAAGTATAAAAAATGGATAGTAAAAATGTCCCACAAAGAAAAAGAGAAATGCCAGAACTCTTTCCAACTTTTGTTGGCCATAAATCATGAAAGACACATCATCATGCAGACAGGTTTTAGATTTATGGAGTAGGACAAGGACATTTTTGAGCCAGTCAAACGTTGCCACAGGTGCCATTTATTTGAGCCATTGGCATTTAATATATACAAACTCATATTTGTACCTTTGCTGAGATGGATACAAGTGATCGCTCTTTCAGCTTCACGATACTTTTTGCATCACTATCTTCATCACCATAATGATGCTGCTGGAAACAAATGACTTTCTTGGACAAACGGAAACTAGGTGAAATTGTAACCACCATCCCAACCACTGATAGGAAACCCTTGTCTGCTTAAGATTGACCTCATGTTGTGTTTCGTTCCAGACATTTTACTTTATTTCATTTCTGCTGGTGGTGGTTTATGCATGGACGTCAAAGAGTGTGATCCAAGGGTGGAGAGCAAGACCAGCAGAGGATGAAGATGGACAGGTAAACCATCAACTGCACTGTAGATTATAATTTTCTTAACAACAGTCATGATGGATTCCTTTTTTTTGCTCTTTGCTGATTTACAGAATCAGAGTAGGAGGAAAATAGTAGCTATACCTATATATGCCATTGTTTGGTGAGTATTTTTGTATCTTGGTTTTTATGATTCATTCACAACTACAATTCCAGACTATTGATATCATTAGTCATAATTCTTTCTCTCTCTCTCACTCTGTTCAATATCACAGGTTGATCCCTATAGCAATGTATTTAGCATATGTGCTCACTCCCTTCATAAAAACAACTCCACTGATTCCAGTCACTGACAGGTCAGCGATCATCCGTAATGATAGCAAGTACTGCACCAGGTGAGCGCACAACCTTCATGATTCATTCTTTTCTTTTGACAAGACATTTAAAAACACTGCTCACCTGCGTTTTTGACCTTAGTGATTTTTTTTTTCTCAGTTGTATTTTGTTCTTACATGTTTGGAGGGACTCCTGTTCAGATGCTGTGAGTATAACTTTAACAGACATTTATACACTTTATTACAACCTTATTAAGTAATTCTTGTTTGTTTCACAGATTTAATTATTACCTCTTTCTATGATAGACTCTATTTCTCGTTGCTTTAACAATATTTGCATGTGGTTTTTTTTTACCATTTAAAGAAATACGAAGCAGTTTCTAACGTTGAATACTGTGTGTTTGTGCTTGCATGATATTTTTTCTGACCAGGAGATAATCCATGACACTTTCATTAAAACTTTTCTTTTCCTTGTTGTGATACCGGTGATGCTGGTTTGTTCTGTAAGTAACATTATTTATAAAATTGTGGTGTCTTTGTTAATATATTTATATGTGTGGAAGCAAACAAAGCGCTCCCTTTCCTTCATTTGCCTCCAGGTCATTTACTACAAAGTTGGTAAATGGTATGAAAGACATCAGCATCAGGGTCTATTTCCAGTGGAAGGAGATGGACGTTCAAGAAGGAGATTCAAAACAGTGTTTTCTACTGCAAGAAATATGATGATGGTTATCTTATTTTGTTGGGCACCAGGTACACACACACACACACTTTTTTTTTAAAACCGTCAATTCGCGTAATTCAACATCAGACTGAGCTTCGATGCTTCTTCCTCCAGCTCTCGTCCTTATTTTGCTCTCCACCCTCATGATATGGACAAATGTTGAACAGCGCAGCCTGTTTGGCCTTTATTTGATACAGGTACATGTGACAGGATTTCACAGGAGAGAAGAAAATAAGAATTTTATCTGATGTTTGGGTTGCAAAGATATTACCTTATTTTTGTGTTTGTTTCAGGCTGCCAGCGTGTCCCTGCAAGGTTTCCTGAACAGTATGGTTTATGCCTGGAGACGACCAAATTTCACAGAGGCTGTTTTAGGGGAGAACAGCCCCCTGATGGTGTACGACCACCGTGCTTTCTTTGATGAATCACTGAGGAGCTCGTCCTCGCACTGAGAGCTGACACACTAAGAAAGCTTGCTGGCACAACATTATGGCCTGAGGAAGACTGACAGAATGCTTCATGACAACGCAGACTGAAATATAAAACATACACGTTCACAGACTGAAGAGGAAAAGAAAAGAAAGAAACAGACCCTTAATACAGGCAATGGCTGATGCACTTTTTATTGCACCTGCTAAATTGTCACATCATAAACAATGTCATAGTAGCTGAAGTAGCATATTTTTTTAATATTAAAAAAGACAAATGGGACTTCTGGAGGAATTAGTTGTGTTGTATCTTGTATAGTCATTGTCTATTATTTTTATGTCAGGTTTAATCAAATGTATTTTTTATTGTTCCTCAGGTTTTCTTTATTTCTCACTTAACAATCCCTCAGTGCACTACAGTTGAACATAAGGAAGATGACAAGCCGGCAGTCAAATTTCTGTCATTGGAGAAACACACGTCACCTCTGATATTTCACAGTTCAGTCTTAAGGGCACACGTGTTGGAACAGTGAGGAATGCTGAGCTGTTTCAGACAAGGAGAACAATCACATCTCTTAACTTATCTTATAACAACAACACATGGCTGATACAGCTAAAGTCTCAGGCTCCACATCTTCTAATGTGTGATCGCACAACAGAGGCACAAAGATCTCTGTTACAGACTCCATGACAAAGCACATGCACGTGTATGTTTTCTTTCGCTGCACTCTGTTAATGGTTGACAAACTGCACGCCAGCATGTTCTGGCTTGTTTACAGTGATCACCAGACTCACACATTGTACTGTAAACTGAACATGATGTCTACATAGTCATCTACATGCATTTGTTGCACATAATAAAATATGAATGTTAAACTCTCACATTGTGAGTTTATTGTGTTTTTTTTAAAAAAATCTCAGGTATTTTTGATATCATTATAAATATTATTATTTTATAGACATTATTATTGTATAGTTAGATGTGTTGCTGGAATAACCTGTGTGTACCGTTAACAGTATTTATCATCTTGTTGATTATATTTTATTCTGTTGAGCAGACTTTTAATTATGATATTCCTCATTCTTGTACTGATCAGAAACATAGTGTACATAAAATGGTTCATTCGCATACGTTTATGTATGCACACATAGTTCCTCCATTAATTATCGGTCCATCAATTGTCTGAAGTTTAATTTCTGAACTTTGTTGTCATCGTTATTAGGACACAACATACTGAAAAAGTCAACTAAATCCACCTGTCAAAGTTGGACATGTCATATTACAATATAAATCATAGGTAACACAGCAATCTTACCTGTAATTTGATTACTTTAATCAATTAATGTTCAAAGTCATACAGGCACTGACACTGGCACACAAATAACCTATAATCCAAAACTGATTCTCTGTATTAGAAGAGACCTACCCAGCCAGGTGTGTCAGTGGAAAGGTTGGTTCTACATGCTGATTTATAATAGATTATGCAACACAATACTTTGTCACTCAACCAACTTATACAGGACAAGCATACTGTATGTGCTTGCCACAACCGTATGAAGATTTCTAATCAAAGCACATATCTCTCTGCAGAGAAGAGGTAAACACGACAGGTCAGCTGAGGACACTCAGTAAACCTCTGATGTTAAAAAGTACCTACATTAAATGCATGATGAGAGTTTTCCTGGACCAATGGTGTGAAAATGTAGAGGTTTATTCTTAAAGACAGGCGATTCATGATAGGGTCAACACAAACATGAAAGAGTTTTTTCTCTTGTGTGCTCAAAATGTAATGCATGCTTCCACCATAAAGATAAATGCTTAATAAAATGAAACTGCTTTACAGTATAATGTATTTCACAAAAAATACCAGATGAATAAATTACAGTTTTCTAATCTGTGAGCTGTAAAAGTCAGACACATCCTCTCTGCAGTGAAAAGCAGTTTCTTTTTGTTTCTTCTGCCTCTTTCCTGTAATTCTGTGAGTTCTCCCAAATTGTGCCACTGATTTGAAAAGCAGTTGTTGTTGTATTAACTTGCCAATGTTGTTTTTTTTTCAGAAGTCCATCGACAATGATCTTTGCTGGGCCATTTCATAGTTCCCTCTTCGGCTTCCTGCTCTGCGCACATAGGCATCGTACTTTCCATCATCATCCTCCTCTTCATCCTCCTCCATCACTCTATCCTCCCTGTCCAGCGCTCTATCCCCCATACTGTGGTGGCCCTGCATTCGGCCTGGTTTCACACTAGGCCAGCTCTTCTTACGCAGACTGCTGTTCAAGTCCCTGAAGGGAGGTAGTGTGCTGTGGAGGTCTCCTCTTTCAGAGGGGAACTCCAGGGATCCCCTCCCCAGGCCATGTGCACCCTGAATGGCTTTGATGGAGTTGACAGAGGCCTCAGAGCCACAGTGGTGTTCATGTATGCAGCGTGAGCCTGATGAGGATCTGCGGAGCGCCTGCAGGGACTGAAGCTCCTCTGATAACTCCCCAATGTCCCTGGTCATGTCCTACATAATATTGCATTGGCAATTTTAAAAACATAATAATCCCGTTCAGCTAATAAGCTGAAATCAAAGTGATCCACTAACCTTGTCTCGGAGAGTAAAGAGTTCATAATGAGGGGGGTCAAACATCTCCTGGAGGTCACCCCGCTGGAACAGGTTATTCTTACGCACCAGAACCTGTCAAGTATAATCAAACACAATTTGTAGATGATCTAATTCTACACCATTCTGTGGCATGATTGTGATTTTATTACCTTTTTCCGTGGCTGTTTAACTTGCACTAGGATGGAGACAATGAGTAGCAGCAGCACCACTCCCGTAGACACACAGATAATTGTACCATGGGTTTTTGTGATCTGGGGAAAAAGACCTTTGTTCTTTTTCTCTGGATGACAGAGAGATAGAGTTAAAAAGTGGTGCCCGTTCTCAGGAACTGGGGGTACAGCTGTCATTTACTCATTGCCATCCTCTTTAGGACAGTTTGTATCTCTGGTTGCCAGGAACAACTCGGTGCCAAAGCATTGATAAACAGCCATGCTAACCAACTGAGGCACTTCAGAGACAGAAAAGAGTCAAAGATTATTTTTGCCTGCCAGGAGGAAATTTAGTTTCCAACCCTGGCCGAAATCCATTTTGAGGATCAAGGGTAAAAGTTACATATGAGACCTGCTGGAATACCTGGGAAAAATGTTCCTCATTAAGGCTCAGTGAGACACAGCCACAGTGACGTTCATCATATTATAGAACACATTTTAATACAAGGAAGTGTGCTTTGGCACAACTACAGTACCTTTGCAGTTGCTTTCATCCCAGGGAAAGACACAGTTTTGTATGCCGTTGCACACCAGAGACGTGTTGATGCACATGTTACTGTGGCAAAAGAAAGCACTGCCCACACATGGTGCTGTAACATGAACAATGGTGTATCAGTATGTGATGCAAGGTCATACCGTCACAACAGATAATACAACCAATAACCTCAACTGATGATGAAACAAAAGCCTTTTGTAATATTTTATCATGTAGTTTCATACAGTTTGGATACTTTTATCCACAGTTAGACATCACAATAGAGTATTATGACAAACCTGTTTGCTATTGTACATCTAAGCCGAATTGCGTAGTAGCAGAAACCAGCTGAAGGGAACATCAGTAAAAATGTTATACGACAGTGAGGAAACTCACGGTCAGCAAAAGAAGTAAACAGCATCCGGAAACGGCTGAGGCGACTCGTCTCATCAGCCCACATCCTCACTACCCCCACACCAGTATCCAGCATGATGTCATTAGCTACTGTACTGCAAAACTTGGCCTGCAAGAAACCACACATCATTTTCTCTCATAGGTTTGGAGGTGAAATGTCACTGAGACCCAGCTCTGTCAGCTGATATGTATTATTGACTGTAATGTGTTATTTAAAAGGCATAATAACTCTGTAACAAGAAAATTAAATGAGCTCTGCAGTACATCATTTAAATCAGAGGTCCCCTGAACACATGGGGCGCAGACCGGTATCAGGCCGCAAAGAAAGAATAAACTTGGGACCCGGCCCATTGGCTTTTGTCCTCTTTTGTCCTAATGGACATCACATTTTCATGCACATATTTTAAGTCTTTCAAAAACCTCAATTAAATCTAAAGAGGACATCCTTTCTGGGGATATGTCATGTGAAAGGCTGGTATGCTGGGAACTCATGTAATAAGTAATACAATTAATTATATTTTTTTAAAGTCTATGGTTCTTTGATCCTACGGAGGCAGAAAATTAGAAAGAAAAATATATTTGATGACAGTTATTTTCTCTTGGTCTCAGGAGGTTAAAATTATTTATATTATTTTATTTTCATTCGTGTTCCGGGTATTTTATTGTGAAACGCTGTCACTTCCGCTCACGCCTCACTTCCGCACTTGACTCAGTTGTGGGTTTCCCCGCATGTAGCAATTAGTCTGTATGAAGCGAATCGTCGCTAAGATGATCCAGAAACAAATGTCACTGATGAGTAGGGAGAACGAGCCAACGATGAGACACCGGAAGAGTCTCAGAGTGACAACAAAAAGAGTCTTAAACTACGGGTTCATCGCTACAGGTGATTGACACGCTCCACAGCTGCTCTGTTTAATATGCGGTGACCAATCACCCTGCATTTAAAGTAATGTTTTCATGTTACATATTATTATTACATAATTTACATTCCATTTTTTTTAAATGAACAAAAAGGTCGGGGACCGCTGATTTAAATGGTCACATATCACCTTTAGGTCCTCGATGGCGTTACTGCCATCATAAACAGCCACAAAGTTCTTCTTGCATTCATTTGAGTTTTCCATCTGGTATTCCAAGAATCGCAGGTAAATCTGGAATAAGCAGCGAGGATGGTTTTTAACATCCTAGTAATTTCACATGCAGTCCAGTCATTTGCAAACTGCATTTGAAACTGCAGACTGGAGAGTCATCAACCACTGAGCTATCCGTTTATTCCCAATAACTCACATCATCTCTTCCCATTTCATTTCATAGTTTTTTATGTTATAATGTTATATTTAATTTTCCCTTAATTCTTTACTATACCTTATACCTTCCAGTCCTTCTTCCTTGTATAACCAGTCTAACAAGTGAATTTGAAGTTTATTTCAGTTTTAAACAGTATACTGCATTACCCTGTTGTTTGCTGGGGCTCGTATAGTCCAGATACAGTCCACTGCCTGGTCTGGCCTCACTTTGTACTCCTCCTCCACCTGACTGGAACGGATCAGGCCGTCGGTCCCAGACAGCTCAAACTGACAGTCTGACAGGGGAAAAGAAAGATGACGGGTGATGTTGGGTGGAAAGCTGCCATGACTTTGCATGACATGTCAGTCTAAAGATGGATAAATCTAGTTATTGGAATAGGTGTAGAGTTGCACTACCTGGAATTGGGTTTAAAAGTCCTCCCACGTGCAGATGAAATTCAGGGTCTTTGGGGGGAATCACAGAGAGACCACAATATGTCCATCATCACTCAGAATGCCGGTGTTTGATTGGTCAGTTACAATTGACTTATATCAGCAGACCAGATGAACATTCGGAAAGTACCAGGATGCCACTGTGAGAACATGGCCATATTGGGATCAATAACCCCCTCTCCCCCTACTGTGTTTGAATCACCTGCAGTAAAGCTGTACTGGACCTGGAAGCCAATCCCCTCCAGCTCTTCATCACTGAAGAAGCGGATCCACATGAAGCGTCCACTGGAGAGGACGAGCCCGGGACTGGCTGAGCCGCAGAAGCGATTGATGAGCGGAGAGAAGCTGAAGGGACCATCCCGCACCTCGATGTGGTCAAAACGACACTCAAAGGACGCCTCGATGTAGAAGTTGTCATCAAACAGAAGCTCTATTCTCTGACGGGGCAGAGCTGAAGAAGCACGGCAGCATCATTTTACTGCCACAGAGGTAATCCAGGCAGGTTATACTACTACAAAATGGTGAAAAAGTATACACTTTCATCAAACTTCACGTTTTATTTATGTAGTATTGCTGGATCAGAGATTTGTTTCTTGCTTTGTTTTGTGGGCTCCAGCACCAATTACTGAGAGACCGGTGTACAAAATGACAGCAGGGTTTGATATAATGTTTCATGTGCAAGATAATGAGGCACACACTGTGAATAAGTGCCAACTTGTTTGTATTTTAACAACCACAGAGGGAACACTTTAGAACTGCCCTTGCTACATATGTCAGAAACTGTCTTTTGTCAGACATTGGCTTTGTTTTCAGGGCGGATTCTATGAAAAACATCCTAATATATATATCTATATATGTAGGTGTGTGTGTGTGTGTGTGTGTGGATGGATGGATGGATGGATGGATGGATGGATGGATGGATGGATGGATGGATAGATAGATAGATAGATAGATAGATAGATAGATAGATAGATAGATAGACAGACAGACAGTCAAAACTAGCCTATTTTTACAGTGGAATATCAGGCGCATACTGTTGTTTACCTTCCAGTACATAAAGGCACTCCTTGTTGGGGGGGTACGTGTTGGGATAGTTGGGGGAGCTGAAGGTGCCACCATCTGTGTTTCGGACCCAGTTTCCACAGTGATGAGACCGCTGCGGCCACTGAGAGGGTTTAACTGCTTTCGACCCTGCGCCTCCGTCTGCATGTGAAAACAACAACCAGAGGAGACATGCCATCTCGACAGGGCACCTACCTGTTTTACCATGTCACTGATCTATCATTCAATTAGAACATGTCTCTGGGTTTTATGGAGTCATTTGATCAAAGGCTAACAGTGAGCAGATGTTCGTCCTACCTTGAGTTTTTTCAGCCAGCGCAAATCCCTGAATGAACAGGAGAAATATCCAGCCTGTGAAACAGACCCAGAGTCTGTGAGTGGGTTCAATTAAGAGGAAGATAGAGCTTAGCAGGATTTGTGTGTCTGCTTGTTCCCTCCGCTGAATCCTCTGCTATGTATATGTAGGAGCTATAGAATTTAAAAACAGGGAGTGAATAATGGCATGCTGCTTGCATTCAGCTTTTTCTTCTTGGTGTTTTCTTTTTAAAGGTTTCTACATATTTAGCACAGTGTTCAGGGACACTAATGGAAAAGGACGCACAATGGCAAATGTAGTCTTTGTTCTATGGCATCATATCTTGTGCCTCATCTGTGCCCACTACATACGATTTGATCTGCATAGAGCATCGAACAACATTTACTTTGAGATTTCTCCAAAGTGGCGGATTAACGTGTTGGCATTTTGCTACATTATTGTGAACATCCCCTGTGAGACCACATACACAAAACATCGGTTATAATGAGGGAGGACGTTTGTGGAGCATTTACAAGACATTTTTTACACTTTATAATAACAGTAATACAAATAATGTGACTACTATAATGAAAACATCTGGTTGGAATCTCCAGGAGGCAAATGTCAAAAATAAATGTCTCAAATATATTTCTCAAATAAATACATACATAATTGATTTGTTTACATAATATGTTTGGAAGTTTCCAAATTTTTAGAAATGCATATGCACTAATGCACTTCAGGTTTTCATCACTGTTGTGCACAAATAAAAGTAGATGAATAGCATGAGATTATAAGAGATTGAACAAGAAGAGCTGTTGTCAGTGAAGCCATGACCACAAATTATACAATCCCCCTGAAGACCTTATTTGAAAAGGGAGAAAGAGCCAACGATGTATCCTCCTCGGATACACAACTATACAACCCAAATCATGCTGACATGAATAATCTTACTCACCTCTATCCATCTTCTCAGCTCAGGTCTGTTCTCTGGCTTTTGATTTCAGTCTTCACCAGCTCCGAGTCCCTCACACCCCCCCTGCCTGTTTGACTCAGTGCATGGTAAAATTATAGTTAGAAGCACAAAATCCAACTTTCACCTTTTTATCCGAATCCGAAAGGAGAAGGCGAGAGAGGCTTAAAAAAAAATCTGAAAAACGTCAGCTTTATCATTACAGTTTTCTTATAGAGAAAAAAAAACCCCAGCCCAGATGAGCCCAGTATTCCTGCATAAAGACTGCTCCTGCTGGGCTCAGTCTGGATCAGTCTGAGACTTGTCCTCTCACAACAGCTGATCTGTCTGCAGCTGCCGTCGCTTTCAGATTGGGCTCAGTTGGCGCGAGAAGGAGGGAGAGCTGATTGCGCATGTGCATCGTCGTGCATGAGTAATGAGTGAAATGATAATCCCCACATAGTCTGTTTGGCATAATGCTGAATTACGTTTATTATTAATGACTGACACAGGGCAAATAGACACACACACACACACTCAGACAAACAAACAGACTAACACATAGAGCACCTGTGCCAAGAAGCTCACTGAGCATAAATCAGTATGGAATTGCATCCCTGTGCATTTCTATGCAGTGCAGTGAGAATTTAGCACATTCACTGAGGTCTTTTCTTATTTCTCCAGGACACACAGTGACTGACGCCTAAATACGCTGGCTGGAGCTGCAGGAAGATGAAAAGAGAAAGCCAGGCGTTTTGGTGGGATGGAGGTATGCCTTTGATGTGTTGTCTTTTTAATATAGAGCCTGTCACCATTTCCGGTGGCAGGTGTAAATCCCTCAATGTAAATATGTGACATATTCTAATACCCTCCCTTTCACACACTCAGTTGAATGGTCATATGGGTAAACAGTTTTTGTTGTTTCTTTTACCATTCTGCATGTTAGATGCCCATAACAGCAGCTCTAATATGACCATAACATGCGGTTAGGAACCTCTGTGTATTGAACTTGTGTGTTTTATTTTTCTATTGTGCTTTTTTTTTTCTAGTAATAATGATATTTTTCTTCCCTTCCACACCTTTATTGTTTCCTCTCTGGCATAAAACTTGCCATTTAAATATAAGACAGACCAAAACAACCACAGTCACCTCATTTCACAAACAAGACGCCACAGTAATACAGCCTATTAGGAAGCCCTGGGGCCATATTTTCTCATTTAAGTCTGCAAGGCTGTCAGTTCTCAGAAAGATGGGACCAATTTTTCCTCTGCAATAACCGGAAAAATTAGACATGAACAAGCTCACCTCCATAATATATGCACCATCACTAAGTTGCACCACTGGGGTCTGGGTTCAAAAAATGACACATTCACTTCTGATTGGCCATTGAGTGGACATGTTGTGTGAGAGATGCAAAAATCGTGGACTTTCCAGTGTGTGCCTCTTCCCAAGCTGTGTAATATTTCAGTTACAGCCAGAAAGTGCCAGTGACTGGTCATCGACAAACTTCTGTCTGACTGTTAATCTCGCCACTCTCACCCAGTCACTCGTAATCACCTTTCCTTACTACACATCAAAGGTATTAAAACCTGCATCTGTTGCCATAGCAACCAGACTGGTTTCCTTGCCTGCTTCCTCTCAGGCACATAGAAAGCAGAGGTCTTACGGGATTTAACAGAGATGGAGAATGAAAAAAGAACAAAAAACTAAATCTCCCTAGACTACCTTCACTGCTGCTGCTACTGGAGGGTAGGCTTTTTATGAAAGTAACGTAAAGCCAGTGGGAATACTGTTTCTTTTAATCTCCTGTGAGTTACTGTAATATTGTGAGGTATTGTAATACTGAAATATCTACAAGTTTTTAATTTGCCTGTAATTTAGCTGAATTAGATGTTGCATAAAATCCATTTCCAATGTATCTTAATGCAAAAACTATTTTAAAAAAACGATCAAAAAGATTATTCTATAAGTGCAATATGACTAAACAACTGATCTGAACAACAGTCTGCTGTTTGCTACTTCTTTACAGGGAAATATTACAATGTTTTTTTAAAAAAATAATTTCCACTGTTCAACAACTGGGCACGCTTCATCTGCTGAGAAAGACAATGTCTTATAATTAAAATAATTGTCTTGTTTATAAGTACTTGGGCACATGGAAAATATGCTTACATCGCTCCACATGTAGCCATGCCTGTTAGGAGATGACTAAGTAAACTGTCATGATCTGTGTTGGTTGCTGTGGTTTTTGTTTCCCTTTTCCCTGTCTTGCAGGGGTTGCCGTGGCTGAGGTGGAGTCCGGGTGTGGCCAATTACACACAGGTGTCCTGCATTCAGTGATTACCTGGTCTCCTATTTATGTCTCTGGCGGACCTGTGTTCAACGCTGGAGTATTGCGATCGTTAGGTATTGCTTGGCAACCTTTTCCGCTAGCTTTCTGGCTCTTAGCTTTTCTGACTACGTGTTTTTTCTCCCTGCAGTTATCCTCCTCGAGCTGCACCCGGACTCGCTGCCTCCAAGCCTGCCACGGCATTTTGTTGTTTGTATAATATAATCCCCAAAAGCATCATTTTGCATCTGAATAAAGGACACATATACTGTATTATACCTGGGGAAAGACAATGGTAATGTGAGGATAATCATACATCTTTATGTAATATCAAAAGCTTTTTGGCAAACGGCCGTGTAACCAAAAGCGAGGGAGAGACAGAGGCAGTGATGAGCTGAGTGTAATGAATCCTAAATTGTTCATTTGCAAGGCCAGGAATTGTCATTAGCATTTTGATTGGAGTCTTAACCAGGCAAGTGATTGCTCTTATTAGCGTGTGTTTAAGGATGAAATTAGCATCTTTAATTTGTCTTAGTCTACAGATGAGTGAGCCTGGTGACATTGGTGGGTGAAGAACGCCTTTCGTTTCATTGTTTTGCTTTTGTTTTTCCTTATTGTAAAAGAACATGTGTGCATGTTCTGCATGTGTGTACATAAGTGTGTCTAGTATTAAAATAATTGTTACAGGATTAGCTCTAGAGTCAGGGATTTTACACATTTTAATGCAGGTCAACAGTAACGTGTCACAATATGGTTAAGGTGACTCAAGGGCACCAACACTAACACGTAGTAACACACAGTGTAGACTTGGTTTGAATGTTGCTCGAGCTGCTTGTTACAGTAAAACACAGCAGATTGACAAATTTAGAAGAAAAGCACTGTTATCAGCCAGCTTCAGTGGAAAAGTCATTAAGATACCACCACCAGACTGTGATTGGCAGGGAATCCCTGTGGATTTGGTCTATTACTGCTGATGAGGAAGCACAGTCCTACAAGCCCTCTGTGGAACAGATTACTGTGTCCCAGTGACTTCTCATTTATCAACACTTTCTTTTTTCATCCTCTCCAGCACATTTTAGCACAACAGACTGTACTGCCTGTGCTTGCACCGTGGGCATTTGATGTTACAGCTGAGGGTTTATGTCACTATCAATCACCCTCATGCACAGCCCATTGTTATAATCTGACATTCAGTTGGGGCGATAAACACAGGTCATATAGCATCATTTTTTTGATTCTTTTCCCAACATACATAAAGCACAGTTTAGTTTTGTCGGACTCGGTGGCGTAGTGGCTATGCTACGGGTCTGGCCATGTGGTCGCGTGTTCGAGGCTCACGTCCGCGTTGGTCTTTACTTCCATTAAAAGCACACAGTGGAACCCAGAGATAATATTAACATTGATAACATTTGTTGGGGGAGGTGGTGGCGAAGAGGCTTAAGAGTCGGGCTTTGGACCAAGAGGCTTTGGACCCAGAGGTCGAAAATTTGGGTGATGCGCCACCATCCCCGACCAGGTCTAACAAGCCTGGGTACGTGAGGTTGCCGGTTTGCATCCCGGATTGGCCGGAAATCGGGAGAGGCGCCACCATCTGTCCACCACCTTGGGCCCTTGAGCGAGGCCCTTAACCCCCTGATCTTGCTCCCCGGGCGCTCCTCGTGATGTAGCCTTCTGCTCTGCATGTGCATGTCAATAGTTTGGTACTAACTGTATGTTGTGTACAATGCATACGTAGAAAATTAATTTCCCCATGTGGGACTATTAAAGGTGTTCTTTCTTTCTTTCTTCTTAATAACTCTTCATGAAGACAGTGTCAACAGATAAAGTTTAGCTGTGATTTCATCATCCACATAGATGATTACATAAGAATCGGCTTGCATTTCAAAGCCAGACTCTTCCAGGAGACACAGCCACTGAGAGTAAACATAAATATCCTAGTCCTCGACAGATTTAGAAAAATGTGATATGCAGCGGAAAGAGCTGATGCTAAAGCCCATACTTATCTCTGGCCCATATGACGGCAGATTAAACCAAGAAAGAAAGGAAATAAAAATTACCTAATTCAATGTGTGACAGAAGTAGATAGATTCATCATTTAAATGAGTAAAAAACAAAACAAAATCCATTCTAAAACAAGTTTGAATGGTATAAATGTGCTCCCCATAAATAAAAAACCCCAGCCCTGTCTTTACACCGTTTGCATCTTTCTTCTCTGCTGTACAATCTCCATAATCTGTTCATTAGATAGAAAGCAGCATCTTTTTTCAAACACAGTTGCCACTCATCTGTCAAACATGCAACCAGATGCAAATTTAGTCTTTTATTCCCGCAAGATCAAATCTTAAAACGCATCCAAGTGTAAACTGACAGAGGATGGCGTACCTCATTTGTGAATGATGACTATTCAGTTAAAATTTGAATGATTGATTGATATTTTGTGGATTAAAAAAAATAACAACACATTTTGTTATTTGGGATATGCCTTCTGGGAATTTGTTCCTCGAGGCATCTTCCACATATGGAAAGATTTGAAATGACCCAGGAATAAAGGAATGATGTGATTTATTTCTTTTCTGTTAATGAGTTGACTTGGTGCATTTCTTCCTAGCAAAACTGCTGTACGTGTTGACACTACATATTAAAGTGTGCAAGACTAATTACCTGAAAATATAAAGAATGATGCCATAGTTTACCATGTTGTACGTTGTGTCTCCTGTAATTAACGACCCATAAAAAGGCTACAACATTATTAAGAACAAAACTACGCCCCTTTAAACTGTCACATTTTTTGTCTGTTTTACCTCTGTGTTGTCATCTTATCTATTAGCTGATTATTCAACCCACTATCAGTTCTTATTTCAAGTCAAAATCCAAAACATAAAAATGACTTGTCGTGTTGGACTATTTGTATTTGGCTTGGACTGAAGTCATACAAGTGTTTATCTGTGAACACATACATGCATTTATACACATGCACAGATGTGTATGACCATGATCCTTGCATGGCCATTGCTCAGTTAAAACATTGCACACATTGCTCACAACATATGGCCAATCACAAGGACGATTCTGGGACAGATGGCCAATGGCTATATCCCAGCGCAAAGTAGTGTTAAGCCAAGGAAGACAACTACAAGATTAATCTGCTTCTCACCAATTGGGGTGCTCAAAATAAGAATTTGTAAAGAGGCGGATGTGAAAAACAAGAGCAGATAAAGATTAGATTAAGTTAAAATTGCTCACTGAACTTTCCCAATCAAGTCCACTCAGGTCACTTGTGTTTTCTACATAGCAGATTCTCGTTCAGCCTTAAAAATTAATGAACGCCGATAGGTGTGTTTTGCAGTTCTTAATTTAATTTGAATGGGTTCATTGCAGTATTCACAGTGAAGTTTGAAAAGAATGTTTTCAAATCTGACATTCGCATTAAGATAATGTCATCCAAAACCATGGTTCTGATGCTCCCATGTCACAAAGTTTATCAGACACTCTGGCCATGTTTGACCCACAAATACAGCAGACAAGTAAAGCAGTGACAGGCTTTACTCCAGCAGCAAACAGAAATCGCCTTAGCATGGCCTCATCTGTGGATGTGGCAGCAAGCCTGAAGGAGAATGAGTCCAGTGCCACGTTAGGTTTCTCAAAGATTAATGTTATTAATGTCATTCATGATCAGTTTGATTATTTTTGCAATAATGAAAAGGTAACAGTAGCATTTCACAGGTTTCTAGAAGCCAACAAAATGTGGTGCATTTATAAAGTTATAGAGAGGATGCCGCTTTGTGGGAGAGTTGTGTTGGACCCTCTTGTGTTACAAGCAAAATCATCTTTCTCAAAACACCAGTTCAGTCTTGTTTAATTATTGTCAGTTTGTGCCTGGTGAGAATTTATACAGTGGCACTAGGTAAAAAAAGAAACAAGCTGTGAGAATAAAATATTTTTAAGAGGATCTGTTGAAACTGGCTGCTGTAAATAATAACGACATGGCTTTACAACATTTATGTGATGCTTATTTATCACTCTGATTACCTGTCATCCCTAAAATGTGTTGGACTTGAGCACTTTAGGGAAAATGAAATTTTACTTGCATCTGGGTGTGAAAATACTCTTCCTCTCCATATTTCCCAGCATTTAATTTAGTCAAATATACAAAGCTGGTCTTTGCAATCAGGGCCTAAACACTTACAGGAAGGGGCTTTAGAGGCATAATTAAAAGCCCCGACTGAGGGAGAGCAGCTTTGGGTACAGAAAGCGATGCTCTGTATAACAGACTAAATGTGAGTGGGAAAACTCATAATAAAGCAAGAGTAGCATGAAAGAAGAGCTCAGACAACAGACAGCGTAGGATGGGAGATGTGACTTTGGATGATAAGATTTTGCGGGACAGTTTTAATTACATACCACACTGCTCCGACACTGATTAATTCCAGTGACGACGAATGGTAAACTCTGTGTGTGAGAGCGTGAGTGAGAGAGAGAGAGGGAGAGAGAGAGAGAGAGAGAATGGGAGCAAATGATAAATGATGTCAGTAAAAAAGGAGAGTGGAGGACAGACAATTGTAATTCATGTCCCAAACATTTTACTTTTTACTGTACCAGCAGTAAATATTTATGTAAACCCTTCCAAGTTTAACTAGAGTTATACGGACACATAGATAATAAACAGTAAAGCAGCAATAAAAACAGGTACCACAATAACTTGTGGATTGAGTTTTGGCAGCACATTTTTTCCAATTTTATATACACACAGACTAATTCTACCTCACTAGTTTTAAGAGGTAAATTTTACACTGTTGATAATGATGTGTATCCTTTAGTTACTGGTTTGCTGGTTCATTAAAAATAAAACACATGATCAATAATAAAATAAGTTGCTGTTAAAACCCAGCAGGAGGTATAACTGTGCTGGCTACACATTGGACATGTTACCAGCCTATCACAGGGCAACATACAGAGACAAACAACGTGTTACTGTTTTTCCTTTGTTGCCAGGGCACATACTTCAGTGACATTCAGTTTATCATCAGGTGAAAAAAATTTCCCTCACAAGTCGTAAGTCGTCATCCTCCTCTGCTGGTGTCTGTGAGCACTCTTCTTTTTTATCAGCCTCCATGTCAACAGTCATGTGATCCTGAACTGGTCCTGACCTCTCGCCCCCAGGTCCCTGATGCTCCTGACTGTTGGTGTATGGTACTGTTTCCACCTCAGTAATGTCCACATCTGTCTCTGAAATGTATGTTAACTCCTGGTCATTGCTGCAGTGTGAGGAGGAGGACTCCTCCTTTAAAGGCTCCTCTTCCGACTTTGACGAGGTAGGATTTTCCATGATCTTCACAGGGGTGTTCTCTGGGTTTTCATTAACCTGCACCAGGAGGGACAGTCACTTACACTTTAGACTGTAGTTTAGGAAATAACAACGTGATGTACTAAAAAAAAAAAACCACTGTGATGAAAATATATTCAATTTTCCCATTTGCGGTTTATTGCATATAGATTATTTGGTAATTTCCCCATTTTTAAATTTAATTTCCACAAAAATTCTCAACAAAATTATTCTTGGAAAGCTGCTTCATTTTGATGTGTCTCAGTTTGCAAACTTTGTGTCAAATGTATGAAGAAGGCAAAAAAAAAAAAGAAATAATCAGTTTGTGCTTATGTTTTTCACTACTGATGTGTTTTTGTCAGCATGAAATTTAATAAAACACAATAATGTGTGTTTTATATATGCCTTTATGCATGACACGGTATTTAAAATTTTATATTTAATAATATACAAAAATTAGAAATTTTCTTAAACGAAAGGAAACAACAGCCCCACCTTCTGGTCAGTAAGGAGAACCACATCTTGGCAACGACCGTTGGTGAGATACGCTACAGCAGCTTCCACCAGCTCTTGTTCATTCATACAATAGAAAACAGACCTGGAAACACACCGAGGCATTTTCGATTAAACCTGGGAGACGAAATCAAACAACGCAGATTCGGTTTGGTTATTTACGTCAGTTACCTCGCGACTTTGTGTTTCCTCTTGCTCAGCGGCTTCTTTCCTTTCACTTTCTCCTTCTGCTCCATCCACGACGGCAGCGCCCGGCGTCTGTCCGACATTTTGGCTCTGTTTACCCGGAAATAACCCCACAGCCACGTCCACGCGAGGCTGTGGACAATGTTTACCAAACAGTACACGGACAACAAACTGACTGACTGTCATTTGCTCTGTGGTAGTTGTAGTGACCACATTGGCTGAAAGAGTCTCTATCGCCACCCAGTGTATAAACAGCTTATTACAGCACAATAGCAACAACAACAACTATTATTATTATTATTATTATTATTATTAGTAGTAGTAGTAGTAGTAGTAGTAGTAATATTAGTATTATTAGTATTATTATTATTAACGGGCCTTTGAGAGGAGATATGTTCAGTCTGTACAGCAGACAATCAGCAGCTGTATGTTTAATGTTTAGCAAAATGAATGTCTACATTCAGTCAATGCAATACATTTGAATATTCCACAAACAAATCACTCAACAATTTAAACAAATGGAAGATAAACAATTTCAAAAAGAAAAGCTGAATCAGGGAGAGCTGCATTATTATTTCCAGTGAGACCTTAGCTCCTTCTCTGACACATGGGTCAGCAGAGCAGTGATAACCAGCTCTATCTGCACACCCACACAGATGTAGAACCAGACAGTCATGTTTTCCCACGCCGTATATGCAACATTCAGAAACAAAAAGCCGATAACGCCAGTCAGGATGAGTAGACTTGATGCAGCCTGGCAGGCTACGCTAAACCGCAGCGCTGCTCTGTCTGCGCCGTAGGCTGATAACAGAAGGGCCAGCAGGGCAAAGGTCACCAGCACCACTGGAACATACAAACCCAAGATCACTACTGTTACGAGGATGTTAATTTTTATCTCAGATTCAGCTCCTCGGACTGGATGGCAGTACAGCTCATCATATTCACGCGTCAGACACATTCGAAAGGGACTGATGAGGACATGGCTGGACAGGATGAACACGCCGGCGGAGAGCACCAGAGAGAAAATCATCTGAATGAAGACGAGCAGGAGGAACACACCGATCCAAAACAGACAGGCTGTGGGACCAATCGCAGAGGAACCGCAGACAGCTGAAACCCAGCGATACCCATTGACCTTTGACCTGTGGACGGAACAGTCGTATTGACAGAAATGAGAACAAGTCTACAGAGTGTTCGGACAGGGCCTATAAATGAGGTACCTCTGCATCAACTTACATGGTCTCCATGAAAGCCGTTTGGGACAGCGCGTCACGTTGACAGCACAGCACTCCTGTGCTGCAGCAATAAATGTGTCAGTAAATGAGTTTAATATTCAACCTACAGTAAGTCAGCTGATGTTTAGACCACTGGCTCATCATGCACTGCTTTTAAGTCAGATCTCTGGTGATCATTTTAGAAAGCTCAGTATTTCTACTTGTTTTGTATCAGTAGTAGTTTTGAGTGAAGTGAAGTAGTGATTGGACATTAGTTTCATTTATTTGTTGTGTGCTGCCGATTATGATTGGACGACGTCAGCGCGCCGCGGGCGCGGTGCACGCGCACGGGGCGCAGCAGCGTCTGTCTGGCGCGCGCGTCCACAGGCATCCGTACTTCTCCAAGCCGAGAGAGAGAGAGAGAGAGAGAGAGAGAGAGAGATCATCTGCAACGTCTTCGGCTTTTACTGCAACGGAAAAGCTGCTCAGCAGGTCGGTCCAGCGGTTTTATGGTGATATATTTTGAATTGTGAACTGTAATCGCTGTTGTTTTTCATGTGTCTCCACTTTGGTTGGTTTTATTAAACTCTCTGATTTAGGAGGGAGGTGGGGTCATCTGCAAAAGTTCCTTTGTTCGTCTCGCAGTGACCATCAATTAACAGCTAAGACATGTTTGCATTGATAATGAGGAATGAATAGCAGCTATGCCTTATGAGTGGGGTCATGTTGCTAGACAGTTCTGTAAACACGGGGAAATAAAAAGCTATCATTCTTTAGTTATTTGAATAAGAGGCAAACATTTCCTCTGCATGTCCTCACTTGACTTTGATCTATTTCTCATGGCAGTGAGGTGACATGTGGTGACACACAAAAAGAAAGGATCAAAACAACAAAGGCATTCAAGGATCCCTGGCTACATGACATTTATGTGTTCACACACACACACACACACTACTGGGTTCAGTCAAAATATTATCTACCCTTAACAGCTCGAATATTTTTGTTCGTTTAGTTTAATGAGGTCTGATAAACTGTTGCAAGTGTAACCGTCATCAAATTTGCATATTTGGAAGAAACGTATTAAATTGATATTTTTCTCGTCTTGAAGTCCTGTACAGGATCATCATGGGAATCAGGTTCAGCAGAAAGCGAGACAGTGAGGCAGCTAGTGGTGAAACTGATGCCAGTGATGAGAAGAACACAGAGGAGCCCACAGCTGCTCAGCCAGCAGAGGAGACTGAGATAACAGAGACCGAGGACGCTGCTGAGACAGAGGATTTAGATGTGGTGGTGGGGGGGTCAACGACACCAGTGGTTTGTTTACCCACTGAGGAATGTATAGCAGTGTTTGAAGAGGTAGAGTTTCTTGAAGATGCTGAACCAGAACCAGTGGCAAAGGAAGCAGAACCTGTGATAAAGGAAACCCCGGCTCCAGTCCAACCTAATCTCCTGGTCTCAGTCAATAAACCATCATCTCTGGAATCAGGAGTCGTTGCAGGAACAGAACCACTTGCTGAAGCTCAGCTCGAGCCAGAACCCGTTCCTCAAGCAGAAGCTCCCACAAATCCAAAGGCAGAGGCTGAAGCTGTCACTGAGCCCATCTCGGAGTCGGTCCCAGATGCGACTGTGGAGCAGCAGATAGAAAAGCCTACCCAAGAACGTGACCCTGAGCCAGAGCTTTGTTCTCTCCCTTTGATTGACCTGGGTGTTCATGATCTCGCTCCCAAACCCGTTAACACCCCTGCCTCCCCAGATCCCATCTCTGACCCAGGCACCGCAGACGAGCCCTCAAACATCCTGGTGACTGAGGGATGTCAAGCCAGTGCCGAGGCTGCTGAGAGCGGCACGTTTGAGCTGGAAAAGTCAGAGAAGACATCGGAATCTCTGGAAAAACCCGTGGAGGAGGAGGCTTTTGAGAATTTGGAGCAGCGCGTGAGTAAAGCCAATGAGGAAAGCATTAGTGGACTTTTGCAGAAGTTGGAGCTGAAAGGAAATGACCTCATTCCCAGTGATGTCAAGATCTGTGATGACACGCCCATCACAGCCATAAGCACGTCTACCGAGCTGATTTAAATCCACCGATCTGAGAGAGTTCATGATCTGAGTGACTCCATCTGTGAAACACTTTTTTCCTGACATCTGACTTCTCAGATAAATCTGTTGTGTGGCCTGATGAAGCGAAACAGCTTATCTTGTCTTTGAAAATGAACCAACTATGCCAAAGGAACTGATCTCTCAGTTCTTAAGTTTAATGACAGACAACAGAGATCTTCCTCTATGCAAATTCGCCAAGCAAGATCCTATATGTATTTCTCAGAGGGGCATGGAAGAAAGTGGGGTGTTTGTTGTATGACAGCCTGATAGTGGATAATTAATTCAAAAGCAGTGCGACCAAAGCTAGAGAACATACATGCTTATAATTATATAATAAATCAAAGTATTCAGTCAACATGTATGCCTTTGTTCACATACTCACGGTTGGACCTTTAACACAAGTGATCAACGCATTGTATTTTCAGTATAATGATGGGCTTTTGTTTCTTGCTTGTGGAAATAAAAATATGATTTCACACATGTAATTGTCATGCACACTTTTTTTTAAACCTGAGGAAATATTGTTGCCATATGTTGAAGGTTTTCAGAACAGAAATCAGTAAAAAGTAGAAGTTTAAGAAGATAAAGGCAAGTTGGTGTAATACTCAACATTTATTGGCTAAATGACCACAAGGCTATAGATGCACAGCACATTCTCCTCCCATCATCCTGAGTGTGGAATATGATCCAGCTGAAATAAAACTGAAGAACTGGCTGCCAAGCAGCAATCTGTTAGGTGAACACATTCGGGCGACTGGAGGTTTCAGTTTTTCCGAGCTTACTGAATAACATGCCAGTACATGTACTGGACACATGGAAATTAAATTTCACACAACACAACAAGGGGATCTCGCAACAGAGACAGCGCCTTCCCGCAGCCTCGTGGGAAACGGGACAAGAAGGGAAGAAGCGGGGGGGGGGGGGGGGGGCGCCAGCCACATTCCTTCCAGAGGAAGGAGGTTTTCGGGGGGCTTGGGTCAAAAGTCGTCAGTGCGACCGCGTTCAGTCCATGAGAAATCTGCTCCACACATGCCTCTCCCACCACACTCCCCCTGCCCGCGCTGCAGCCTCCACTATGCAGCAAGGCCAGTGGTATGAGGCAACATACGATTCCTAAGAACAAATTCTGCTGATGACAACTGCACTGTCATCAAGACGTACAACACGCAGCAGGTCACAACAGAAACAATCCATAATCTTTACTTGGAGATCATTATGTCTCCTCCAGTTCCCTAATCCATAATCCAATTTAGTCCCACTCCCAAAACATATCTTGCTCTGTCTGGTCACACCTAGCTTTAACAGCTTACGCCTAACGTCCCCATGGAAAGGGAGAGGCACCCTTCACACCATGATCTCAGTCAGGCTTGCCCTTAGTGAAGCCTTACGGTCCACGCCTTCTTGATGCTCAGCGAGCATAACGCTGCATGCTGAGCACTGTTTGCGACTCCTGTCGTACCGCAGGGTTTCAGTTCAATAAACAGAATGTGTGACTCTCCGGCCCCTTGATTTTCTGTGTTTTGATACCATCACTAAAACAATTTGTTTCTGCGCAAATATCTCAAGAGGTGACAAATTCCTTTAAGTGTTTTTACTTTTACATGAAACACTAGTCTTCTTGTTCAAAATAAAAATGTTGTTTAATCCAAATGCACTGAATTTAATATGAACTAGGTGATTTCCTATCGCTTGTTTATCTCAGTGCTGCACCCATTTCTGCTGGTGTATAAATCTGACCACACCTATAAACTAGTTGTAACGCAGGATTGGTAAACACTGCTCGGCCTTTCTAACGCAATAACTCATTAAGCACTGTGGAAAGTTTTAAGACAATTAGGTCAGGCAGGTTTACGTGTGTAAACACAGTGGTTCTGCGCAATGTGGCGGTGACTCATCAGGAGGTGGTGCTACAGCAAAACAACTCTCCTACGGGAAACAATCGAAGTTTTTACATCTAATAATTCATCAGGAATCTGGCACAAATCATCTCATAAAAATTCCCCTTTGTTTCTGAGACTCAAGTGATTTTACATAAACAGCATACATTTCGTCTGCACGTGTTTTCAATTGACAATGTTTCTTTTAGTCTGTTGGCATTAATTCAATACAAAGTGGAGAAGCTGACAGAGACAGTTAAAGAACACAGTCATGTTTTAATATACAACAAACCAGTTGGAAACAATTAGCAATAACTGTCCAAACAATGAAACTGACGCATAAAACAGTTTCTACAACACAATGTTAGAATCATATCGTGTCCCGCTTTAGACGATTGGATAATCAAACAAATGTTGAACTGTATAGTATGAAAGTCTTTTAGATATTTCACTGTTGATTTCTAGAGGACGTATATTAATGCTTTGGTCCAGGACCTCGGGACTAAGATTATGCACAACCAGCATCCAGCTCTTTTTTTTCTCTGAAAGCAAAACTAAAGGAGAAAATCAGGTAGCTAATCTCAAAGCGTTTTCACTGTTATCTTTAAACCCCAACACTGTACTTAAAGCTTTTCTTGTGTTACCATTAGTTGCCTGTATTTCTGAGCTAAGTCAGCACTTGTGCGTCCAGGGTGGAAGGGATATGAAGACAAGATGGAGGGCCAAGAGAAACCAAATCTCTTTACTCCGATCAGTAGGCGGCGTACCTCCTCAGGGCAGAAGTCGTCCTTCATCTGTCTTTTCTAAAAATAATAAGAATGACAGAAAAGACAAAACTTTAAGTAAAGATTAGACAGCCTGTGAGTGATGAAAAGAGTGTGAGACTAATCACATGTCCACTGGTGTTGTTTTCAATGTTCTGAAAATAATAAAAACACCAAGCAGTTATATAAATATGAACAGATACAGAAATTATTCTTTCAAACTCTTACAGTGGAGCAGTGGCCTGTACTAGTCTTCACATTGTCATCATTGAGAGCACACTGCTCACTTCCTCTTCTCCCTGTACACAAGATATAAAACAGTTTTCATATGTGTGTGTGTGTGTGTGTGTGCCAGATAACACCAGGTTTTGAAACATATTGTGTAACTAAACAACACGTCAACTGGCCCCAGACAATTATCTTTCGTTCTTCTGGAAGACTGACAGATAAGAGGAGGCAACTGAATATAGGAAAGGGGATAGAATTAAGACAGTTTAGGGCAGAGGATGGAAAAAACAGATGAACTGGACAGTGAAAGAATGAAAATGTGGGTTGCGCTGTGGAAGAAAAACTATTTTAAGTGCGGACTCATGCAAAGTGAGCACAGGGAAAGGCATTTTGCTGACAGACAGACAGACAGACAGACTTCTCTCCGCATTAGCACCTCTGCATCCACACAGTAGCAACTTTTAGGTTACGGAAAGTCTGACGTATGACTCGGAATTATGTGAATGTGCAAAGTCAGGAACAGGACGAGAACAAGAGGATGGATGGCAAATAAAATGTACTTTCACTGTATATAACTATACATAAGAGCAGAACGTCCAATGTAAGGATGAGGTGAACCAAACTTTTTCCCTGCGATATAACTTGCATAAGACAAATGGGTCAAAATACGTCTCTTCAATCTCTCACTCACACACTCCCGACACATAGTGTGTGTGTGACACAGCTTAATACAGTTGTGCTGCTCTGAACCAGCTCTGGCACTGTGAGCACTGTGAGAACACTGGCTCCAGTTCAACATTCCTTCTGCTCTCTGTGAGCTGCCAGGATCACGCTGCAAAGGACAGCTCCCACCACAGGCTCTCAATCATAACATTCGCACACACTTTGAGTCATCTACTGTAAACACATTTTCCTTCAGGAAGATGCTGCCTTTTCACGTATGATACACATAAAATACAACGCTTCATGCTTGCTGTGGTGATGTCACATACTTACCAGTCTTGACTCTGCGCCGTGGAGTCAGAGCGATGGCTATGTGAGGAAGACAACACACCATAAACTTAAAAAGTAATTATTTTACATTAGTTTCATAGTATTGACAGTGCTAATATATTTCATTTTGACTATGTTTCTTGGTTTACAGATATTTATGTATATTAGATAGACTTATGTTATTATTTGGTTGTAAAGACATTTTATCTTTGTTGTGCATCACTTATTTTCATCATGTATTACAAAAAAGACATTGTTGTGTTAAGGAGAGCTATAATTATTACTTTTTTTCTTACCCTTATGTTTCTTCCACTTGTGTTCTGGCAGAAAGCTCTTGACTTTCCCTCCTCCTTTGCATATGGGAGTCAGAGTGACCTCTTCTACAGTGGAATGCAAATCAGACATTTTATAGAGGTGGTCAGGGACAGCAATGTGTGGTTATTAAAATAACAGTTACATTGTCATGGACATGGAAAATAAAATGGACTGTTCCATTAAAACTGTTTAAACTAGCAGCTGCACTCGTGACGCATGCTGATGCACGTGGTAAAGTCTTAAATTTGACTGAAGACAAACACTGAGATACTTTTCAAGGATGGTGTCACTTATACCAAATGTTTAAATTCAAACAAGAAATGACAGCAGGAGATAAACACAAAAAACATAATTCACTGTAGCTCACATTCCTTTCCTCCAGCAGTAAGCAGCCTTATGAAGATAGGAGACTAATTATATGTAGAACATGCACATAAAAACACACACTGATGCATGGTACCTCTGAGAACCCAAATGGAAATGCTGTCCGCAAAAACTTAACAGACCTAGGTGGTTTTACTCAAATGGGTTTAAATGTTGAAGCCGCTCACCTCTCCTGTATTCTTGGCTCCCCTGTGGCTGTGCTGCTGACACACTGTCATCCTGGTTCTTTCTCCTTAATAGAAGGCTGCAGTGACGAGTCCTGAATCTCTCTGTGGCAGCTTGTAGAGCCTTGTGTATGTCACAGCTGTGATGGCAGGAGCTTTGAAGAGATGCAAATGTACGGCTGGTCACTTCCTCAAATGGCAACACACAGCCTGAAGTAGAGATGGAAAAGATGTGTGGATTTCACATAAGATATATTACTGTTTGTGAATTTATATATTATATATATATTATATATCAATATAAAGCTTGGAAATATGAACATACAGTATTAGTTTGTTGTTTGTTTACCTGGGACAGTAAAGACAAGAACTTTCTCGAGACATAAACTAATCTCATAATCGACTTCCTGTAAAACATAATCTCCATGTTTTGGTTGGTTCTCCACGCTGTTATCATTTCAAATAGGAATTTACCAAATTGCTATTTCTCAAGATACAGTGCAGTAAAGACAGATCAATACAGACCATCATGTGTCGGAACCCTCAACGGCCTTTTGATAACACAGAATGGAATACATTTACATTCACTGAGGGTGAAAGGAAATGTTCTCCAACCTGCACACCGGCGATGAGACAGTGAGTGTTCTTCAGCTTTGATTTTATTCACCTCACTCATATCCCAACCCTGTAACTCTAAACATAATAAAATGTATTACTTAAAAAAGAAAACATTCTATTAACCACACATTCACAGAATGCAAAATTAAGCCAAGGTAATCCAATATAGTACAAATTGATATTAACAACATGAAGCTTTGAGGTTTTTTTACCTTCATCAGTATATTTAACGTCTTTCGGTGCACTGCGCCTCTGTGGTGCTGGGGGCTTAAACAAATGACTAAACAAAGGAACAAACAAACACAGGAGAAAAGGTATTAAGAGACCAATCGTGTCAAACCTGACCCTGAAAATGAAGCACAAACTCCTCTAACCTGTCTGCTGTGTGTGGCATTCTACCTCCCTCTAGTGCCAACACATTAGAAGACAACATGGCTCTGGACCCCTTGCACACTGGACAAATATCCCTTTCACTGGTTTCACCTTTCTCCTCCTGAGTGCTTAAATTGGAGTTTACATTCTTCAGGTCACGGGCACTGGTCTCCGTCGTGACTGTATTTCTAATACTTTGAAGTTTAAAGTTGTTGTCATCCCCCGCCTCTATGATCTTGTGGGTGCTGGTCTGTTTACGTGCTGTAGGGAAGCTTTTCATGCTTTCCTTATGTTGCAGAGGCAGAGGTAGGGCTGGAAATGGAGCGGGAAGAACTGGCCCTTCAGTTGTGATTGGCGGATCTTTGTCTTCCTGCTCGTCCTCGGCCTCCTAAAGACAGACAATAGAAAATATCATGAATCACAGCAGGACTGCACATGCTGATTAAACCGGAGCCATGTGTGTAAATTCATGACTAACCTTTGCCTGTTTCTGCTCTAACAGGTTTATCCTGTCGAGCAACTCCTTGGCTGAGCTCCTGAAGCTTTCCATGTTTGGAAGGGGCTCCACGCTTTTATCCTCTCCATGTCTCTCTATCAGATGAGGCTCTCCCAAGGACATGGCTTCACAAGCAGACATGTTTTTTTTGTGAACTCCCTATTTTTTTAATTAATTCTGCAAAGTTTATCAATCATTCATTTTCACTAGTCATTTGACTGGAGATTAAAATATGCTTGAGTTAAGTTAAAGGAATGCAAAAATGTCTTTAACAAGAATATTTAAAAGTGTTGAACAGTGTTGAACAAATCGCGTTTAGTGTTAGTTTAGTGTTTCAGAGTGATTAAAACTACATTAATAATGACAAGTCATTGTGTATCGATTGTATCGATTTACCTTACTTGTTATGTTTTTTGCACAATGAAAACAGCAACATACTAAAAAGCAAAGGGACTTAAATTTCATCCATCTAAAATGACAATTATAGGGAAATAACTGCATTATGGAACAAATGAAACTGCCTTGACGTACTGGCCTGTTTGCAGGTCTGCAATATGAATGTAGCAACCCTTTTAACCTCCTCACTTGTGTCCTCGGCAAGTATAGTTATCATAAGGGGCAGGCCCCCACACTGCACCAACTGGTACTGGTGATCCTCTACAGAGAGGAAGACACACAGTTATAAAAATATTTAACTAAAAATATAATAAAAAATAATTAAGTAGAAACTCCAAAGTATTAGACACAAAAAGAAAACTAAGCTACAGTCTTACCACAGCACTGTGTACAGTGGCCCAGGGTAAGTAAAACTGAGAGTCTGTCCTCTGCGTCTAGATTTGGGCTGACGAGCAGGGAGAGGAGTTTGGACACTATTCCATACTGACCAAGATCCGAAGCCAGAGCAGCTGGAGAGAGTAGAATTTTCATGAACAAGTAAACAATATGTCTCTTTGCAGTTGTTACTGTGCATGTGTTTGCGTGAGGCTGAGATACGAACAGTTGTCAGTAATACAAGCCGAAAGGGTCTTGGATATAATAACAGAAAGTTGGCAAGACAACAAGCTCATATCTGCCACAGAAGCTAGGTGAAGTAGTGAAAGAGTGAGCGCTTCCAATCCCCCCGAGGCAGAAAAACTCTCCTGAACATCACCTGCAGAAGACAAAAAAGAATTGATTCATTATAAAAAATGTTAGCATTTGGGAGTAAGTTTCAATCATAAAAAGCTTTATTACAAAAAAAGCTTTATCACAAGCCATTTTTAAACTTTCACTTACAGTTGTTGGCAACGGTCATTGCTATGAAGGAACAGAGTGACTGAAAGATCTCAATGCTTGTAAGTGCAACCTGATGAAGCCAGATTTTTATTATGGGAAAGGCTGCAGCACAAATGCGTTGACCTTCCTCTGGAGGACAAAAAAAAATGCAGGATCGTATGATTTGACATTAATGTAGAAGTTAACCATAGGGGGCAGACATGTTAGATTTTACATGTTACATGTCAACATGGGACACAAATACACTGACATTACCATTCTGAGGATTGTTGACACATCCACAGAGAGCACTAGACACAGACATCCACAGTTGGTGGGTTTGAGTAGCATTAACTGCAGCTGAAGTAGCATCCTCAGAAAGGGGAAAAGTAGTCCTACAAAAATATATGTTATCATTGTTTGTGCTCTTCAACATAATCCCCAGCATACCAACATAAACCCAGTGAGACTGATATCTAGCTAAACCTTTTTGAAAGTACCTAAAGAGGTCCAGTAGAATATCAAGGCCGCCAGTGGTTTGGACTAGAGACTGTCCTGATTCTGTAATAACACACAATAACACAAACAAGCACTACAAAGATCTGCATAACAAACTTCAAGATCACACATAAGCTTAAAATTAAACCAAATGAACTGTCATGTAAAGTGAGAAAAAAGTATCATAGTATTATATATCATATAAAGAGTCTTGATCTTACTGTTGTTGTCTACCAACACGGACAGCAAATAGACGGACACTCTCTTCGTTGTCAGTGGGATAGCTTCTTCTTCTTTCATCAACCAACCGACAAGGTCTGTAAAAGTCTCCTTTCTGCAGAGAAAATTCTTGCAAAAAACTACCAAAGAGAAAAAAAAAAGAATATCGCAAATATATGTGACATTACACAGGTTAGTATTACATGATTAAAAATACAGAGGCTTCGTCTCGGTTGAGGAGCACAGACTCGGATGTCCACATTTCAAAGCAGAATGTGTCATAATGGTGCAACAAAGCAGTGTGTCCTTTGCAGCTTTTAGCATCCCACTTTCTGGGGATATACTGAATACATTAAAATACTACAGTTTGCAAATAGCCTATTATTTCCAAGCCTCATTTGGAGAAATGTGAATATTTCACCTAAATACCCACCATTGGCTTCTGCCAGAGTGCCAAGCGTAAAGAGGGCTGTCTCCTTTACGTCTGAATGAACAATGCTGGATTTGGAGAGGTTGTACAAAAATGCCACACCTCCCATTTCTCTCAGCAGGTCCACATTGTCCTCTGCAACAATGAACAGGTTGTTAAATGATAACGTGCCATGATGTTATGAGGATTCTGTAAATCAACGACTTCAGCGATTACTCTCCAAACAACAAATATGACTGACTGATGGGATTGTAGGGCATGATTAGTGTGTGTATGAGAGCTTATCGGGACATTAATAGAGTAACATCACCTCTCTTTTCACAGATTGAGTGAATGGTAAGAAGAGCTTGTTTCTGTAGATCTGGACATTTCATCTGAAGCTTCAGACACTCAAGTAGCAAACTGAGATCTGTCTTTACAGCTGAAAGCAGGTCAATGAAATTAGCAAGGCATTACTAACCAAACAGAAACTACTGTGTAAATGCTGTTACATCTACAAAGGTGTACAGGTAGTGTTATGGGAATGTCACTTACTGTTTCGGTTGCTGAAATCCTTTGCCTTATCAATTCCTTTCTTTAAATGGCCCAGTTGTTCCAAAGCCATTGAGACCGATTAAAAAACACCCCAGTAAAAGTATGTCAACCTTAATATTACAGCAATATCATTTAATGTCGCCCGTCACATCTCTTCGAACTAGCTAAAAACGTAAATAATCAAGCTAAGGTTGGGTTGAGTGATAAATATGCCTCTTGTTGAACGAACAAATTTATTTATTTCAAAAGCAGTTAGGTAAACAAGTAAATTAAAGTTACAGCCAGTTAAGATGAAAAAAAATTAGCATCCTGTGCTGTTGAGTCTGTCTGTTTATCTGTTTGACTATTTTGTGGTTAAAAACTGACATTGAGCGATTCCCCACTTAATTCAAGCTGAAACTAACTATAACGTAACGTTATATAAAACCGTTACTCGGACCATAGAATATTATGTGGCCAAGTGTAAAA
The DNA here is from genome assembly GCA_016785345.1 of Trinectes maculatus. Classification (NCBI taxonomy): domain Eukaryota; kingdom Metazoa; phylum Chordata; class Actinopteri; order Pleuronectiformes; family Achiridae; genus Trinectes; species Trinectes maculatus. The sequence continues at coordinate 391,895 of JAFBJQ010002035.1, forward strand.
GTTTATTTATTTACATTACGGTACATTAATCCCGTTTCCCAGACGGGACCAGCAGGACGTACTGTGCGTCTGCTCAAACGTCACGTGTTGTTTTACGTCACCGCTACGTACGGAGCTGGTGTCTGTCGATCTACGCTGATTCATGTGCACCAAGTTAGTATGCGTTTAAAGTGTCCGTTCTACCTAATAAACACATGTCCGACAGCAGCCTGTGTTTAGTTAACCTTAACAAGAAGGATTGTTTTCAACGTAGTTTTTCATATGCGCAGCGTTAGTTGAGGAGCTAGCCAGCTAGCTTCCTACTCTGACGTTTTATGTGCGGTCGGTTCTGTTATGTCGCCAGTTCCACACCTTCTAACTAACGGTTTATTTCATTAGCAGAGATATGATCCATGGTATTGGATTAGCGCGTTGACTGTAGCTATATTTGTAATCGGCTAACATCTAGCTCGCCGATTAGTCATGTCAGCGTCATGATTATCAATGATTTTCACAGGAATTATTCATTTCCTTTTTTCTCTCTCGATCAGCCAGCACAACACACTGCAGACAGCTTTGGAGTAGAGATGCGTGGTCGCGCGTGCGCTAGCGTCCTTCAGAGAGCTTCCAGCTACACACTGCCACACTACACTGCTTCCCCAACCCAGGTTTGTATCCTGATAGATTTAACTCGGGTTGTTGTCATGTTCATGTTCAGGTTTATCTTGGGGTATACCAGGATTTAATGTTGTCATGACTTCTTTCCATTCAGTATGCCCACATTGTAGCATTTCACCCCTCATCCTGGAGGACCCTGAGCTCACAGCAGTGGTGCTACAGGGGTCAGGGGTCCGGAAGTTTGTCTCAAAGAAGGCAACACTTCTCGACTCATCAGGATCTGGAATTCCATCTTAACCGGGTCCAAATCAACAGCATTCTGCAGTCTAATGAGCAGGTAATGCATATTATTGTGCCACCATCCCAACAGGTAGGTATGGGGAGGAAAAGCTTGTTGTCTCTATAGATTTCTATTCAACATTACCTTGCCTAACTTTTACCAAAGGCACGATGACACGCTCATAACAGAAACATTATAGTGAATATATATCAGTCTCTGTGTATGCCCACCTCAGATTGTGCACGTGCCTGAGTTTGACGGCAGGGGACTCAATGCTGTGAGCAAGTTTGAGAGTAACCAGCTTGCTGCAAACACCCCTAATGAGGACCGACGCAGTGCGGCCACCTGCCTGCAAGTATGCATCTTCTCCCTTTTGTCTGTGCATCCATATACTCTCTATCATTTTTTATTATAACTGTTGTTAAATTATTTTCTATCTTTTCTAGACAAAGGGCATGCTCTTTGGAGTATTTGACGGTCATGGGGGCTGGGCGTGTGCCCAGGCTGTCAGTGAGCGACTACTGTACTACATAGCAGTTGCAATGATGCCAAAGAAGAGCTTAGAGGAGCTTGAAGACTGCATGGAGCACAGCAGACCGGTTCCTCCGCTTTTACAGTGGTACAAACACCACACTGACTTCAACTACCGCGAATCTGCTTCACTCTACATCAACAGTCTCCGAGTTTTCTGGCAAGAGTTACTGGACAATGAGGAACACGGTGAGGGCATGAGGTGAGTACTCGTGAATGCCCGTATACAGACAGCTGAGATTAAGTGCCACGGTCACATCATGGGACACGACATGCACCCAGAGCAGAACAGCTTTACTGTGAATTGGCATTGACCTATCAGTCTGATGAACAGTTCTGATGGGATAGAAAATCGTTCTTCTGACAGATATTCCCTGCTGGGCCCTTTAATTTATCCCCTGTCTATGTATCTGTCATTCATTCATTCTCTTTTACATGCTTCCATCTTTTCCCTCTTTTAGCCCACTGGATGCTATGGAATGTGCTTTCAAACGGCTCGACGCTGACATCTCCCTGGAGGCTCAGGTTCCTCTTTCCAACGACCTGATGAAAAGCACAGCCATCCAGGTAATAAGATAAACCTTTGTTTGCTGCTTCACCATGGTAAAGGTCATGCAACATTGATACACATGCATCAGTATGTCTTCAGGTGGCATTTGCCGGTTGCACTGCCTGTGTGGCTCATATTGGCACAGATGCGATCCACCTGGCGAATGCTGGTGACTGCCGAGCAGTGTTGGGGGTGATGGAGGAGGACGGCTCATGGAGCGCTTTACCCCTATCCCAGGACCATAACACACAGAACCAGGCTGAGGTGGAACGAATCAAAGCCCAGCACCCACCCTCAGAGAGAGAGACAGTGGTCACAGATGACAGACTGCTTGGGGTGAGCGTTTTTTAAATGATTTTGTAGACATTTGTAGGTACCGATGAGCAGTGTTCTGTCTTGATGCTCTCCTGCTTTCCCTCTTGTAGTCCACTTTGTAATTCAAAAATAAATTCACAGACAACTTGATAGGTTTTACCATTTACTGGCGTAAAAACGATACAACTAAGTTGACAATTGACCATTCCCACAGTTACCAAAGTGAAAAAGTTTAGTTCACTATTTTACAATTAAACATTGTTATGTTTAAATACAATCCAAATCTAAGTCTAAATAAAAATGCCTTATACATTTGTACATGCAAACATTTTTCTATTTATATAGTGAGAATCCAATACAGTTACAAATAATTGCGTTCAGTCTCCTACCGGGTTGTTAACTTTTAGGATGTTTTCAGGTTCTGATGCCCCTGCGTGCATTTGGTGATGTGAGATTCAAGTGGAGCTGTGAGTTGCAGCAGAGCATTTTATCCAGCCTGGACTCTGGGGCGGATCTTGACTCTCTCAACTTGTGCCAGTACACTCCACCTAATTGCCTTACTCCACCCTACCTGGACGTGACGCCTGAGATAACATATCACAAGCTTCGACCTCAGGACCGCTTCTTGATTCTTGGCACTGATGGGCTGTGGGACGAACTTGGCAATGAGGAGGCTGTGCGTCTGGTCGGAGAACACCTGAGTGGCATTCACCTACAGGTTTGTTTGCAGTGGGAAACAAATGAGCATGTTGAATTCGCAGCACACGTTTGCTGACTTGTCCTTCCTGTTTTTTTCCAGGCTCCAGTTTCACCATCTGAGAAGCAGCTGAAATTGGGTCAGATGCTTGAACTCTTACTGAAACGCCAGGCCCGCGCTTCCCCTGCCGTAGACACCAACGCTGCCACACACCTCATCAGACACGCTCTTGGCACAGGGGAGTATGGAGAACTATGCCAGGAGAGACTGGCCTCCATGCTTGCTCTGCCGGAGGATCTGGCTCGGATGTACAGGGACGACGTCACAGTTACTGTGGTGTATCTGAACTCTGATCTGGCCAGACCTCATCACAGCTGATAGAAAATGTGTTTTTCTTAAGTGCTGGACACAGATATTAAAATTTTTTGGGGTTTAAATGAGAATCATTACATCCTGTTACAAAAGTTGATTAATTGATATTTTTAAATGAAGGAACAGCTTGGTATTGTGAACAGGTACTTTCTTTGACTATCAGTATTCCATAGATTTAACACGTTACTTATTCAGAAACAGACAATTCAGTCAGGTCAAATACACATTTTGTGTTCTTGAGTGTATTCATGAAGAACATTTTATACACATCTAAGTTGCATGTAAATGGAAGTTTGAGAGTAAGGCTACAGAATAATGCAAATATCTCCTCGTCTGCATATTTGTCATCCACACATGAGTCTAACTGTAATTTTTTTTCCTGTTTAATTTCCCTCTACATTAACGCTGAAGTCTCTTTTTAATTTTGTATAAATGTACTTTCTTAAATGTGATTGTCAGATGTGTTTATGTTGCAAAATGTAGTGAATGTGAGGTTAAAAGTTGTACGGGAAATGCAGTTTTCAAAATAAACAGCAAACGTATGTGAGACAATCTGATCCCCAAGTGTTTTGTAAACATGCACAAGGTGTGCAGAGGAAAAGTTCAGGCCAAACGATCCAGTTGCCCTACAAAATAATTCTAGCTATATATTTGAATGCATATTGTTTGAATATCATATTTTTCTGAAGTTTCTTGTTGTGTGGTCCTCATTAGGAATTTTAGTTGTTAGAAATACATGCTATGGAAACAGTATTTTGCTTTTTGCAAAGGTGAGAGTGGAAAGCATCGCCTGCATAAACACACACACACCTGCATATCTTTTGGCGCATGAGATCATCTCATCTCTGCCCACTTTGTTTTTCGCCAACTTCCCGGTGATAAGATCTAAGGACGACTCAGCATCAATAGGAGAAGACTGCTCCACATTACTGCTGCCACAGGCGGTTTCAAGAATGAATAGTTGAAATCCTGGCACATCATGGGTCTGGAGAAGGACTGATTAATGACACTGACAAAAGGAACACTGAAGGTGAAAAAGCTACAAGAAGAAGTTGTCAGAATCTTTGGCACAGGAACAAAGCAGCAGATCCACTCTGTATGACAAGTCTAGTGGCAGCGGAGAGGACACATCTACAGGGAATTTATACTGAAGTAACAGCATGCACCCAAAGTTGCTTTTATTACTGTGCCAAGCCCAGGTGAGTAGTTGATGCAGCAATAACAAGTTCAGTTTGTTGGGGTATTTTTTTTGTTTTTGTAGTGACTGCCATCCCAACATGTACAATACATTCCTCATGCACTCAGAAAGCCGAGGACAGCTGGACAATATTATTTTTATTATGCTTTTATTTATGTCAAATTTTCTTCTCAGTGATTGTTTCCTTTGCTATAATTAATTTTATAGAACACATACCTATTTATTGAATTGCTTGTTATATTTTTTTGTTTTTGCTCTCTCTCTCTCTCTATATATATATATATACTGTATATGCATTTTTGCCTGTGTGTGGGAGATTTTAATATTATTTACAACTCAAATCTCAATGTTGAACATTTACTCCCTCTGACACAAGAAAAATATTTCTGCAAAACATTTTACAGCATGTTGTGATATACTGTATTTGAATTGGATGATGTCTTGTCCTTAGTGTTTAGCTTTTCTAGATGCAGGAAGGATCCCTCCACGTTGCTTGACCAACAGAAATAACTGCCAGACAAACAAAACATTTAAGGTGAATTTTGTACTAATTTTGTTTGTAATCTTCGCCCTGGTCGAGCAAATAGCAAGTAAATATCCTCTGTCCTGATTTAAAAAGAACCGCTCAGACCTGGGCCGCCTTCAACTTTCCACAAATAAGTTTTACAGTGGGTCTGGGAGGTTAAAGCGGATGAAGAGGGACTGGGTTATTCCACCAATTAACTTTCCAGAAAACGACAGGGGACCATATCCCAAATTTTTGGTCAAGGTAAATGCCACAATAATAGATTATGTTAAAAAATGTAATGCATTAGCACTAAACCTATTCAGTCAACTCACCTCTGATATATCTTTTTATTGTGCTTTAGATTAAATCAAGCAATGAGGAAAAGATGGCCATAACCTACAAGATCAGTGGACCTGGGGTGGATCAGCCTCCTGAGGGTGTTTTCACCATTGACCGGCGATCTGGAGTGTTGTATGTGACCCAGCCACTGGACAGAGAGAAGAGATCCAATTACAGTGTGAGCTAACAAAACAGTAACTTCAACCGCATACACAGTGTCTCTTATATAGCTTTATCCACAAGCATGTGCGAGTACCGACAGCAGAACGTATGTGGCGTTTTACAGCTGGGGGCCCATGCAATGAATGAACACTTAAAAGCCGAGGAGCCCATGGAGCTGATAATCAACATTATTGATCAGAATGACAATGCTCCACAATTCACTCAGAACCATTTCAATGGCGGAGTGAGTGAAGGCGCTGAAGTGGGTAAGGGGAAAAAAAAAACACTCACTGAAACTTCACTTTGCTTCATAAAATGTGAATTTCAACTCAACCTTTGTTTTGTCAACAGATGACCCTGTCGTAAAGGTAACAGCCGTGGATAAAGACGACCCGCTTACAAGCAATGCAATGATCAGGTATCGAATAAAGTCTCAGATACCTCAAATGCCCAAAGGGGACGTGTTTGCCATTAATCCTGTGAGTGGAATGATCAGTGTGGCAGCAAGTGGACTGGACAGAGAGGTAATGTAATCAAACAGGACAAACGCTGCTCTGTTGTCTCTAAGACGCTTTAACCCCATCCCTAACTTCCATTGCAACCGATTCCCTGTGTTAGACTCACCCGGAGTATAAGCTGATCATTGAGGCTGCGGATCTGGAGGGCGAAGGCCTGACAGCCACCTGCCCTGTCGTCATTAACGTTGTGGACAGCAACGACAATGCGCCACAATTCACCGTCACGTCTGTGAGTTCGGAAAAAGCCAGAAATGTCACATTCCAAATGATGTTGAAATTAGTGCAACAACTTGGTTCACCATCATTGTCTTACTTCCCCTAAAGATATCCTCATCGGTCCCTGAGAACGAGGTCGGAGTGGAGGTGATAAGGTTAAAGGTCACTGACAAGGATGAGCTAGGATCTCCGAACGCCAACACTCGGTATTCAATAATCAAAGGAAACGAGGGGGGAGAATTCATTGTCACAACAGGCTCCAGTAAAATGGAGGGAATCATCCAAACAGCCAAGGTGACTGGACACCAGTCCACTTGTGTTAGTTGTTGTGCTCAGTGTGTGTGTGCGCATCATTCTTATTTCCTGTCTGACCATCATCTCCAAGGAGCTGGATTTCGAGAGCACGCCCGCCTTTATCCTGCTGGTGGAGGTGACTAACGAGGTGCCGCCCACTGAGCCACTGCCCACATCAACCGCCACAGTCACTGTGACAGTGGAGGACATGAACGAGTCTCCTGCTTTCAGCCCAGCAGAAATTCACGTGAGCGTCTCAGAGGATGTGACAACAGGCAGCTCTGTGGTCGACGTCAGAGCCAAGGACCCAGACACAGCCAGAACGCAAAGTGTTAGGTAGGTGGAGATGTGTACATGCATAGACTTTGTTGACACATTTATAGTATGTTTGTTGTTATATTATTCTGTTTTTAGTTCCCTTAGTTTCGTTTTTTTTTTCTTTCTTTCTTGCTTCCAGATATAAACTACTCAATGACACAGCCCGGTGGCTGAGTATCAATGAGGACACAGGATCAGTGAAAGTCAAAAGCCGCATGGACAGAGAGTCCCACTTTGTCAAAGACACCAAATACACAGTCCTGATTTTGGGTTACGACAATGGTAAAGTTTCGCTTTTTACAAACCAGTCACCACACTATTTGCCCTTCGCTATTTTTTCTACACGACTGAACGATAACAACATTCAGTCCCGCTTTCGTTCTGTCGCCAGATACTTTGTCAGCGACAGGGACTGGTACGCTGGTTGTAAGTTTACTGGATGTGAATGACCATCGTCCTGTGATCAAGCAGAGAACGGCCCGTCTATGCAACAGGGACCCTTCTCCTGCACTGCTGGATATAGTGGACTTAGACGGACCAGGTCATGCTGGACCATTTAGTGTGGAGCTTCAGGGAGAACACAGAAACAACTGGACTATAAGCACCAATTCCACAAGTAAGATCGCTTGCTAACACGTTACACCCAGTGTAATAATGTAGAACACTACTACTGTAGTGTTAATCCTGCATCTTCTGCCCCCTGTAGGTAACGTGGCAGTCCTGGCCCCAAAACGAGAGTTGTCACCTGGGGACTACAGTGTGCTTATGCGTATCTATGATGCTGGCACACTTTACCAGGACAGCACACTCGATGTCGAGGTGTGCCACTGTCAGGGGGCTGTTACCACCTGCTTCATCCCACATTCTGCCCCTCGTCTGCATGTTTCATCTCTTACAACCTCCGTGCTGGGAGCAATTTTTGGTCTTCTGTGTATGTGGCTTTCTAATTCTTCTCATACCCCAGGTGTTTGACTGTTTGTATTTGCTCAGAGTTTTCTGTGACCCGTAGTGTTGCTCCTGCTGCCGCTGCTGTTGTTGAGGAGGAAGAGGAGCATCAGCTTGGAGAAGGACGTTCCTCACTTTGAAGACGTACCCAGAGACAACATCTTCTACTACGATGAGGAGGGAGGAAGTGAAGAAGATCGGGTATGGATGGATTTGATAGATTTATTGCATTAGATCCAAACTGAACAACCATTAGTATAGTGGCAAATGACTAAACCAGAGTTTCCTCTTTTTTTTCTTCCTTTAAGGATTATGACCTGAGTCAGCTTCAGAGAGGCCTGGATAATGTTCCTGAGGTCACAGACGTGTTTCCTCTTATACAGAACCAACCATGCTACCGCCGACAGCTCCAGCCCAATGAGGAGATTGGCAAATTTATTGAATATGTGCGTGATTTTAAAAACACATATATCAGAGCTGTAGTTTCTTCACTGGAATATCTTTGCTGTATAAATCATATCAACTGTGTATGTCAATGCAAAATGTATTGGATTTTTAGAGGTATTTGTGTGTGAGCAAACATTCAGTATTACACAAAACAATGTATGTTTTTCCTGATTTCCCCTGTAGAACCTGCAAGCTGCCGACACTGACCCCACATCTCCTCCTTATGACTCTCTCCTGGTGTTTGACTATGAAGGCGTTGGCTCTGAAGCGAATTCCCTCAGCTCCATTGACTCTTCAGACTCGAGCGAGGAGCAGGACTATCAGACCCTGACTTCCTGGGGGCCACCTTTCAACAGGCTGGCAGACCTGTACAAAGGTGGGGTAGAAGAGGACAATGATACAGAAACATTGCCGGGGAAAACAGAATGGGTATGAGGTCACTTCCTGTTGCTTCTTCCAAACTTTGGTTTTGGTCTGAGGTGGAAAATTCATCTTCGTTGTTGTCATGCATCAGCTTTCCAAGTTTGTTTATTTATGTTTGCCTAAAATCTGTATGTAGATAATGACATCTACAATTTACATTGTGTTTATTAGAATTAGTTTGTGTGCCCTGAGCGCACTGTGATGATAATGTGTTTTGTTTTGTGTTTCATTGATTTCATTTGAAAACATCACTGTGTATTTTAAAAGTGTACCAATATTTGAAGAACACTATCGCTAACAACACACAAGGGGGCTGGAAGTTCACTGTAATAGAGGCCTGTGTTTTAGCTTTTTCTTATTCAGCAACAAAATCATCTGTACACTATGCCATAGGCTATAAATAAAATAATAATAACAATAATAAAGATCTGCTGAATGCGTAATTGTTCACTATGTCAACTAACCTCATGATATGCTGATATGTCAGTGTTGTATTTGCAGATTTTTTGCACTGATCCTGTCACAGACTGTATCTTTAGTTTTGGGATTGTTTGTTTTATTTGGTTTTTTTTTTTCGTGTGATATAATTTGCCTTCCTGTTCTGTTTTGCCATCTGTGTCTTGTGGCTGTGTGTCTGTTTCCTGTTTTATTTTGAAAGTGTACTCCCTTGTGCATCATGTCTCATCTTTACTTCCAGTCCTTGTCTCGTTTCCTGCCTTGATCGTACTCACCTGTCTGATTGTTTGCACCTGTGTCTTGTTTGTCCCTCTATATATCGTGTCCCAGTCTCCACTCTGCCCTGCCCTGCTCGTCTGGTATGTGTCGTCTTTGTGTTTATGTTTTGCTTTCTCTTTAGTTATGAAGCCACCTCACTGGAAATGTAGTCTAGTTTGTGTCCTTTGGGGGAAAACCACATTTTTGGTCAAAGACCTAAAAGAAAATAGCTGAAGTGTGTTTCTGACAGGCATCATCACAATAGCAAGGAGAGCAGTAACACTCAGCTGTTACTGGGGTGACAGAGAAGGATCACATCACTAAGTCACAGATGCACATAAATCTTCTACATCTGCATAATGATTCGGCCAATGAGGTCTGATGGGCCGACTTTCTCCCTGTTCATTACCCATTAATGCCAGAGATTTCTGGCTGTGCACAGGTCATCATCCACTCTCTGAAAATTAGCATTTCCAATTCCTGTGTCAGTGGAGGCAGCTGATGGGATCTTTGCAAACCCACTTTCTTTTCATGCTCACATTTATATACACTAAACCCCTGGATCATGGGCAGGAATGGGGGGAGAGATAACATGGATGATGAATAAATATCACTGGAGGGCTGAAAGAGAGTCCTTTCTGTTATGCTCAGCACACTGTCAAAAAATGTCACAGCTCGGTGCCAGAATTTTTTTTTCTACACGAAACATTAGACTGCGTTGTGGTTTGAAGAATGAAATAGAAAAAGTATTTATGGACCCCACAGTATAAAGTCAAAGTGTGATACACTATTTAGTTGAAATAAAGTAAGTGAGAATGGAATTACTGAAAAAAATCTTCATATTGTATGATCATAGTTTTTTTTTTTTCAGTTTAAACATTATAAATGGTAGCATGATTATTTTGCTGGCCCAGCTGCATCCCTGTTATAGTTGTAATAATTTAAGCATGCTGTCAATCAATAATATTCATCTGTGCTTAAAGCTTTACTGAAACGTTCCAGCAGTGTAGCACATATTAAATGTTTAGCAACGTGTAGCATTGCTCTGAGAGCATTTCGGGTTTTATGGCTAGCTGTATAAAGGCACTTATGTTCATGACCTTGCGAGACTGCTCGCTAGTCTTATTCTTGAGAGAAGGCCCCTGAGTTTATATATCATTCATACATTTGAATTTTGCTTTTCTTACCACATTGGGCCCTCTCTTCAATATTCACTCAACATTATAAGATTGTCTTTAAAACACTATATAAAAAATATTTTTTATAATTTATATTTACATTTCTTTAAACTCTAAATTTCTGTTTTGTTTTGTGAATTTACTTGCTGAACCTGAGGTGACGTCACTTTGACCTAAACTGAGACAACTATATTTTGGGATGTTGGGACACCAGTAGTTTCAGCAGATAGTAATATAAGGCCATCCCAGCTAACTATTGTGCCCGAAACTACATCTTTCTAGTTCATCGGACTTTCTGCAGCTGTATGGAACGAGTTAAATATGTTGAGGCTAATAGAAGAATATATCATAACAGTAAAAAGAAGATAATTATTCAACTGGAACATTTTAAGGACTTAGAAGTTTAACTTTTTGAAAAAAAACATAAACTTCAGTAAAATACTTATTATTTCGATTAATTACTCAAGTCTGTCTGTTTTCTAATTCCACAATTGTCACTCAACATCCACATATCAGTTATGGCACATGTTATGTTTCTGTAACTTGAGTGTAACGCTTTCTCATTTCCCTCATCAAGTATACACCAGTTTTTTCCCTGTTGATAATTTCACGCAGAATAATCTGGACAAATCAGTTGTATTGATCAACGGGGTGAAAGCGGAACTGTTGTGTGCTTTTCGTGTTTGTTCAGCCACTGAGCCAAGTGGGTGATAGTGGCTTTGCCCAGTCAAGATAAGATCTGTCTGTCTGGGTTGATGCAGCGTGTCTGAATAATGCATCAGAGACGATGACCCCTCCCTGACCAAAAGATGGACAGAAATAACACTGGTGTCAGAGCCCAGCCTCATAGTACCAGGCGGCACGGAGAGCGGATATAGAGGGTACATTGAGGATGCAGTGCATCCGAGGGATCAATCCGCCTGCGTCTCTGTCAGGGGGCTGCGTCAGAGTCATGCTCTTCCTCGCTCTTGTCTTTTCATGGTGACGTGACAGGCATGAGTAAACTCCAGGGAGTGGAAAAGGAGAGGTCAGTCACTCGGATGAGAAGGGACTGCAGAGGCTGCTTCTGCCATTACTCTGTGTGCATGCACACATGCACAATAACATGTTCTGCAGGCTACTGACAGTGATACAGGTGACTTTGATGTGCTCAAAGTGTCTGCCATCTTTCCATATAATGCGTATGATTTCATTAAATTGTGACTTGTGATTTTAAAAGATGAAAGGCTTATCAACTCACTCGCCACACATATGACTTCTTCTACATCTCCATCTGTCACGCCGTCGCACTCCTCTCCTCTCAGGATTTCTTCTGCCTCCTCCAGGATAAGGTCATTGTGCACTTTTAGTGTCAGCGTTGGGGGTTTACAATTAGAGGCTCACTCCACTACTCATTTTCTGGCCATTCTCACTAATATCTGCAAGAAAGCCCTGAGGGATGTCTCTCCTCCTCCCTCCATATCAACCTCTGCACTCAGCCAGCCACACCGACAGTGTCAGCATACCAACCAGCTGGTCAGCCCACAGATCAGCCTTCTCACAGGTAGCCAGCCTCCCCACACATAACCAGTCAGTTCAATTCACATTTTATCAGTTGATTATCTAATTTGTAATTGTAATATAATGTTGAAAAACAGGAGGTCAGAGGTCAAGGGCAAGTGCAGAGCGGTGCTTAACATCCTGCCATATTCACTGGAGGCTAATTAACTTGTCATATTTGTGTTTAAGAGATATCATTGCGAGTCCTCTCTCCCCTCTGCTCCAGCCTGTTCACATCTGAATGCATATGTTAATACAGAACAGGTAAAATGACGTGCACTCTCTTTCTCTCTCTCTCTCTCTCTCTCTCACTGGCTCGCTCTCTCAATGCATCATTTATCCTTTCATTCTGCTTGCCAGTTCTCTCATGCAGAAAGAAGCTTTTCCGTTTTCTTTGTCAATGAGCACATTCAAATTTTACATATCTCCCTCAAGGCTGCTAATTCAGCATAATTAAATCCTGCATGTGTGCAGATCTGAAATGGGCTTCGGCTAAATTTACTCAAAGCCATTTGATATCCACGACTTTATTCGCCTAGTTAGTCCGATGTAAATGGAAATGAACGTTGTGCATCGTGGTGTGAAGCAGCACACTCGACACTCCAGGGTTTCATGAGAAACTGTGAAGTCGTCAGTTTTGCTCTGAGTGAAACCAAAGGGACCAAACCTAGTTCAGCCAACAGCGAAGCCAATGACTCTACAGAAGCTGTGTTGCAGAGAGACAGCAGAGAGGATGTTGTTACTCTACAGCTGTAGTGTGATGATTTTCTGACAGGTGCTGGAACATGACTGGTTATTTGGGCTCAGACGCTTATCTGCAGAGGCTCCTAATGACACATAGACAACAACCACAGACCTGTCAAAGGCTTGTGTAAGCACAGACATGCATCACATCAGCACTGAACAGTTGAGATCGCTGACCGGGTTTGGAGGATAGCTTCAAACTATTCGATTTCTGCGCTGATGATTTAATGGTGGCAGATGTAGCGTCTTTGTTCTTTATTAGCGCTGCTGTAATTATTCAGGTTGAGTAAGTTTAATTTGATTTGCTTTTGTAGAGTTTCTAACAAGGAAATGGTGGGAAGAGGAAACATGAATAGGTTTTGTGCAGATAAGGATCATCTCCTTTGCTCTGCAGGACACATACACCCCCCCCCTCCCACCCCCCAGAAAACTAAAGCAACCAAATCAATTAAAATCCCATTAAAGTCAGCACCATTATTGAGGTCATTACCATGGAGGGGAGAGGGGAGGGGTGGGGGGTGCCGATGACGGTGGATCAAAGAAGATCTAATTAATTCATTTATTCATCAACACACTGCTCTCTTGAAAGCATGGTTAGAGCCACGGAATAAAAAAAAGAGAGTGCACAAGAGAGTGAGATATAAAGCGCAGCGTTTCTGTTGAAACCATAAGACGGAGAAGAGATGAATATGAACTGTGAACACAACATCAGAGGTGACTTGTCGCGAGTGTACAGCATTGGCGGCTTTTCAAGGGGGCCCCGAAAACACTTGGCCGTTTTGGGGCACCACAGAGGACGCCTGCTTTTAGCTAAGTTACACACATACACACTAGGTGTCAGTCTGGTTGCAGGGCGAACGGTGAGGAGAGTGACAAAGAAGAGGTGGAGCTTCACAGTCTGGTTCTCTGCTTCATCTCCCATCAGTGCAGCTGTGAATAGAGAGCGGCAGACATGAATCTTGGGTACTGATCTCTCAGTAGACGGCTCGGTGACCAGAGGCCGAGGAAATGACCGACGTATGACATACCGGTTGTTCCTGCAGCCTGGAGATGTGGGGCATGAGGATGCGTGTGTATGTGTGTGTGAAGGAGTGTGTATGTGTGTGTGAAGGAATCAGGGACTGGGAAAAAAAAGATTCAAATGTGAAGAAGAGGCGAGGTATGAAGTTGGCTTGTGACGCTGCAGTGCCATAGCTTATTAATCACAGAGTGTACTGCTTTCCGTGATAAGCCTGTGTTCGGGTTTATGAGTGTGTGTGTGTGTGTGTGTGTGTGTTTGTGTGTGTGTGCGTGTGTGTGTGTGTGTGTGTGTGTGTGCGTGTGTGTTTGGGGACGTGTCATTTGCCTACATGCATGTAGATTGTGAAATAAAACAGATATTTACACATCACAGGTCTGCCTCATCTCACCATCTCCCCCCGTCCTCCTAACACAACACTACCTGGCAATCGATACAAGTCAGATCAAATGAAAGATGAGATGCTTGCACCAGTGGGAAAGATACAATGCCGTGTATAGTTCGAGGAGTCTGCACAGGCCACGGTCATGTTCATAACCGGATGACATTCATCACTGTGGCGTACAGCGATAATATTCCATGACATCAAGCAGGATCTGAATCACAGTTAAGCTGGGGCGCTGCGGTCTGAGTGCAGCTTACGTGCATGTAGATTGTGAAATAAAACAGATATTTACACATCACAGGTCTGCCTCATCTCACCATCTCCCCCCGTCCTCCTAACACAACACCACCTGGCAATCGATACAAGTCAGATCAAATGAAAGATGAGATGCTTGCACCAGTGGGAAAGATACAATGCCGTGTATAGTTCGAGGAGTCTGCACAGGCCACGGTCATGTTCATAACCGGATGACATTCATCACTGTGGCGTACAGCGATAATATTCCATGACATCAAGCAGGATCTGAATCACAGTTAAGCTGGGGCGCTGCGGTCTGAGTGCAGCTGGGTGTAGAGCGGATGCCAGGTCAGACAGAACGCCAGGTTAGATGAAGAAGAACAGGCGAGCCGATTGAACGTGACAGGAGCAGTGTCCTCCTCCTCCGCAGCACTGAGTGTTCGAGATGAAAATCCATACGGCGCGGCGAGACCACCGGTCAGTCAAATGTTAGTGGGCCACGCTCAGAAAGACGCAGGCACACACATCATGAATCTATATCTGTATACACATTTTAAATCTCTGCAGAGATGTCGTGACATCATGTTTCACCCTGATCTTCTGTGTCCGTCCTGTCGTTGCCGTTTGCAGTTTTGGCCCTTTAGGTCGGCGTTTCAAAATGTCATGATTTCGCATCAGCCCCTCGTCTGCTCTTTTCCCAACCTTATCCTACTTTCATAACGAGATCTCGGTTCGACCTCAGCAGTTCAGACTGGCCATTCCTAATTTAATCACTCCACCGAGGAACGTTTGTGACATTCAGTCAGGATCACCACTGCCGTCCCAGCTGTTGTGCGATGGGTTTTTTTAAAATGTGACTCAGAGAAGTGAGACACAGGTCATTGTTTCTTACTTCTGCTGTACTAATGATGACAAAATGAAATATGCTGGTAGTGCATTAAATTCATTTTATGTATTACGATAGAAACTAATCTTTATCTTCCAAGCTGGTAATTTTTTAACGGTTTTCTTCTCCAAAGCTCTTTTTTTTTGTTTTGTTTTACTTGAAATGCTTGGTTAACGCAGTAATCAATTATGGCTGGTGGACACAATAAGCTAATGTTGTTTAAGGTCATTGCCCCTGTTTCTAATAGCTGCTCTGATTGCTGTTTGTTAGCTGGGCCTACATTTATCAGCACACATTTCGATTACAGCAGAGTGCCAGGTCTGTCAGGAAGCCTTTTATCTTCCAGTTTGTATTAGCCAGCAGACCATGGGGTCGTCTTCATTCATCCATTTGCTCTACGAAAGTAATGAATTAGGGTTTAGCACAGACGTTGCTTTGTTATGCATAAAAGGTTGTGAAATGTCTCTGTGCTGTCTCTGTCATAATAATTTAAAGCATTGTGCGACGTTAATTCTAATTCTGCATTTGAATTGAGTCGGTGATGCTCCAACATGCATGTTCCATTTCCTGTTTTGTGTTCATCTTACTGGTCCATGAGAAAAACATACTGGTACAGAGTCAAAGAGTATTTAGCTATTTAACCACAGTGTACACGACTACCTTGTGTACAATGTAGCTCCACGCAGTACTAACCACGTTGCACTCTGCAAACACAGCAGTGAACCAAATTCTGAGATAACACATCGGAGTCAAATATGTTTGTTTGGCCGGGTCTGCAGGGTGTGTTTAGGATGTTCTGTAACCATGCTGAGATCAGTCTCCCATGTTAAAACGTGGATCACACATGTGTGTGCACGTGTGTGTGTGTGTGTGTGGGAAGATGTGTGTCACCTCAGGCTCAAAGTGTGATGTCATAAATCAAGCTGTAATTGCTGCTATCCCTTTCCCATTGGACAGCTCGTCCAATAAACAAAGAAAATGTCAACCTGCGTACAAACATAACATTACAGACACAAAACACACACACACTCACCACTGACCATAATCGCCAGGCGCAGGAAAAAACATGTTTACGCAATGAAGAAATCCAAACAAGCATCTGTCAATAATGATTAACTCTGAACTGAACTGAGCTCCATGACTGTGTTGTTTCCATTACACGCTATTTTTGTATAGCATGAATCACACAGGTACACACACGCAATCACACAAACACACACAAACGCAACTATGTGACGACCGTTGAAAATAGTTTGGTTGATACGTCGTAAACAGAAAGAAAGTATAAGTACACTCTGTCCGTGAACTACTACCTGAGTATGATTAATGACTGAAGTGAGTGGGGGAAGCAGTGGAGCAGAAAGAGGAGGGCCAGCGTGCACGAGGGGGGGCCGGGGGGGGGGGGGGGAGGAAGGAGCGGGGGGGGGGGGGGGGGGTGAGGAAGGAGCAAGAAATGGATGAGAGACGGAGGTGAAGGAGAAACATGAGTGAAAGGGAAGAAAGAAGAACAACTGGAGGGAGACGTGACAGGGTAGACAGATAGTAGTACCACTGTTTTTCTTTCTGCCCTTTGTCTCACACACACACACTCATACAGAATGTGCACACCCATACGTATACAGCCTCTGAGGTCAGGCTAAAGTTGCTATGGTGACATCCCACCAGGATGGTAATTACAATTAATATCCAATCTAAATGACCACCTCTCTCTCCTCTCCCCCTGCATCTCTCGGGTAATTATAGCTTTTAGCTCGGCTCTCCCAGTCTTTGTGTTTGGCCTCTTTTTATTTTACAGCTTTATAATCCTGTCCATAAAACAATAGAGGGGGGGAAAAAAAAACTATTACTTGATTTGCTGTTTCACTGCAGGTAGTGTCGTCACCAGCATTAAAATGACAATGGACTAGTTATGACAACATTTTCCAATCAGTGCCAGCAATACAGGACTGATGAAAAAGAACTACACACTGTTTAGACACAACAGTTTATTACCGTACACTTGCTGTCATTTCCACTGCAGTAAATTCTATCTGCAAATTAAATAGCTCTTTGGTGGCTGAAGGGACAAAAGTGTGCGGTGTCACTTCCACTTTGTGTAATGACAGAATGTCATGTGAATGAGTCGGTGAAAAAAAAAGAAAAAGTAGTCCATGAGCTCTACAGTAGCTCTCATTTTCCAGGCTGAGGGAAACACAAGTGGCGAAGGGAATCATTGCTTTGTGGTTCATGTGCGCTGGAATTTAACTGGCATCAGTAAAACTCGACTTTCGTCTGCCTTGTGTCTCCAACAACAGGTCAAGTGTTCTGTTTGTGACTTAATTATGACCAAAAAGTGCTTTGACGCATTGATTTACTTTTATCCAGTTTGATATCAGTTGTCATAGTTAATTCAGGTTGAGCCAAAAATCATCTTAAAACCAATCACACTTATTTTAGTGAATTCACAATTCCCCCCCCCTGCCCTTTGACCTTTGTTCTCAAAATCAAAAGAGGTCATTTTAAGTCCAACTGGGCATTTGTTATTTTACAGCCTGTAAACGTACCTGCAGCTTTTTATGAATTGAGATTCAGATTCAGTTTTTAGCATTAAGCTGGAACGAGGGGAGGGGACGTCCTCTGGGAATATGTTGGCGAGACGCCGCTGCTTGTTTGAAAGTCTCGTACCACTCGTGCAGGCGCATTGTGGGTCGAAGTTACATATCAAGTAGGACACAATCAAAGCATGACCAGCGAGGAGCAACAGCTGGTGTGGATGTAAATGAACATGGCAGACGGGCATAATACGCATGCGAATGTGGACACGCATGTAAGATTCACATTATTAAAATAAATAGTCGGAGGATGAATATTTATGCATGTCACAGAGCTGCGGCAGATGAAAGGAATGAATACAGAGGATTTAGAGTGGGAGTAAAGTGGACGAGAGAGAGAGCGAGAGAGAGAGAGAGAGAGAGAGGAAGCAGGTAATAAAAGGGGCATGAGGAAGATCCGGGATGTAGGAGGAAGGTGAAGGTGAGATTCCAAGAAAACGTGGCATCTCTTTCATCCTGGAAGACCGGATGAGCCTTCTCCAGGACAAACTTCCCGCTTACTAATTTGGCCCACATTATAAGACAGTATCAGATACCTGTTTACCTCCCTGCCCTTCACACCGCGACTGCTGCCTCGTTCAACACCATCCACCACCAGGTATTCTCTGGGTCACTGTGGGATTCCATGGCTGCAAAGCCCCAGACAGACAGAGGAATCCACGAGCCTGTGCTGTTGTGTTATTCCCGTCCAGGTCCAGTGAGTCTCATCGTCGCTTAATCCTCGATCTCGCCACAGCTGGCCCTCGGAGACCGAAACACAACAGGATAGCAGAGCTGTGGAGGAATACAAACTACATGGTCGCCTGATACTGATACAGGCACTTGTCTTCTCTATGGATCCATATTGCAGTATACAGTAACACATGTGTTCCTGTGCACACTGCACAACGCAACAGCGACAGAGTCGTTAAGTTAATATTTTAACGATTTGTTTCAGCCGCTGTCCGAGTCGGACACAAAGAGGAAAAGCAGCCGTGTACAGCGTCGTCTGGAAACGGCTCGAATGTTCAACGTCCCTGATGCAACCTATAATTTAACACTGCTTAAAAAGAGTTCTGTGTATGCTCATACTCCACACACATTCACACACACACATACACATACACGCACACACACACACGCACACTGAGAGAGAGGGGCCCGGATTTACCGCACCGTACAAGTGAATCCACTCCAGCAGCTTCCAGCTGCCGCAGTGTTTCATTTCTAACAAAATTAAAGAAGATGATTTCCTCCCGCGAAACTGGCAGAGAGAACGGTTCAAAGCGATTCATTCCAGGTAAAATGTCAAAATGGGTCCATGTTACGCTTTTGTGTGTGAAGCTGTGCGTGTGTGCGCTGAAAACAAAGCGCCGGAGCCAGCGGTGTTTCCAAAGCGCATTGATTTTTCCTGCCGCCGGCTTCACTCCCCCTTTGACATTTCACAGACACTGTACAGCCCAGAGCCAATCTACAGGATGATGAAAGCCAGGGTGGCCTTGTGACCTCTGACCCCTGTCTGATGTTTGTCTCAGCCTATCATTAGCTGTGTCTGTGGCATCATGGGAAACTAATCTGACCTGAGCTCTCCGCTGTTCTGGCCAGATCGTCTTTATTTGTGGATCTTCATCTCCCTAAATTACACCCTCTCCTTCTCTGCGTCTCTGGTTCGTGCATCGACGATTGCTCTTTTTAGCTCTCCCTGGTTTATACTCTCTTCTCTTGCGCTAACTCGAACGCTGCTTTTCCCGCATCCTGCACTGTCCTGCTTTTTCCCCTTACACTCCTGGTCGTCCTGCAAGCGATGCAGCTGTGGGGTCTGAGGGTGAGGACACCAAAGCCCCAAAGACTGTTCTGAAATCACAGAGTATGAACTGACACGAAAAAACACACATTATTCCTTTCACAACACAGGGTCACAAACACACACACACACACACACACACACACACACACATCGGGTTTCACTAGAGCTTGTATGAGAAAATAAGGCTGAGATACTTATTTGCTTCAAGGCCTTTGAGAATAATTCATTGTTGCAATGCAGCTTTTGTCGCTTTTGAATCTGATGGATCCATGTATTGTTACTGTAAATGACATGTTGTATGTATTTCGTTTGTGCACACAAGTGCTCACAGCTTTACCTCTGAGACTACAGATTTTCCGTGAAGCCGTTGTAATAGAACGGACATCGTGCATCTCATGTTTGATGTAATCAATCATTCGTCCATCCATTAGTTATAACCCATGTTCTGTGTCAGTGGTGTTAAAAAGCGTAATTTGCCAAGCCAAAGTGTGCAGATACGAATGAGCCTACTCCAGAGATGATAGAAAATGTCTACAGGGTCATGCTCAGAGCTGGATCCATCACATAAGCCTTCACAGGCTAAGCTGATATTTAGCTGTCTGCACATGGAGTGTATCCACACACGCAGAGGAGCAGCAAGGCTGTCACTACTGATTTAAACAACCATGCTCATCCACAGGCCTCCTGCGGCCACGACCCTCTGACTGCTGGTGGTGAGCCACACACACACACACCCACACACACACACAAATTATGAATCAAAAGCTCCACTGCTGCAGAGAACTGACAGTTCTCAGAGAGCTCTTATTACAGTTCCAGGTTTTTCTTATAGGTTCTGTGGAAACAGGGCGGAAGGTGCAGGCAAAGCTGCCTCTAGCTTACTGAATGAGAGATTTTTGATCACAGCATTTATGAATTTCCTTTATTGTGCATCACATAAGCAATATCACTTTCCTCCTTACATTCATATAGCTAAATGTGAAAGTAGAGCTATGTATTGATATTGTAGGAAAAAATCTCAGGTTGTTTGTTTTTGTTGTCGTATACTGGCTGGACTTCTTTTCCAGTCAGTCGCTTCCCTTTCCCTTTTCTGATTATTTATAGTTGTCAGGTGATTTGTGTTTAAGTCAAAGCATCCGAACGCTCATTTAGTCTCTAACTTTTGAACGGAGAAATAAAACCTCCTTGAGAGAGTTCAAGAACTCCAGGGCTCTGACAGCTGATACTGTACAGTATATCGAGCAGAAGCTCAATATAAATGCTGGGAGCAAAAAAAAAAAAGAGGGAAGACACACTTTAGTGGTGGGTTATGCTCACTGTAAACTGTAATAATTTCTTTTGGCATATATCCCTGACTCCTGACTTAGTTTGCCTGGTCTCGGCATCAAATGCAGCCGTTGCAAAACCCAATTTGCTGCGCTTCTTCCTCCCAGTCTCGCTTTGGTTCTTGTTCTCTTTCTTCAGCCTCTGCAGAGTGTGGAGAGAGGGAAGTGATCAGACCCGGGTGCTTTGATGTGTTCTTTAAGAAAGAAGTCTGCCTTTCAGACGCACTGCGTCTTCTCGGCCCGGCACTGATCAGCCAAAGCGTCGGAGAGTGGCGCTCTATAATACAGACGTCCCCATTGGGAGGCCACTTCTGATACACCCTGATACATGACAAATCTCCTGAGAGCAAACAGAGGACTATGACCAGCAATTTAGTCAGATTCATCTTTAAGATTCTTGAATTCAATTTAGAAAGAAGTCAAAATATTTCTTGAAGTGCATGCAGTTTTTCACCTGACATATAATATTCTCATCACATACTAATATAACGAAATGTAATCAGGACATCATTGTTTATTTTCTGTGTTTCTTTGCATTTTAGAGAAATCTCAGATACTGTATTGATACGCACACTTGAAATCAGTGACAAGACTTTATAACCCTGGAAACACAATGAGTGCGTAAAAACTACCTTATAACAAAAACGAATATATAACGATGGCAAGACCTTATATGTGAAAAATCTAAAAACGAGATTTTATGGTTCAAGAATGAAATCATTTCTTGTGGGACACATTAATATTGAGCTGAGATCTGGGCTAACGATCGTTTGGCACAGCCAACCACAGAATAGGAAACGACGTACAGTCGCTCGTGTTTGGCCCCCAGACCACCAGGGGCCCCCAGAGGCCTTAAAGTTCACTAAAAGACACCTGCTTTCAATGGACATATTAAGGGGCAAAAGGCAGCGCCTGTTTTATGGCTTTATCTTGTGGCCCTGTCCTGAGGAGATTATTTTTAGACTTGTACCATGCAATTTTCATGTTTTTTCCCCCTCGCAGCAAACCTGGCTGTGGAATATTCTCTCTGCCAGTGGAGTACTGCAATAACACCAGTAAATAACAACAGTCTCTGTGAGTATGTTTACCTCATGTGTAGCTCTATGCATACAGTTTGTCTTCTCTCGTTAGCCTTTAGACCGCTACCTGTTCTTTTCAGCCTCAAACCAAAATAATTTTTTTTTTAAAAATATATGAAGAATTTTGAAAATAGTTTCAAACTCCTTCTTCGAAAGAACTTCTCGAGCTTAAGCAAGTTTTGCTCAGAAGAGCTACAGGCAATAAGCTTCAAAATGTACATGCTGAATTAGATACACAATCTGTGAGATCTCTGGTGTCACTGCATGAGTTCAGTTCGTTGTTTTGTCTTTTGTCGTTGCGGGTTAACGTGGTAGCAGCAGTGGTTGTTTCTCACGGTGGTCCTGCTTTGATTTCACATGCCGACTGGGATATGAAGGGAGGAAGTGGTTTGCGTTTGAATGTGAGGGTGACTGACTGTGTGTGTGTGTCTCTGCACATACACATCAACACACATGCCAATCGAATCCTGCAACGATGGTAAACACATCCGGAGAAAGTGTTGCTCTGGAGTATTTCAGGATATATTAAAAACTAAGTAGTCATGTATAAGACACTAAGGCTTTGTCCATCCGTGCACTTGACACTTGCAATGCTCCTCAGGTGTGTTGGAAGCAGAAAGCCATCGGCCAGCAGACCAGTCTGTGCGTCAGTCGTTCAGCTACCAGCAAACCAGCAGCGTATCAGTCAGACTCCCAGTCAGTCAGTGAACAACAGGCAGCTGCCTGCCAGACCTCCCTGCAGACATACATGCAGTCAATACGTCTGCTAACAGGCCAACCACCACAAACCCAGTCCTTTATTGTGCTTAGCCGCCAGCCAGGAACTCAAGGTCAGCCAGCCAACAGCCTGAAGGAGCCAGCAGGTCCAAATTTAATAATCCCACTTGCTCTCATCACAGATCACGGCGAGCTCTCTGCAGAATATATCAGGTCTGACCTCTGCACCGCTGCTGGAGGAGAGCTTTGTGTTCCCGAATGATTATGATGATGATGAAGTTGTGCGTGTGTGTGTTCGTGTGTGTGTGTGTGCAGGATGTAATCAGGTGGCGCTCCCGAGATACAACTAAACAAATAACTGCATTAGAGGCCTAAAAAAGAGGGTCAAAACGTGTAATTCCTTTGCGACCCGGTATGATGCCATTTCTCCGACGAAGCGTAAAGTATGCAGGACTTTATGCGTCTTCGGAGGGGATTTAACGATAATGGACCACGGCTATCTGGACACGGCAAACCTGAAGCTCCTTGAGCATCTCCTCCGTTTTCATTTGGAATCGCCAAAGGTTGCATTCATTTTCGATCAATGACAGATTCCATCCCAGGCCACTAGAGGTCAGTGGTAGGTCGAGGACTGCCATGCTTTAGTACAGAAATCTTTGTGAACCCATTGAAAAAAAAAACGGTAAGTAGCGATGACAAAAAAAAAAAAATCAATAAATAAATGGATTTAAACATTTAGATTCACAGCCAGAAGAAGAAATAGGCCTCATGGTTAATCCACACTATATGTTTCACTTCACATTTTCAAGTTGTAACATATGTATATGCAGCTAGAGCTCAGAATCGGGTCTCCCTGCAGACCACACCATTACCACCGCTCTGATAGTCTGATATTGATGTGAAGAAACCAGTGCATGGCCATCAGACAGCAGAGAGAGGAGAGGAGCAGGAGAGGAGCTCTGTGGGCTCCAGGGCCTGGCGGAACACACTGCTCCTTCTCACAAAGCAGCGCTTGTCTGCCAAGGTGCTTAGAAAGCGCTCAGGTTGTTGATATGCAAGGCGATGGGGCAGCTCGCAGCTCGCCTGCTTTAGACTTAATTAAGCTGCAGACCCACTTGGCAGAACGCACCCCCCCCCCCCCCCCCCCCCCCCCCCCCATCTCCCCCTTGCACTGCTTAACAGCATTACCCATCTCACCCCATCTCCCCCTTGCACTGCTTAACAGCATTCCTGCAGGCTGAACCCCAGAACCAAGTTACCCACAATTCCAGAGCGCTGTGCACCTGCAGTCCCAAATAACTTATATATTACAGCTCGATCCGAAGTAATGATTTTCTCTCTGCTCCTGGCGCTCTCTCTCTTTCCTCACCACGTCTTCGATTGAGTTTTTCACACACACACACACACGTCCGGCTTAAAGTTTCATCCACGCACATGCACTGCAGCCATGAAGACAAGCAGGGCAGGCCCAGTCAAACCGAGGACACAGCAGCCTGCCATGGCTCTAATTGTGGATTCATCACAGACAGAGCAGATCGATGCGACACTCTTGACTCCATGCAACGCAGAGTGATCTGAAGTTTGTCCTATTGGAATTTCTTTTACCGAGGGGGATTAGACACTTCCAGTTCTGTTTGAGCAGGGAGACCTCACTCACAGCCATATCGCCGAGACAGGAAGAACCATGCACCTTTTTTTTCCTCTTTTTTTGCTTCTGATTTTCTTTTGCCTTTGTGGTCAGAGGCACACACACACACACATACATACACACACGTAAACACACACATATATGGATACGGACCCTGTTGTGTCCTCTGTGTTAAGGTGACCTTGGTGCTCCTCAGGAGAGCTGGCTATGATCTGGTGAGCTGGTGAAAGACGGCCGTGCCATTAATCCTGTAGGGGCTGACTGTAACACTCAGCTTTCCACTGCTGTTCTGCAGAACCAGAAGACTGTAACTGTAGCTCCCCGCCTAATGTGCTGCTGGGTATTCAGGGAGCAGAGGGGGTAGTAGTCATTTAAACACTGCAAGAGCCGACGGTATGAAAAAATATTAATTAGAAGAAATAAATGTCATTTCCTTCAGAATAACAATTATTCTGCTAAATTCACTTTTTGATGTAGGTTTGCCTTAAATGACACAAAACAATACCCTGCTGGTGATCAGCTGATTTGCAGTTGAAAACATTGTGACATTGTGTACAGTTGTCCTCTGTTTATCCCATTTTGTTTGATGAACATAAAGATTTACAGAAAAGCCGTATACCGCCCCATTTGTCAAACCATATATCCATTATTTATATATATTTTTACTTCCAAGGTGATAGACTGAGAAATCGTGACGCAGCAACAGCAACACCTTCCCAGTCTGTGGCAGCCACAGCCTTTCCTTGCCATCTCACAGCACGAGGGCCCCGCTGCTATGTTTCACCACAAGCCCCTGCCAGCACAGCTCCTCCATTTATTGCCTTTTCTCCCGTTTGCTTTAGACTCCAGGTCACAGTGTCTTATTTAGATTTTCTATTTGCATGCGCCTGTGCAGACAGAAACAAAAGCAAACAACCTCCACGTAGCTGCATGCACAGACTGTGATAGCGAGCAGATTAAGAAATACAGGGTTCATTTAGGTTTGGAGAAGGGGCACGGTTACTGGAGGATAAGAGGTTTGTTTTGACTTTCATCTCAGCCTTATGTGGCCACGCACCCCGTCACAAATAAAAAAAAAAAACGATTTTCAAATTACAGATTTGAATTCAAATTATACTTTTATTTCATAGTTCTGCATCAGATGACTTGATTGCATCTTTTAATAATATGGATACTTATTATTATAGTCTGATTTCTGACATTCATGAGAATTTTTCATCAGGAATCATTTTGACATCTCTTAATGACTTTCTGCGAAGGACCTTATTGCATTGCTCCCTCTCGCTTTTCAAATTGAATGTTTCCTGTCAATAAAGCACGCTGAGGCTGAAATGGACAGATTAAGACAGACTAGACCGACAGACTAACCAGTTTTGAGGATGAAAGATTCACGGGTGTCTCAGCCAAGGTAGAAGTATCTATAGTAGAGCTATGGGGGGACCTTGGACAAATACATTAAATACATTCACATACAATCAAACAATTAAATCCCATCAGCACACATAATACACTTCTATATGTATACACAAACACACACACACAAACACACACACACACACACACACACACACACACACACACACACACACACACACACACACACACACATATTCTTCTCATCTGATTATCATTCTCTCGTATTGCTTTCCCTGTTTGCTGCTGAATATTATTCATGTGCTGGAGACATGTTTTCTATATCCAAGCTGATAATTCCCTCAGTGACAAAAAAAAAACAGGGCACTGAAAAATCAAATTTGTCTTTGACGACGTGGCAGAACTGAGGCTGAGATGAAATCAAACGTTATTAATTTTGCGATATTAAACACGCCCACTCCCCTTTCCCACTTTTTACATATTCATCGTAAAACTAATGCAATTATCAATAGTGTAATCTATTTGGAGGTCACATGGTGAAAAAGTCATTACTCGTGAGCCTTCTTTAATGAACAAATCTAATGATGTGCAGTAATATGTTAGTAGCAAAATTTCTCTCACCTTGGGGGGTGATATGCCTCTGTGTGTGTGTGTGTGTGTGTGTGTGTGTGCGTGTGTGTGTGTGATGGGCTTAAGTGATTTTGACATGGGTGAATTGCTTGAGAAAGAAGAAAATCGCGAATAGAAAAGTTGGCTGGAAATATAGAACAAAGGCTGGAGATTATGTTCAATCTTCCTCAGTCTTATCCTGCCTGCAGAAACATGGACATGTCACCATCACAACGCCAACACTCCTGATACCTTGGCCATGCATTAGTCACGCACACACAGATTGTGCTGATGTGGAAGACCTTGGACGGGATGGTGGTACCTCTGTGCAGGACATGCTTTGAGGGGCATTGCGGGATGTGACAGGACATTATTCAGTCAATAGGCTTTGTCTGTCTGCTGTGTGCTCTGCAGCTTTCTGATGAATCCCTCAAGGAGAAAGAGACTTGTGGACGGAGGATGTTTGATGGTGGAGAGCAGCAGAGGTGACAATGAAGGGCCAAGTAGTGGGGGGTGAGGGGAGGGGGTCTGACTGTGGACTGAGAGGAGCCGCTCCTTCATGTCATTTATAGACAGCAAATAAGGCTGTATGGAGTCAGGCCACAGACTCCAGACTGAAAATAAAAACAGCAAATGTGTTATATTTATATAAAAAAGGTTGTATGCTTACTAATAACTAAAAATAGCAAAAAAGGGAGTAACTCTAAAAAAAACACTCTACATTTAACAGCAGTACTAATCTGCAGCAGCATCAACTTCCCTCTCTCTCTCACACACACACACATACACACACACACACCCACACCCAAGTCCTCTCTGATTCTAAAATCTAAAATAGCTTTTACTGTCACCACCAACCACTCCATCCCTTAATCTCTTCAAGGAGATCCATTACCATATTAATAATGAGATGTGAAGCAGTCCTAGATTAAGCCTGGCAATAAAGCAGCCTGCCAGGCACTCACACTGACTCACTTTAATGACAGTGTGATAATAATATCTGTATGTGTCAGGACTGACAGACAGGGCTCCTGCATGCGTCATTTACACACACACACACACACACGCATGCACGCACGCACGCACGGTTTTTGTTTTCATATTTACGCATCGGCCATTAACCTTGTTGCATTATAAGTAGGCTGAAACATAAATTTTTTAATTCAAGTAGCAGGAGTTTCCTTAATCTGCTCCTTAACATGATGGCAAAAACTAAAAATCACACATTAAAAAATTGCTTATTTGCTTTTTTTCCCCATACATTTCTTGCATAGTGTGCCTGGTATTACAAATAAGCCCAGAATATGGGCCTGATAATGTAAAGGGAAAAAAATGTGGAGAATGTGTTGTTGATATGAATATGATATAGTTATTCTCAGCAGCGCCACTCATTATAAGGCTGTAAAACCCCCCTATAAGGTGTGATTTTGCATGTAGAGTGAATTGATGTTCTTTGTTTGACACTAAGATGCTATTGTGTTCAATAGATTATGTTCTGTGGCTTTGAGTGACACAGCGCTCGGCGTCTAAAGTGAGTGTAAGTGCAACAGACTGGGTGAGAAACGATGCTTGTTTCCCTTGTTGCCGTATTGTAAAGGTCTGCATGTGTGTGTGTGTGTGTGTGCGTGTGTGCGTGCATTGCCTGCTGCAAAGACAAGAGGCAGTGTGTGTGTGTCTGCGTGTCTGTGTGTGAGACAGACCCTTTGTTTTCTTGATCCTAGCAGTACACATGAGCTGCGCTTGACTCGGATTTGAGAAAATGAACAAACATGAGGGCGAACAAACAGCTACAGTTAAAAACCAACAAAAAACACAAACAAACACAAACAAACCGCAGTTTGTGCGTCTGTGTCTGCAACTGATGAAAGCATCAATTGCAGACACAGAGATGGAGGAACAAGTGGTGCTCATCCACCGCACTGCACCGCGTTGAATGCATTAAAACACAGCCAGCTAAGTCAGTCTGGGTCAAAACGCACATTAGGGGGTTTCTCTGTGACCAACACACACAAAGCTCACACACAGACTCGGCAGACATGGAGCAATAAGACACATCCTTTGGAGATCAGTGATGTTTGTATGTGCTTGATTGCACCTTCAGGTTGATCCGAGCAGATCTCAGTGGAGGCCTCTGTGCAGCATGTGGCTGATTCCAGGACTGCAAGAGACAAGATCCCACAACAACCCATACCACTGGTTTACAGAGAGAGGTATGAATGATTTCACTGTTTGTAACACGGCAGAAACCATTAAGAGAAACTATTAGCGCTATCAGTTAAGAGAGAGTGACTATAAGAGCTGATCATTTCAAATTCCCAACCGTTGCTTATGGGCAGGATGTCAGGTCGGCTTCTAGACGGAATTAGATTGATGAGCAAGTTCTCCTGAGAAGTAAACCATCAAGACAATAAACGGCATACACTATTGTGTTGGTGCAAGATTAATGCCCTGGTAATTGCCTGTTGATTAGTGAATTGAACGTAGGCTGTATTTAAATGCCTGCGTTTATTTGTTCTTATCTATTTATCAAAATTTGAAATCCAGTTCAGTGCAAACATCACAAACTCGTGACAAATGCGGTCGGCGACGTGGCGAGTGTGAGTCACTGAGCTGTTTTCTTCTGAGCAGAGGCAGGAAGGCAGGCAGGTAAGATAATCTGTGCTGCGTTCTCATTAACCGCCCATAGAGACACAGCAGGGGCAGGTGTAGAAAGTTTTTCATTTCGTGTGTGTGTGTGTGTGTTCGTCCTGGTGAACATGGGCTGAGGAATCACGCAAAAGGCTGCTGTTTTGTTGACTTTTTCCATTGTGTGCGTCACAGCGGTGCAGTGGTTAGCACTCGAGCCTTGCAGAGTTTTGGTGTTTTGTTGAATGGTTGTTTGTCTGTGTGATATATGTTGACCCTGTGATAGGCTGGTGATCTGTCCAGGCTGTAGCCTGGATTGGATCCAGCTCCCTCCATGACCCTTCATTAGGTAACCCATCAGGGGCCAATGTATCCTGATCCAATCCACCAGATGGATCTCGGTCTAAGACTCAGCAGCAGTGATGCTCCGCTTAGGGTCCATTTGAAGAAGACACTTCAGAAGGTTCACGAATGCTCTGCAGTCCTCAGTCAGCTGAAACATAGTCACCCATGCCACAATTATCCAATGGGAGGCTCTTACCTATTTGCTAACTTCAATCCAGGGGGTGACCTTTTTTTGGCCGGGCGGTGTTTTCAATGTTTCATCCTAAAACTGTGGGTTGTTTAAAACGGCCATTAGATTTGAAGATAAACAACATCAGCTGTTCAGGAGAAGCGAAGCAAGGTCAGAGCACCAAAATCACACCTGTCTGGGATGACGTGAAGATACTGTGTCCTGCATGAATTTAAATATAAATAAATTGGCAAATGTCAAACCACAATAAACTGCTCCTTTCAGATATGAAAACAATTTAACTTGTAGAAATTTAATATGACATTTATGCCAATCAACTGTGATGGCCAGTCAGATTAAAGCGGGGGCAGTACCCCCTGACACACAGTGAGTAAGGAATGTACGTTTCGGGGAAAGAAAAAAAATCCATAGAAACAGATGAAGAGGAACATTTAGCTTTAAACACTCTTCTTTAAATAAGGAAAAGGCAATCTGTAAGGAAGCTTTCCTGGTTGATCAGTGTGTGTGTGTGTGTGTGTGTGTGTGTGTGTGTGTGTGTGTGTGTGTGTGTGTGTGTGTGTGTGTGTGTGTGTATGTGTGTTGATTTTATTGTGTGTGTCCGCTGATTCACATGAGCACACGCAGATGTGGCTGTGTGCACTTCAAGAGTGTATGAGAGTCGAGTGTGCATGTGTGTGCGTGTTTTTGCTTGTGCGTGTGTACGTGTGTGTACATGTATGCACCCCAGCCCATCTGTACATCTTTATACAGGGGAGTAATTGAGTGGTAGAGGACAGGGCTCAGCGCTGCAGGGAGCCAGCTGGAGTTATTGAGGGATGAGCAGTCTGCCTCTGGGAGCCAGCATCTCTCTCTCTCTCTCTCTCTCTCTCTGTTTGTCTTGCTCTCTCTTCTGTCTCTCTATCTCTCTCAAACAGGGCAGCAGAGGTGGGGGTAGAGAGACTGGGGGACATTGGGAGAGAGAGAGAGAGATGAGGAACAGACCACTCTGCGAGATGCCTCTCTTCCACTAACACAAAGCAGGAGCCTCTGGAAACCACATCTACTCCTTTAGCACAATGAGCTTAGGTTAATAGAGTTTAGACACAGCTGCATGACCATCATTTGTGGCCATGTGGCTCTGCACATAATGTCATTTTAGTTAGCAGATTCTTTTTTCTGACCATGGAATAGGGAAGTTAATGTGCACATTGTTATTTTTGCCATTTAAATTGTCGGTCCACTGCAAGGCTCAGTGAACACGGTGCAAAATGATTTACTGAGAATAATGATGGATGGATGGATGGATGGATGGATGGATAGATAGATAGATAGATAGATAGATAGATAGATAGATAGATAGATAGATAGATAGATAGATAGATAGATAGATAGATAGATAGATAGATAGATACTGAACATATTGACAAAAAAATACATTAAGTACAATGTGTATGTCTAAAATGCAGCAGCTACAAATACAAAGCTAAAGCTGCCTGTCACTGAATAGTCAGCACTTGCTTCTTCCAGTGGTTTCGCCTGTCTGACAGTTCATTATCCAGCAACCCAGTCAAATTCTGCAGCAGCCACCTTTTTTTTTCTAAAGCTAATGTTGACTGGAGCTGACTAATGAATGGAGCCAAAAATGTCATGATGTCATGACACAGCAACTATGCAGTGATATTGCATTTCCAGCGCTGATATAAATCGTGGCAGACAATCATGACCTCACGTAAGTTAACAAAACGTTGGATTTCCAGACAATGCCTTAAAATCATAGTATTTAAAGTGGACATATAGGGAGGGAAGAGATAAGTGTATGCAGGCAGCAGCTACACGGGGAAACACTCTGGGGCATAAAAAGCCAGGTTTACAGGGAGCTGTTTGAGTCGTGGCTGAGATAATGTGAAAACTGGGAGCAGGGATGAGTGGGCAGGAAGGTTTGCGTGATTGAGAATGGAGACAGATGAGTCCCTCAGTATCACTATCATAAATTAGAGCTGAAAACTGTACCTCACTTTAAAATAGGGTTGTAAAGCTCAGAAAATCCCATAATATTATATAACATACGAATATATTTATGCATGTTGACACCATGAAAGTAACTAATCATCACAGATAAAACAATGTACAATTACTGTAACGTATTTGAGACAATAAGTACCACATAGTTTAAATTGCAGGCTTGCTGTCATTGAAATGAATGACCTGGACAAACGCTCTCAAATCAGCTTTTCAATCAAAAGAGGTTTTGTCCCTCAGTCACCCACATAAGGCCATTTTGAGGTGCTGTATAATTACATTCGGTTCACAGTAATTCCCAGCAGTTTCATGGAATCAGGATGGGTGGGTAGGCTAGCTCTGCATAATTCCATATACAATACCATCAACCCACATGCAATCACCGGTGTTTATAATATTAGCGGCGAACACGGTGCAGCATATCGGCTGTGACTGAGTGTGAAGAGTCATATGTGACAATTTAAAAACACCTACGTGCCCACTGGGAGAAGGTAATGCACTTCAGGCTCCAGGGAGAAGCCAAGTCACTCCATTTATTAATGGTATCGCTTCAGCGCAATATCAGTTCCAACCCTGACAATGGATACGAGGTAACTCGGGATGAACAAGGGAAATAGTTCTATAAATCCTGCTTTTGCTTCTTGGATATGTTGTTGGTATCAAAGTGCTCTCTGAGACTGCAGGCGTGTCTGTAAATCACACAGAGAGGAGCGGAGCTGTTGTAATTGCTTCGCAATGCCTGCGATGCCCCACCGGATTATCCATGTCATAGCTTATTGCTTTTTTATTGTTAAGCGTCTCATAAAAATGGCGTCGATACATGACCATTGATTTGTGCGCAGCCGGGTAAGCTCCGCACATGATGAACATTCATGGATACATATGCACACAGATACAGACTTGTGCACACACACACACACTCTGCAAAGAGAGAAAGAAGAGTGTGTAGAGGCTGTCGCATAGTTGTGAGCATGTCAAGCGTCAGATCTGCCTCAGAGTCCCACATCAGCCTGCTGAGACACGAGGGTGAATAAATGGACACGGTTGGCCAAGAGAGAAATAGGTAGAAGAGATAGAATGAGGAGGGTGGGGGTGTTGGAGACAGGCCCCCCATGCTGCTGGGGGCCTGCGCGACGGTGTCGGTGGTTTAAACACTGTGATGGTCGGTGGTTGTATTCTGTCTTTGCAGAACACACACACACACACTCATAAACCCGAACACAGGCTTATCACAGAAAGCAGTACACTCTGTGATTAATAAGCTATGGCACTGCAGCCTCACAAGCCAAAAGAATCCACTACACCAAATCTGGTGAGCTGCAGGCTGCAGGTTGAACAACTCCAGCACTGATCGTATTTTTCCTACACTGAAGATGTCTTTAGTCTCACAGGGATCAGAAAACCATTGCAACCCCAAAATAACCCCCTGCACTGCTCCCAGTCCTTTATCAACATAACCCACTGGGGATCAAGTGAGAGTCTCTGCTATTATTCAATTGCCAGTCAAGCATGAATACTAATTGCTTCACCTGAACACGGGCCAATCTCTGTGCCATAAAGGACAGGGTGTTGTTCATTATCATCACAGAGCTGTCTTCATTACAGAGACATGTTCTTATGCTTATGTGTATGACTGTGTGTATGTGAGTGACAAAGAGAGAGAGAGAGAGAGCGAGAGAGAGAGAGAGAGCGCTGTACAGTACCTAACAGTTCTACATGTCTGGCATTCCTCTGTGTCACATCACTGGTCGTCCAGAACAATCAATCAAGAAAACCCATTGTGCCTCACTAAAAGCCAATGAGCTGGATCAATAACTGAACCTGCACTCCCCATCCTTGAATATTCTCCTAATGAAACAACACTAGTACCCCGGAAGTGAGAAAAAAAAAACTAAAGAGGCTGTACAGCAACAAGGACGTCTGCGCTTTGTCTGTTCCACTCTTTTACATGATGCACATTTAGCAACAGACAGTCCTGAAAGTGAAGGGGAGAACTGAAAGGCGGAGAGGAACGAAGGCTTACGCCGATCAATGCGCCGCTTTTTCTGCCGTTGTGCGTAAGCTGACGGCGTAAACAAAAGGCTGACTGTAACCCATTCTGCCTAACTCCCATCCCCCAAACGCGACAGCGGAAAGCAACGGGAGAAACGAATGGCCACAATCACGCCTTCAAAACATCACACATGGAGGAATCACAGTAATGTCCTCCCTCAAGCAGCCTTCATCTCCATGATCACAACATATCACTCCCCAGCCCGCATTAACCCAGTGACCTCGGCCATCCTGAGCCAGCACGAACTGGAAGAGTTTACACCAAAAACAGTGGCTTCCCGCTTTTGCCATTATCTCTGCGCTAAGACCATTATTTAAACACTGAAAGCAGAGCAAGTCGTTTGGAGCAACGCCGTGCCAGCTCCAACGTCTCCTCTATAGCCACAGCTGCAGCGAGTCGTCTGGTATCTGTCGAGGGGCCGGTAAGTGACGCTCCATTGAGCCTCCGCAAACAATACAAGACAGAAATGAACCACTGAGGCAGGAGAGAAGGGGGAATGTTTTTCCTCTAAGAGAAGGAAGACGGATGACAAAGCTCGGCGGAGAGGGAGGAGCGGACCGAGGCAGTGGCAGTAGAATAATAGGGGAAATCTGAGAAAAATGTGAAGCTTGTGATTTATTAAGTCATAAGTCAGACTTATGCACCGAGGAGGCAAATGTGTCAAGAGCCGGGTCAGAAAATAGAAAGAAATGTTATGTACAAAATGTATACCTTCCCATAGAAACACAAAGGATGCATGATACCCCTAATCCATAGCCCCCACCACCACCACCACCTGTACAACACAACACACAAACGCATTGCACTGTGCATCCCGTCCCCACTGAGCACATCATCTCATTACCTCAACAACAACAACAGCAATATTTACAGCCATGCCTCCCACCCCCCTGGTTGGCAGGGTTTCTTGTCACAAAGCCGGCCCTCTCAGCACACACAGCACTATAGGTGACTGCAACGCACGCTGCCAGTCTGCAGGGGGACAGCTATTCTAGTCCTCAACAGGAAGCACTGCGCTGGTGTAAATCCCACACGTGAGCCATTTCAGTCCTCGAGAAACAATAACAGAGTTGTGGCCTTTGACGTCAGCGCAGTCGTAAAGGCAGAGACAGGGCTGGAGATGAACCGCGGAGCTCCAAGGGGGGCAGAACCTCTTCCTGTTGCTATGGAGGCTCTGGGCGTCACATCTTTTGATGGATGTTGACGTTTTTAGTAAGGAGAAATATTGGGAGAGAGGGATGGAGAAAGACAGAAATAGCGTCGGATGACAAGAGACTGTTCTCTGTCAGGTCAGACTGCGCTTTACGACTTCCTTCCACCGCAAACTATTGAATATGATCTCATTTAAGGTCTGTCTGTTAATATCCAAAAAGTAATCATTTATTTATATACCGTTATGGTGATATCGACTTTTAGGTATTTACTGCTAAAAATAAACAGCTCGCACACCACAAGCGGTTTCCTAGTTCCTCCTGTAAGACAGTTGCAGTATCAGATACTGAAGCTCTGAGGTTATGGTATAACTGGATCAATATTGTCAGCTGCTTGTGCTGATAATCACACAGAGCAAGGAAATTAACTGTGAGGGGAATTGTGCGCACTGATAGTGTTATACATAACAATATGAGCCAACCAGTGAGCCTCGGTTAAACTATAAGTTCTCGTCCCAGTTCGGCCCATGTCAACACATGTCAAACAGCATGTATAGAGTGGAGGGCCAAAGGAGCTGCCGAGTCAGCAGATATGTCGACTTACTGTCCACTGTAACAGTGATCCACACCCAGTTCTTTTTCTTGTGTGTGTGTGTGTGTGTGTGTGTGTGTGTGTGTGTGTGTGTGAGTGGTTTGTTTTATAATGCACAGACTTTTGACACATATCTGTCTCCTGCAAATACTGAGACACTTACAGTCCATTTTTTAGAAGTAGAGTGAAGGTTGTGTGTTATGTAATCGAAAACAACTTTTCCAAAAACATAGTGTGCTGTTGTTTATTCATAACGGATAAAGCTGTCCAAAAACCAAACAGAAAAGTTTGGTCTGCAGGGGTTTGGAAGAGAACAACAAAACCCCCCTGTAAAATGGCTAATTAAGGGCAATTTTCATTATGCTGTAAATATCAAACAGGGTTCTGCATCATTTTGTCCTCATTTAGCTACAGTATATGGCCTGTGCTGCTTCACGTGTTGCTACCAGCTACTCCAGCCATTAACACTGCATGCAGAAATATGCAAAGTTACGAATTCAGAATAGATCGAAGCTAAATTGCCATAACTGCATCTACAATCTAGCTCCAATCCACAGAGTTTAAAGCATAACTGCAGCACATTCTGTCCCCGTTTCTGTAATCATAGCTCTTGTCTCCTCTTCAGCATTAGAACTGAGTATCTGGTATGTGGATGTTTAAGTGTGAGTGAATGGCACTTCCTGCCACTGGAGAGCAAATGTTTGAATCCCATTATCCTGGGCGTCAGTGATATCTTTTGCATTTCTGTAAAATCCTACTCTGCACCCTTTGTGTCCATTCCAGACATAACGGCGAGGTCTTCCTTGAGACCACCGTCCACTTCCATGAAACGCTCCTGCAGACTGGCGGACAATGAAATTGGGCAACTACTCACATCCGCAGTCAGTCAGTTCAGATTTGCAGGTGAATATCTCTGCACCAGCCCACAGTGCAACCTAACTCGGTTGTGATTTATAGACTTAATTCTCCACGGGCAGCGTGTCCAGCCAAGTCTAATGAAACACACTGGGTTTGAATGTGATCTGAAGAATCCAGATAAGTACGCCATGTGGAAAGAACATATGGATCATTGAACTCCCTCTCCAGCATTCCTGAACAATCTGGACAGGACATTGAGCATTTTATCACCACCGAGGACTCGGCAGTTTGACTGCAGGGGCTCCCAGCTGCTCCTTCCCAGCAGGATGAGCATCCTATCTGGGGAAAAAACAGGAACAGAGCTCTTGCAAATTGCCACTGTGAAGTAATGTTTTGTAACTTTACCGTAATCGGAGTTGCAGACACTCGTCATATACGTCCGCGGTGGCTCATCATACAAAGTTATTTAGAAATAATGGAAACTTCATGACTGCATTAAATAAAGCTGCCACTATTAATAACTTTGTAATGATTATTAATGTTTGCTATTCTCTTACAAAAACAGATCGGCATCGTTGTTGTCTTTCTGATCCAATGAGTCACTCTGTCCATGGGCCAGAGGAGCCATTCGCATTAGCGAAACACTTTCAAGATCACTTGTTGTGAGATCATCCGAGAGTATGTCATTGGTTCCACTTGCAACCTCGGAGCTCGGCAAGGGTCCTGTTTTAGTTTCTGGAGAGTTTATGTTATTAGTGACCATTAGAACGTTTGAGAGGAGAGGAGCAAAGATTACAGCGGTAGTCACTGTGCCACTGGCCATCGTCTTCCCGGCAACTTTCAGTGTGCTATCAGCTTCCTTATTATGAAGACTTACTGTGGGAAGACACATGTGTTGTGCTGGCCAAACCATACACTGCCCCAAGCTGTAACAGCAATACCTCCCTTTTCTACTTTCAGAGAGACAAATGCCTGTTTCTCTCTGTGAAACAGGAACTGTGATGAGTGGTGTATAATGTTATGTGAGGCCCAGTATGTAAGAGTTGCAATGAAAATCCATTATTTAATCCATCGTTCAACATTTAATCCATGAGTTTGAGTTTATGTTGTTATGAACGACAAAAACCTGTTGTATGTATGTATGTTTTACCAAGTGAATACAATGAGCGGTTTTATGCGGATTTCAGTGAGTGTCATTCGGATGTTTGATTTTTACAATACAAATATATGTTCTGCAGCCACCAGCTAAGCCTGGCTGTGACAGAGGGGGTGTAAAAGGTGGGGTCAGTCAGTCAGTGCTCTGACTTCACCACAGCAGAGTTCACCAGTGGTTCAGCCCTCCCCAGCAGAGGAGTGTGAAAGCCAGTCTGTCGGCCACACTGTGGACTATTAAACCCACCTCCCTGGGGGGAGAAAATGTTCTCTCCCCTGTTCCTTCAAAAAAGAAAAAAACAAACATTCCAAAACCTCTGTGTTAGTGTGTGTGTATGTGTGTGTGCGGTGAACTGTGTTAGCTGAGCATTTAAGCCATTTTAAGATAACGATCATTAATGCTCTCTGGTCGCTTTGGCGTTAGGAGCGTGAGAGTTTTCACCTCAAGGAAATGGAAGAGGAAAAACATGCTTTCTGTGAAACGGGAGTTTCATGCTCTTCAGTATGACTTTCAGTATGGACAGAAAATCAATGGTGGAACATGGACCTACAGCAATGGAGAAACCACAGACTGGCTGCTTTTAAGGACACCACCTTTAGTTTGTTTTGCTAAGTTATGACGGTTGGTGTCATTCTGTATTTGTCTCTGGACTTGGAATTCCCCGAAACCTGTCATTTTTAATTTTAGTCAGCTACCACTATGCATGGGGCTCACAGGCACGAAAGCTTGTAAGGTTTTTTTTATATATGCACGTATGTAATTCTTTATTTGATGATTTGTTGATAAGAGGTTTGCCTCTTTTGGAAACAGCTTCTCTCTCACTTTGTGCATGTTTGCCTGGACGCTGGTGTAAACATGGCCCCCGTCTGTGCCTATAAGCGCACATAATAAAAACACAAGAGGGAAATATAAACACGCCAATTTTACCAGCAGAGCAGGTTCACTTCACGTGGCGCTTTGCTGGGCAGAAAAAGCGTTACATCACGATGGTGATTGTTCTTGCTACAATAAAGGAGCTGAAACCCGATGACTCTTCAAGGTGCACCGTACACACACAAATAAGGTTTGTTGTTAGCATTAAACACTTCTCAAAGCAAAAGGAGGAGCAATGGGAGGGGCTGCCTCTGCTTCTTTCCTTTTTTCAGCGGTCCGATCAATAGCGCCCAGGCAGGGTGGAAAATGCTCATTCTGGTTAATGCGTGTTAAAGTCTTTACCTTGAAAGCTTTGAGGAACAGTTGAAATCCCTGCTGGCATGTACTGTAGGTTTGAGGGTCATACTGAGGTTCAATACTGAATACTATGATCAAGTGTGCTATTTTGGCCATTTTATCACTAGTGACCATAATGACATCAGGTTTATTTTCTTCGATTTTTTTTTGAAAGCTCCATCCAGAAGACATACAGTTCGACAAACTGACTGGTCGTGTAGAAATGTCCCTTTAATTTTAAAAGACTTCTTTACAGTTCCTACATCAGTCGGTGTACCGTATTTTCCGGATTATAAGTCGCTCCCGAATACAAGTCGCACCAGCCATAAAATGCATAATAAAGAAGGAAAATACATATATAAGTCGCACTGGAGTATAAGTCGCATTTTGGGGGGAAGTTTATTTGATAAAATCCAACACCAAGAACAGACATGTCATCTTGAAAGGCAATTTAAAATAAAAATAGAATAGAGGCAACAACAGGCTGAATAATTGTACGGTATGCTAACGTTACATGACACATAAACAACGAACTGAGAACGGTATGTTAACATAACATATTAAGAGTTATTCAGATAACTATAGCATAAATAACATGCTAACACGTTTACCAAACCATCCGTGTCACTCCAAATCACTAAATCCAATGAAATCGTCATCCTCGGTGCCACTTTCAAACAACTCCGCTAACTCAGGAGGTAGAAGATGCAGCGCTTCCTCTTCTACGTCGCCAATGTTTTATCAATTCAATTACCAACACGGGCCTAGAGCGCCTTCTTGCGGTTTAGTGTGAAAATAACATGTGACAGGATATAATAATGTGTTAATAATTTTACACATAAGTCGCACTGGAGTATAAATCGCACCCCCGGCCAAACTATGAAAAAAACTGCGACTTATAGTCCGGAAAATACGGTATCCCCCCTCCCGCCCCCCCATTGATCAGACAGAGTAACGGGTGATTTGTTGTTTACACAACTTGTACTGAACTATAAATCCTTGGAAGCCGTTCTGATGTTCTCTGACAAACGCTCGGCTAGCTTATCGGTGACACATCAACCCGCTCACAAAAAAACAAAGCCGTGATTAGGCTGCCCTACAGAACAGGATACAGTGTTTTGGTCCTACGTTTCACATCCTTGTTGATTTAATGACCAAGACGGGATAAACGTCATCGTCTGATTGAGAAAGACAGAGCTGTTTATACTAAATGCAGTGTCAACGTTTTCACATATGACTGCAGTGATATGCTGACTCATCACTTATGGTTAGCTTATTATTAGTCATGACACATCTAGCAACCAACCTTCTACTATTGGACATGGAGACTGTAAATGCTTTTTTTTTTTTTTTTTTACCAAGGCTGCCTCTCTTTAGACTGTGCTAAGAGGCTAATTTATCTCATGCAGATTAGCTAGTGGGTTTCCAAGGCAACCTTTCAATTATTTGTTCTCGCAGCTTTGTCCAAAGCCCAGTAGAGCTTTCACCCATCCCCTCCACTGTGACCCGGGAGGCCATGTCCGTGCCTTTATCTGTAACATGATGTCAGTGATAAACCTCTCCGGAACATTCATAGACCATCACAAGCTGAGCAGTGGTACAAGACAAGTGCAAGTACACAAGACACACAAGACAGGATGTTGCGACACACAAACATCATTTTAAGAAACATACGCCTTAACAATAAAAAAAACCCAATAACAACAACAATGAAGTGGAACTAGTCAGAGCTCAAGATTTTCAATAAGTCAAAGGAAATTGCTTGGTTGTTGGAAACAGAAACTACAAACGCATTGGTGCATGTAAAGCATATGGGATAATCATTTACTGCTACAGGCAGTCATTTATGTTGCTTGTTTGTTGTTGAAGAAATACCCATATCAAAAAAGTCATTGATGCCAAAATAATTTAAATTCTCTTTACTTTGCTGAGATTCATGTGAAACCACCTTTTCGCACAAACAGGAAACAAAACCCAACAAATAAAACAAACCACAAACTGGATTTTGCACTAAAGGAAGCAGTTTTTGTCTAACAGTTTGTTAGTCACTGCTTTAGTGTTCCTCTTTTAAAATGCAATTTCCCTTATACCTATCTGCCAGGCATTTATAAAGCAAATGGATTTCAATGTTTTATACATGTCACACTTACTGAGTTAATCCTTAAGCTAAATTGTCATTCATCTAAGTAACTAAAGCTTTTAATGTTAAGGCCGAAAACATATGAATGAGACATTAGGCTAATACGAGTTTTTTTTTAATAAGTGGTGGTTTTCTCCCTAATTTTGTAAAATTATAGAGCCCAAAACATGCACATGCATGACAACTAGAGATGTCAGATATTATCGAACTACTGATATTATCGGCCAAAATTGTCATTACAATTTAATATCAGAAATTATCAGTATTGGTTTTTAATGACACAACATGGACATATTATACATCAAACTCTTCAGCTACTTCTCCTCCAACTCAAAATGTCAAAGTATGAGAGATGTGATGTATCATTTTTGAGATACTTTTGTTGTGTTTTGTTTACTTTTGTTTGTTTACCTGAAATGATTGATATCGGTATCGGAAATTGATAGTTGGACAATAATGGTCTATCGGGTATTGGTAAAAAAAAAAGCCAAT
Organism: Trinectes maculatus; assembly: GCA_016785345.1. Taxonomy (NCBI): domain Eukaryota; kingdom Metazoa; phylum Chordata; class Actinopteri; order Pleuronectiformes; family Achiridae; genus Trinectes; species Trinectes maculatus. The sequence goes on from JAFBJQ010002035.1 coordinate 433,241, forward strand.
ATCGAACATCATGACAACAGCTTGGTTGGTCCACTGAAGCAAACAGTTCACCTAATCAGGCATGTTTTTTCCACAGACTACAACTGGTTAAAAGTCATTTTCCCATGGAAATGTCCATTTAAAAGTCAATGATGTCACCATGTCAGTGAACCAAAAAATGACCCTGATTCTATTACGTGTGGAACACTAATTAGACCTGTGGGACTAAACAGTGGAGTACAGCAGTGCATGTGCGCGTGCACACACACACACACACACACACACAGTTTTGATGTTATACAGGGATTAGAACTTGTTTTCCACTGTCACAGGAGAGGCAGAGACAATCTGTTTGGACTCTTTGCCTATGAACTGTATATATCATATTCTGTATGTTCCATTTATTTCCTTCTCATTATGCACTATGCATGTGTTACATATAGCATGATATTTTCACATTGTGTTTGAACTAAACCTCAGTTTAACTGAGACCACCTGTTAAAGTGTGTGCCCTCTAACTCTACAGACTGCGATCCATCCTGTATCAAAACAATCGGCTGCATAAATACTCACTGGTGAGTAAATACACACTTTAAGTCTCTATAATCACAGTACTTTTACATCAAACTGCTGAATATGCTTTTTTGTTCTTAATAACAGTTTATATTCTTTACTCACCAGAAACTCACTCACAACAGTGGCAGTATTTACAGGGGATCTGTGGTGTTCAACCAAAAAAAATTAAACTAAAGAAAAACTGAAAAACCTGTTCAAACCAGGGTAAAGAGTAATTATACAAAGTGTCTTATACTGTTAGAGTTGCCTTGACAATTGATTTGGTTCAGCAATGTATGTTCAATAACATACTATTATTTGTCACAGGCTGTGGTACAAACGTTCTCTTGAGCTCTGGCCTTCTGTCAGACCAAGATTTTTACGATGGGGTTTTACAGTTTCAAAGGATCGAACGGGGACCACAGTGCAGCAGATTGGAACTTGTTTACATAACCAACATAGAGAGGTAAATACATTTTAAACCCATAATTGCATAAAAGCATTTACAAAGACAGCTGGTGTAAATAGTATTTGTGCGGGCCCTCGAGGCCTGGGGCAAAGACGGTAACACAGCTGCTTCGTTTCCAATAGAATGAAACAAAAACATAGAAACTTCTATTGCTTTTACTCTGAGAGAAAAAAATTGTTATGTTCTAAAGTCTCGACACCAGTCTCGACAGTCTGCCAGTAGATAATTGTAATCTGCCTGACTCATTTTTGAGTAGGACTCGTCCTGTGTAACACATAAAACAATAAGCTGTTGTCGCTTCCTGGGACTTGCAGTTGCGGGTAGTGAGTTATAATTGTCCTTTATGATCCATCTGAACTGTCCCTCTGTCTGTCAGTCAGTATTTTTCTCCTCCATATCATCATCAATCTGTCTGTCACACACAACTTCTTTGAATCGCCTGACAGGATTTTAAGAAAAAAACTACTTAGAAAAAAAAATCAATGTGCTGACGAAATCTTTCACTTCTCAGTATTGTTTTTTTCAGGCATAATTCTGTTCAGAAGTAGTCCATTTGAGAAGACATCACTAAAAGCCAGGCTCATTTTTATTTGAGTTCCCAGTTTCATATCACATATGTGGTAGGAAGTAAGAGATGGATTTGAACTTTTCAATTATTTCCCAAACTGCTGGGAAATGGCTTTTACAGAACTACATTCTGGCTCCACTTTAGCCTTGAGTGTGTTTTTTCATAGCTGAGAGTGAACACAGTTTTTAAGTTTTAACTGAGTCCATGTTTTTAACCTCCAAATATGCAGATAGAATAGAAAATAGAATACATAATACATACATATATACAATAATGCATACAATACAATAACACACACATATATGTTTATGTAAAAAATAGAAATGAAAATTAGAAAAGAATTTGTAGGTTTTTGCGTTGGACTGAAAGACCCCTAAGGAAAACAAACATTTCTGATCAAATAAACCGATAACAGGTGAATGACCTTAATCATGGAGTCATATTGTGTCATGCTACCAATATGAGAACTGAGACAACTTCTCCATGCCTGTTGTTAAAAAAAACATTATCAGCAGTTTGCATTTTATGCTATTGCCCATCCTCACTGCAGTCCTGCACAACCTACTGACTGACAAATTATTTAGATAACCTGTTCACTGTAAATGTGATAGAAAAAATGTCTGATTTATTGTGTTGGGTTAAATAAATCCTGTAGTTGTGTTTCCCCTATGGGCCTTTCAGTCCAATTATAAATCCTGCAACTACAACAAATGACAAATCCTTCCCTTCTCAGGCAGTGTGTACCAACTATCCAGTTACCACCAAACTTTTTGCCTTTCATGCACAGAGGCAATAAACAGGGCAGAAAAAGACTTACAGCAACAGAAAAAAAACAAATTAAAAAAGCAAAAATAAATTTGAATTTAATTTAAAAGTAAACGCAAAATACAGGAAAATAAAATGCTAAGATGCTAAGAAAATGCTAAGATTTTATGTGTGTGTGTGCGTGTGTGTGTGTGTGTGTGTGTGTGTGTGTGTGTGTATGGAATGTAATGAATTCAGTGAATAATGCAAATGCAAAGTTTATCTTTCTGTATATGATCACTGTATATACTCATAGTACCCTTATGGGAAAAAATTACATAAACTGTGTAAACAACAATAAAAGGCAGTTTATTAACAATTAAGAACCAAAACCTGCAGTAAGGGTACTGTTTGTTGTTTTTTTAAAATTTGTGATGCTATGCTCCCACATATTACACACACACACACATATGTATAAATCCCTTCAGGAACATTCAAGCGGTTCTTGCTGAGGAGGTAGCATGAATAAACAATGCACTGCTGAAGGGAGAAATGCACTAGTTTGTGTTTCAATGATAAACAAACATATGTTTGCACACCCTGTGGTTCTATCAGACCTTATTTTGTGCCTGTCCTGCAGTTACATCACCACAGCATGGACGCACAGTGGTCAGCTCTATATGAAGCATGTGCAGACTGCAGGCCATGTGACCCTCAACTCAACCACTAATTGCATAACTAAGATGAGGCTTACAGCAACCTGTCTCCAATAAAGACAAATAATCACAAAGTTCCCCCCTTCACAGACACACTATAACCTCATGAAATAAACTTTTGGATTTTACTCCTTTATGTTTTTCTCCCCCTGTTTGTATTGCTCTCAAATGTTCTTCCAGATTATTGTGCACTTTGTCAGGCTGTAGTCCGAAACTGCTCAGCTCTAAAGCTCTGCTATATTAACAGACCCCCACGTGTCTAAATCCGCGTGTTTAATTTAGAGGTTGGTGCGCATATTGCTGTGGGTGCGTTTTAGGGTCGCTGGTAAATGACAGATTACTCACATTTGTGTGAGCCTGTGTAATCCGATTCTGCTCCAGTTCATTCTGTGCAAATCTCATGTCGTCATAGTGTAGCCTACAGTAGGAGCGCTCCAGCTCCAGACAGGCATGACCAATCATACGCAGAGCCATCCGACCCAGATGCACTTTGCACGGCTGTGAATACAGTCGGCAGCAGAGAGGCAGAGTCTCGACTCACACCATGTCCACCTAATTACATCAGGTAGCTATGATTCGTTTATCAGCGTGTGTGGCCAGTGTTTCCACTGTGTACATCCTGCTGCCAACTAACCAGTGCCATTTTCTATTGTCGGTCTATATTTATTATTATTATTATTTTTGTTATTATCATGATTATTATTATTATTATTAATATTGTTGTTGTTGTTATTATTGTTGTTGTTTAATATGTGGTTTATTTAATTCATTACAATCCAACCCATGTACCTTTATATTGCAATAGATTCGAACTTTCAAACTTCCTTTTAAAACAAAAACAAATCTTTCACTTTCAAAAATATACGAAAAGGGTTTATATAAATAATGCTAAATATTTTCTGAAAAATGTTTTTTTTTCTTTTTCCTGGCGTTTTTCATTCAACTCAATTTGAAGTTATTTTCATTTCGACTTGTGTTTAGCATTCTTTCATATCCCTGTCTCTCTCTTTTACACACTGGTGTTGGTTCGTCACATCGATGATGATGATGATGATGATGATGATGATGATGATGATGATCAGTCCGTCAGACAGACCAGCACAGTGCAGTGGAGCCTGCTTGTTTTGGCTCAGGCGCGATGCGTCTCCTCCGCCTCCATCGACTCCATCGGCGCTCGACTGCCTCACTTTGTACCAAACTCGCTGCGCTCTGACCACTGCAACTTTTGCAGACTCCTCACTCACAGACATGTCGCACAATAGCTGAAGTCAACCTGTCATCGCGGCGCGTCCCTCGGAGCCTCCACGCGCGCTCCTCCGGCGGATCCCAACACGCAGCCTCTCCCCCGTGGCTCGCGTCACATCGGACCCCGCGTCTGAACACGACTGGATGGGAATTATGTGCGTTTTGGCCACTGATGAACCGGGCCAGTAATGCAGGAGACCACGGCGACTCTCTCCTCGGCGTTTCAAGATGGCAGATTTTTATTGAGTTTTGAGCAACAGAAGCGTCGCTTTGTGTTTTGCCATGTATAACAGAAAGCCTTGCACCGATGGCCCCTGTATACGAAGGTAAGACACGCAGACAGCGGGATGTGTTCCCCCGCTGTATCCTCCACTGACGAGCCGCTGACACGCTGATGCGTCGCAGCCGTTCACCTGTATATCAACACACAATGTCACACAAACATATGTGTTAAACGAGCCGAGCGCACGCAGGTTGTCGTTTCCCCTGCAGCTGTGTGTGTATGTGCGCGCGTGTGTGTGTGTATGTGTGTGTGTTTGCTGCTGCTGCTCTCAGTGGTTTTTACTAAAAGCTCGGATCAGATCGTCTCGAGGAGGAGACGTGTGTTACAATAACCTGCGATCGGGGCTCGCTTAATGCACACACACATGCAGAGACACACGCACACACACACACCTGTAAATGTGGTGTTTGTGTCGCTGTCTGGACGTAGCAGTGTTTGGGGGGGGGGGGGGGGGGGGGGGGGGGGGGGGGGGGGGGGCAGAAGGTCGGAGAGCGATCGGTCGAGTCTCGGCTCTGTCCGCCGTGTCTCCGATCATTCAACCCCGGTGACTTCCAGATGTTTCGCCGTCTCGCTGCTTTGATTCCCACGTTTTGTTTGCATTATTAATATTAATTTTATTATTGTTGTTGTTATTATATTGTTTTATTTCCGGAAACGAGGAGGACGTGTAAATAAGGCTCCAGCATATTCGCTATCGCTGCAGCATTGTGACTGTGACTAATCCAATAGAGACAACGCTCCCCGACACGCTTCTCTCAATTGTTTTCTACCCTATAGTATTACAATACACTAACACTAATGCACACACACACATACAAGCACACACATACAATGTGTGTACCATTATCACCACTGCTACCACTATTATCATTATTATTTGCATGATTGATGTAAAACAGTGCATTATGGGCCATTATGATCTCCGCACGATGGAGGGGTGTGTGTGTGGTCCCGGTTGTGACTATAGGCTTATTCAATAGGTTACATAGCGTGATGCAACAGGGACACTGGTATTTTTTGTCATGTATTGTGGTTTCACTCAGCTGTTTGCTGTTGATGTATCATAAAGAAGTAGCCTATACTGGACCTGTGGACATGCATTATGACAGAGGGCCCTATAAGTGTGGCAAAGTAAACAGAGGTGCAGATGCTGAGCAGGAGCGTATTCAGACTGAGAGGTAGCACAAAGTCAAAGCTGACTCTTGGTGTTTCCAGTATTTATTGTTTTTATAACAGCCTCATGTTTAATATCTCAATTTCTGCTCTATAGTCCCTCTGCTGGTATGAAAGGGAACCGATTTCTTTGCTTTTCAAAATTACCACTAAGGAAAAGGTACAGAAAAGTAACACTTTTAAAGCGAATTGTAGAAATATCAACTGCAGTTTTGGTCCCAGTGGGAGCATCAGTGTTAAATAGTAATATACACAGAAAATATACAGTAACATCACATGGTGGTATAGTGGTTGTGTTTCCTTGTGTAAGAAATTTATAGTGATTTTTCTGTATAGGAGTTGAGGCGTAGCGGCATAGCTCGAGATGCCTGTATCTTAACACGAGGCAGAAATGCAAAAGGTAATTAGAGTAAATTACATTCCCTGGCTTTTCCCTGCACTGTGGAGAGGAGGAGAAGGGAAGAGAAAGGCGGCAGGGGGAATTAATTAGCTTGCCTGTCCTCCTCACTGCTGGAGAGGGCTGTTACGTAGAGCAGTCATGGAAATGACCCATGTTTCCAATGGAAAATCGGTTTGGGGCCCTTCATGTAGAATGACACCAGCTATTACGGCGATTACTCACCCATGGCTACAGGGCAACTAATAACTTAAATGTCTATGATTATCTACTTCCTGTGAGTTTGTTTGGGGAGACACAGTTTACAGCAGACACGTCTTTGTTTGGGGAAGAACGTGAATTTCACATTCATCGTGGATTCAGAATTACTTTCCAGGACATTTGATTGCGGCCGTTGTGTCAGTTTGTGTAAATGTTGTTTTTGCTTCTGCCCGGTCGTGTTTTTTTTTTTACCTATTTGCCATCGGTCCTTCAAGGCCCATCAGGCAGGCCTTCTGGCAGGCGGGCCAGCAGTCTGATCACCATGGGAGCCTGCTCTCATAACCCAGTCTGACACCATGATGGATTTCTGATGAACCGAGCAGGTCCAGCAGCCTCCAGCTGTGGAAAAGCTAATATTCAGACACTGTCAAAGCCCCCCCTGACTTCCTGCCCAGCCAGATATGGCTGCAGCGCTGAGCTCATGCGTGCATGTGCATGTGTCTCTGGGTGTATGAGCAGGTGCGCATATGTGCCATCACCCGTTCTTAGGGGAAGGTCTGAGTGAGGACCAGACAGCTGCAGAAATGGGCAGGAAGGCAACTGTATTTGCAGACGCCCCTCACGGGTCAGCCAGTGCTATTCCAGAGAGGATTCATTCATTCCTGCCTGGAAAAATGGACAGAGTGTGACTCAGAAGCTCATGACGACGACGATGGCTGTGGTGAAAGATGCCGCGGCATCACGGGGAGATTAATGTTTTATCCGTCCACGTGGTCATTATGACTTAATGCGACTGCCTTGTGGTTTCCAGGTATGGTGTGTCAGTCCATGTTGAGGGGAGGTTACTCCTCTGAAGACCAAGGGAAAGACAGACAGGCACACAGACAGACAGACAGAGACAGACTCTCTCCACTGTCCGTGGCTTCCGCCCTCCTCCCCCTCGCTTGTTTGGAGCTGCTTGATTGATATCTTCCTCACAGGCCACGACCCAGGCTCTGGGTCCAAGGTTGAGCTGCTTTTTAAACTTTGATTAGAATTGCAGGAAGAACCCTGGGGGGCCTTCAGGGGCCATGGTGGGTCCACCCCCCATTGCAGAATCAGGGGAACTGAGGAGGGTCTCTCTTCCTGACTGTGTGTGTTTGCCTCTTCACTCTCCTCGTGGTGAAGGAGAAAGGCCTGGGGGGAGGGGGTGTGGGGGGTGTGTGTGCAGGATAGCTAAAGAGTACGTAACAGACAAAAACAAACGCAAACCCTTTGCGTTTGTTTTTATCTTGTTTTCCACTTTCACTCGGTGTCGCCTGTGATCCCTTCACTGAGTCAGTGCATCACCGTATGACTCGTTAGGGAGGTGGTTCTGGTCATAACAGGTAATGAAAATGGAAGAGCTGTCTTTACGTGTATCACTTTTGCATCATTCAAAGCTTCCTATGTGAAAAGGAAGCCAGATCCAGTGTTGTGCTATTGATTCGTTGAAGCGTTTAGTGGAAGAAGCCGAGGGTTTGCAGGGAGGCAGAATGTGAGCTGTGTGTGAGGTGTGTGTGTTTGTGTGCGTGTGTGTGTGTGTGTGTGCAGCTCTCGGTGGAAGACAGGAGTACGTGAGCTCTCTGATGTGCTGAAATAGTTCACAGGTGTGATGTGCGGCTTTTGGAAACAGATGGGGGGGAGAGGGAGGGGAGCGTCAGGCTGAACTGAAATGACAGGTTAGCAGAGGCCGGTCTGACACACGAGGCCCAGCCTTGAATACAAGAGGAACACTTCTGGCTATTTCAACCCCAGCTCGACTTTTCATAGATGATTTCAGCAAGTTTCTCCAGAGTAAACGCGCCTCTGGTATCCCAGCATGTTTTTTTTTTTTCTGGCTGCTATTTGCAGGGGGGTGGGATGGAAGGGCACTTAGCAGATCTCATTTTCTCCCGTTTCGGTGCCTGTGCCATATGTTTCAGACCTCACTCGGAAGCAGCTCGGAAAGCCGGGCTCCAAGGTCCTTGAAGCAGGAGACCACATCAGCTGCTGACATTAGTTGGTTTTTATTGGAAAGGAAAAGGGAGGCTGCCTGGGACCGAGCCTCAACCCCGTCGATTGCTTACACAAGGCATTTCCGTGTTGGTTGTCATGCATGTGTGAAGGCCCCCCCCCCCCCCACTCTGCTGTTGTTTCACACTGAGGTTGGTGTCAGCTTGTGTGGAACAGCTGCCTCTGACCAGCAGTGTATCAACTCCAGCTTGTGTAATGAAGGCTTTAGCCGGAGTTTAGCATTGTTGATACAACAGTATGGTAAAAAGAGATGACTGCATATAGGCTTGTCACACTCCATCCACATAGTGTTTCATCGATCCTTCCTAAATGCATTTTAGCACTTTAGCGCCGGAAACAAATTTGTGTGTTGACACTGGAGGAAGTTATGTAGTATCTGCTGTGTATGTATGATGATGCTTTGATCCGCCGCGAGAGCCGTGGTCTAAACAAAGGTTCACATTCTACTTTTCAATATAGCACAGAGTAAATAAGGCCTTTTGTTAACTTGGTCCTGTTAAGCAATAATTACATTTCGAGAGCATAAAAGGCACTTTTATATGCGGAGGGCATCGGACCGTGTTTTTTAATATGTGAATAATATTGCACAGCGCACGGCGTGTGCATAATATGCATTTTGCTCACATGCCATAAATTGCATGCTCACTTTGCAATCTCATCATCCACAGATGACCCTCGCCAATCCCCCCCCCCACCCCCAACACACACACACACAGGCTCCACTGCCCCACCCCCACATCCATCTCTTATCTGTCCTTCCATCCTGCTCTGTTTGTTGATAAGCCGAGAGACCATTGGCCAGCGCACATGGTGTCCATGTGACACTTCAGCAACAGCCTGATAGCCAGATTGGAAGCCCCCATGTATGTGTGTGTGTGTGTGTGTGTGTGTGTGTGTGTGTGTAATCGGAGGCTGGTTTGAGAAGAGGTCTGGCTACTGTATCTTTTTTATTCTCGCTAATTATGACCCCCACCCAAATCCGCTCAGTCTTGCCCGTCACTTCTTTTTCGGCGCACAGTGTCCCAGGTCTTAATCCCATTGTTGGTGATAATGTCCCTGCCATATCCATCCATTTGCCACCACGCTCTGTGGAAGAGAGCTGGCTGTATTTATTTGGCCTTTCAACTTAACACACCACATAACACGCGTCAAGCTCAAAGGCTATGTGATGCAAAGACAGTGGCTGATGCCACACACACAGCAAACTATTTAAATAAACAGCAGTCTCTTCACGTCGCATGGTGCCGTTCATAAACGTTCCGGACAGAGACGATGTGTTTACAGTCAGATACTGAAATGAGCTGAGAAGGGCTGAGTTACAGCGTAAGATTAGGTCAGTGGTGTTGACGGGTTTTTTTGGACATATGCACAGACGCAGCTATTGGTTCCGCAGTTTGGGACCAGCCCACACGGACCATACCACTGCCAGCCCCATCACCGCTCCTGGCTCCGGCCCCTCTCGGTCATGGAGGGGAAGTGGAGCCCCTTCACAGATGGCTGCAGGTACAGCTCCACGCTTGGCTGATAACCAAAAACTTCAAAGCGTCGACGCGCGCTCCGTCCAGAGCCAGGAGGCAAAAGGCAGAGAACAGAGAAAGGAGGCAGCCATAGACAAGGTCTGGGTTAGTCAAAGGAGTCACCAGGCATGGAAATGAGCAGCTTCAGTCCTTTTTCTTCTCTTCTGTTTCCCCCCACTCCTCTTTTTCTGCATTATTTGCTGGCATATACTGTCTCCTCATTCTCTCAACCTTTTTAACCATTTTTCTCTGTGCTCTGTTAACGCGAAAGGCAGTTGTGAAGACATGTGTTTTCGCTCGTCCGGGAAAAGTCGACATAATGTGACGGACATCCCTCCCAAGTTCTTTCTTTTATTATCATAATTAGGGAACACTGTATTCCCTGCGACGAATCAGATCAGCAAACCACAAAGTTCCACATCACAAGGAGCCCGAGGGCGGCAGAGAAAAAACCTAACAACCGACACAGAAAAGAAGAGGTGATAGGAATCTCCCAGAGGTCGAAAGATTGTTGTAAAACAATCCCTCTATTGATTGAATGTTCACATATGGAGAATATCAGAATGTTGATACTACTGAATAAAAGACTCGCAGATGAAACTTTAAACTTTAGTTTATCATTTGTTATTATAAGGCTCTGTGACCCTTTTATACAAATATTTAGGATCTGGAGAAAGATTCCGAAACCTGCGCAATCGCAACGTTCTGAAAGCTATAATAAAGTGCTTTTGCAGTATAAGTATCTCGTCGCAGTAGATTTGTGGTATATGCGTGCACCTGCCTTTTGTGTCTAAAAACAACCACAGAAGTAACGTTGACATTTATTGCTGCAGAAGTTCCTCATGCGCCTTTTCGTTTCAGTGGGCTATGCACTCAACTCATGCTATGACTTATTGAACAGCGTTCAGGTGGAGTAGCAGCACTACCTGGTTATTTTGGAGCCACATGCGTTACGGTGCAGACTGCACACCTTTTAGATCCGCTCTGCACTTCAAAGCCTCGGGCGCATCACGGGCGGCCAGCAGCTCTCTGGCAGCTTCTCCCACTGACCCCCTCCATTCTGCCTGAGAGACAGCCAGGGAGAATGGCAGAAATAGGAGGGAGGGAGGGAGTGGAGCTGGGCTCTAGAGATGAATACCTTCTTCTGGAGGCCCATGGGCCTCAGGGGCACTGCTAGAGGTCAGAGGGTGTGTACATGTGTGTGTGTGTGTGTGTGTGTGTGTTGGCGGTTACTTTTCAGAGGGGGTTACTGGTTTAAGAGAGATCTCAGTGGGGGTGGTGGTGGTGGTGGTGGTGGTGGCAGAGCTCACCCGTTGCCTCCTTCAACCTGTCTCCCTCTTACATCTGGGATCAGTGCTGTTTGGCCCGACGCCTGTCTCCTCATCTCCCCTGACAGGGCCCAGCAGCTGCTATCACACACAAACATGCTGCCGCCCCTCGATCACTTTTAGAGACGCCGGCCCCGGAAAAAGGGCCAAAAGTTGACCTTTAGCTGAGAGAGGACCTGGCCCCTTCCCCTCGTCGCTCTAAATCGGTACAGGTCAGGCCAGTTGTTTTTAACACGCACAAGTTTAACGAGGTCCTTATCAATCATTATCATAATTCATCTTACTGTAAGATGATGCACTGCAATACAACAATTATTATCCCTCCATGCATTAAAAGTGCCCTCAGCTGCGACTGAACCATCAAACTACTTCTTTCATAGTTTACTCAGCAAAGTGCGCCATAACGTGTGTTACTGCAAAACCAACAACTTTTAATTCTGCTTTCGAAGGCGCTTACCTTTTATACAGGCAGTTAAATGTGCACTTTCCATACAAGGCCGCTCAGCGTGCGGCTGTTAAACCCGACGGTCAAAGTTTCCTGCCTGGATTTGGCAGCTATTTGTGACTGAGGACACTGTAAATATAAATCGTCCAAAGCCACGATTTTAACACTGAATCCCACTGCCATATTTATGACCTCAGCTCTGTGGCAAGACGCACTCCACCGCCATGTTTATGACACACTGTCAGCTGGATTAAGGAAACATGCAGTATGCCTTCCTAAATTTGTACATGAGTGTGTGATCGTCTTTTAAAAGCTGTTGGAATATATAGCGTGGGCCTCCTCACTCTGTCAGAGGGAAGACAGACAGAATGAGAGGAGCTATAAAAGGAGAGAGGGCTAAAGAGAATATAGGGACGCAGAGAATCAAACTATTTATTAAACAGGTTGCGGTGTCTGTAGTTCAAATTATTCTGATCTATGGCCCTAATAGGCTCTGAGCAGCAGCTTCACACACACCACTGAAATATCACACACTCCTGTCGCCTGGAGAGGCATGGACACCATGCCCAGCTCGTATTCGATAGTGTGGAGCTCTGGGAGGTAGAGTTCTCCGGGGGACCGGAAAGCCACGTGTGGGCCTGTAGGAAGAGCTCTGATGTGAGATGTATGGAACTTGTCCATAGCTGTCTGTCGTACTTAAGCCATTAAAAAGTGATGGGATGCATCACACTTATAATGATCAAACACATCCACTCACAGCTTACTGTGAGGTGAGATGTAGAAGTAGACGTTTGTGGTTTAATTTCCACCATTTCACATCTGGGAAAAACAGGAAAAATAAAATCAAAACATCCAAAATATTTTCTTGGAAGTCATACTCCCACAGCTGTGGTTTAGAAATACAGGAAGTGATGTCCTGGCCTGGTGTGTGATTGGTGCAAAGGTGCACGGTCAGGTTGGACTGGTTCATCTGTTGTTGGGATTCATAGCTGGCTTTAAAGGGGCGGAGCTTCGGATCAATGCTCCTGGGCATGTGTTTGTGCTTTGGTTGTGTTGTTACATAGCTAAGATGGTAACGCTCTGACAAATAGTCAAGGAAGTTCTGCAAATTACCGGCCTGTCACACACACACACACGTCTAAACTTTGCACTGTGAGAAATGAAAGGATAGAAAAAGTGTTGTTGTGTTGTGTGCATCATCAAACGAGCATGTGGAGCAATGTGGTATTCCGGTTGTCTCCGGTTGTTATAAAGACATCAGCAGACTTTGACCCCTGAGATCAATACACACACCCATAACCACTGTTACACTTTACACTTTCTCACTGTTTGACTCTCTTCATTTTACCGTGTTAAATTAATAATGTACTAACAGCTCATATTCCAAACTGTAGTCAGGAGGTTTAAGGATGTGGTAATCATATTCATGGGTTTATTGCAATTCCCAAGCTCAAACGTTAAATACTTTTTAGGCAGGAATAAATAATTAAAACAGATGAAAAAAAGAAATATTACCGATTATTTTTGTTATTACAAGTTTTGTCCTACTTTTTTTCCCTCTGTCAGTTAGTCATTTTTTTTCAAGGCCGCTGTTCACATTCACACAAAAACTTTATACACTTTAGCACAACACAGTCAGCACACAACAAAATCCATACTGTTCTGGCCCCTTTCAGATCAATGTTTTCCCCCACTCTGTACTCATCTGTGTGTTCTTCCCTGTTGTTGTTTTTGTCTTACATTGTGTCACGTTTTCTTGCCTGTACTTCTCACGTGTTAATCTCATTATTGTGCAGTGTCTCCGGCTGTCATTGTTGATCCTTATGACATAAGAGGAAGTGTGGTGTGGTGGTTTGTTTCTTGCTGTGTGTAAATGATAAGGACTGTGGAGAGGAGCTGCTTATCGGGTGTGTTTGCAACTGCCGTCAGAGTAGCACCGTTTGATGGATACAGGTGCTGTGGGTTTAAGCGCATTTTCAGTTTCTTTCTTTCTTTCTTTCTTTCTTTCTTTCTTTCTTTCTTTCTTTCTTTCTTTCTTTCTTTCTTTCTTTCTTTCTTTCTTTCCACTCGTGATTTGATTAAGACGACATGCAGCTCATGCAGGGCCACTCTGTCACCCTTCATCTTACCCCCTCCCCCTCCCTCCCCCCACCCCCCCACTCATCACCTCAAGCTCCTCTCCTCGCCCTCGGTCTTGGTTCACTGCCTGGTCAGGCTGACCTGGCACTATAAACAAGGCCCATGTTTTTCCACCACCAGCCGTTTTATGACCACACTTACAAGGCGAATAGCAGCCTCCTTATCGCCCGACAGTTGCCCCGGGGAACCAGGTTTGTCGGCTTTACTTTAGATTGGAAATGCTGGCATTGGATCTGTACGCAAACTGCCAATGCCTTGATAAACCACTAAAGTCAATAACGTAATCAGAGTTGTGTCCCACACTGGCGTCAGAATACGTGTACATGCACCTCTTTCCATTGGCGCTCCCGCGTGCACCTGGCATGTGAACATCGGTGCAGGCTATCTATGCGAGAGCCGTTTGGAACAAATGCTGAGCGAACATGTTATCTCACGGCGGACACAACATGTTGTATCTTTGGCTGTTTGTTTCCAGGAAGGGGCGAGTTGAGGGAGTGTCACGTTCACAGCAGGCACGTTGCTGATTTACAAGCTGAGAAGTTCTGTGTAGCACGTCTCTCAAAGAGCAGTCGTTTTTGCCTTTAAGGGTCGTCCCTATGTCAGATGGACTTTTTTCTTTTTTTTTTTTTTTTGCATTTTTGTCCGAGAGTGCCCTGATATGGCAATGCAATTCCAGCTGGTCAAGTATAATGGTCGGGATGAGCATAAGGGCTGATGGAGGAGCAGCCTGCATGACAGTGTGTCCCTGAGAGCTCGTCTGATGCATTATTCTATAAATAAGCAGAGATGAGAGAGAGAGCTAAAAAAGCATACAGGATGGTCAATAGTGGCCGTGGGTGAGAGAGAGAGAAAGAGAGAGAGAGAGAGAGAGAGAGAATATTCAGTGTCAAGATCCAGCTCCCCCTCTGAGGACCGAGCCCAGGCAGGAGGCAGGAACACAGGGCTGGACACACACGACACAGGCTGCTGTGTATCAACAATACAGCGTGTTCCAATTCAGTGTCGCACTCACTGTTGCGTTTAACCCCAAAGTCACTGTCACTGTCCCTCCTACAGGTTTTTCCTCTTTTCCTTCATACATCACTCCAAACAAAAAAATGATTGCATGTGCTAAATTGGTGACAATTAAAAAGGAAAATGATCAATAACTGGAATAAAATAATTGAATAGCTGATGTGTACAAAACAGTGTGAGATACACACTCTCCAGCCTTGCAGATGCCCAGCACTGAGACGGGGTCATCGTACTGTCTCCATTAGGGCTTCAGGAAGTAATCCAAATATATCCAGGGCAGGGGACATCGACCAGACAGACCTGATGACTGTCTCTGTGTCGTCGCCTAGGTGACAGCTGGGGACTTAGTAATCCATCCAGCCACTCAGACCCTTCAATGCAAACTCAGCGTGGAGCAGTCGCTCTTGATATTGATTTATATAAATATACATTTAAACCCAAGAGACTGATTCAATATGTTCTTTCCATTACAAGGCGATGTGGAAATGCTTGAAGTTATGAGAACTCTGGCTAGGTGTTTTGGAAAAACTTGAATGACAAGCGGGTTTTTACATCAAGCACTATTTGTGATTACAAAAGACTGCATGGCAGGTTTGGTAATGTCTAAAGGCGGCCTCACCAATACTCCCTGTCATGTTGTCAGCGGAGTATAAATGACGGGTTTAATAAAAGGGAGCAAACACAGGCAGGTCACGGGTCGAGAATGGGAGGACCACTCAGGTCCCCGCTCTCTGTGCTTTCTTCTCCGTCCCCCCTTTTCAGTCGGTGTCTCGCGCTCACACATGCAGAATGGCCCCGATCCTCCCTAAAAAGAAGATAAACAAATCCCGGACAGAGAAGTAATCTCTCTGAAAACATTGACTATTACCATTTCAACACGCTGCCTCTAAACATTGGAAAATACCTCTCTGGTATGCTTAATTGCAGTGTGTGAGGGACACACAGTGTTCTTGTAGGTATGCTAAATGGAAGGCCTTGGCTACTGAAGGCATTCCAACATTGTAAATGTACAACAATGGACCTCTACAGTTCTGTTCTTGGCGTAGAGTTCAGACTTTCAAATAAGCTTCGACGGGACATTTGCTTTTGCGCCGCGTTGCTTCTGATAATAGTATAGAGGGTTTGTTTGTTCAGATTCCAGATCATACACATATTTGAACTTTTGTTTTGGGTGAAGAGTGATTCACGAGGACTGGAACCACTTTCCCGATGAAGTATAATTGGTCACATTGTTGCCTGTGTATGTTGTCATGAGATAACATTCCAGCCATTTGACCTCTTACTTGCGGTTCATTTAATTACTTATCTGTGTTCTGCACAGGGCTCTAAACTGTTATGATGTTTGGGCAGCGTTTAGGTTTGCAGGAAAAACCAGTTCTGCAGAATTTCTGAACAAGTCAAAGCTCAGGATAGGTATATTTCCCCTGTATTTGTAAAAAAAACATTGCCAGTTAAACATCAGAGCCCCTCCCAGGTTTGGGGAGCATGTGTCCTTCAGTTCATTGTACCATGTGGGCAATGTCAAGTGAACTCATTGACCACAGTGTTGTAACTGACATAGAGTCAATGAGTGACTAAGATTGGGGTTGATGAGGAATTCATGTGATGGTAACGCACAGAGCAGCCAGACTCGATCTGCCCTGCAGTCATGCTGGCAGATATGTAATGCTGGAATTTTCCATAAGAGGACAGGACGGCCCCTGTGTCCATCCGTCCACGTGTCCATCAGTCTGTGCCTGTGATTATCCTGTCAGGCTCTCCCCGCCTCACATTGTTGATGCTGCTCTGTGACGCAACCCATCATTCAAATTATTTTTAGCGTAAAGTCCAGGCACAGGAATTGGTAATCCAAGAAGTGACATCTGGCCTTCAGGGCTTATGTGATTAGCAGGGAGCCTTGCCCCTAATAGCCTAGCGGACGTTCTTCATTACCACCCATAACGACAGGACTAGAGATGAAGTGACTTGGTGGTGGGCGGTTAAAGCAAATCCAAAATAAAAAGAATGACATATTAGTGATCGCTCAGAGCGTACATGTGCAGATATCAAAACTGAGGCTGAAATAAGAACTACAGAGAGCATGCGTTATGCCACATCAGCCACCGAGCTTACAGCGAGCCCTCTAATGCGCACTGCAACTCCAATCCTGCAGCATTAGGGCTAAGACCAGATGACCGCAGATAACTAGTAAGTCCGAGCAATGGAGAGAAATTGTTTTTTTCCAATTTTCAAATTGGAGAAAGAGAGGTCAGAGTTGAAAAAAAAGAAAATAAAAAAGCAGAGGATACTGGAGAGCTGCCAGCATCCTGCTAAATTAATCATCGTCACCACTTAAAAGACTAATAATGACAAAGTGACCGGGCATGTCCCCTCCTCTCTGCTTTGTGGAGCCCACAATCATGGAAGTCCTCCGATCTTGGGGGGGTGCGGGGAGGGTAGTCGTCTAATTATCTTTGAACAGAAAGAAAAAAGAAAAAAACTTCCCAGCTTTCAAGAGGGTCTATTAAACGCTCAAAAGCAGCAAGCAATTTTTTCCAGCAGCAAACAAAGTTTAAAGGCCGTTTGTGTGCTCGGGTGTTGTTAGTGTTAGTGTGCATGCTGCGACTGTAACATTCTTTGAATCATGCATCGCTTGATCAACAGCAAGGCCTAATTTTGTGTGTGTTTGTGTGTTTTTGTGTGTGTGCATGTGTGTGTGTTTGTGTGTGGGTGGGTGTTCGCATGGCCAGGTGGAAGCTCTTAGTTTGTTAGCAGTAAACTAATTGTGGGTTTACTGGAAACTGTTTAAACATGGCATTACTGCAAGTCGCATATAATCTGCCTTGTGCTGTAATAATCATTTCACTGTCACAAACAAGCCGGTTTGTAAAAGAGAGCGGGAGATAAAGAAGGGGGACTATTTTGGGGCGGTTGTTTGCTTTGAGAAGCTTTTGCTTATTCCGAGGCAGCTTGTTCCCATGAGTTCAGAGCGCGGGCTCTGAACTCATGCAGCAGTTTGGCTTTTGTGTTGTTGTCTTCGGAGTTGTGTAGCTGAGAGGGAGTTCAGTGGCCCTCTCCAGTCTGCATGGTTTCACAGAGTGAAATGTCTTCCACCACCTTCCCTGAAGTGAGTAATTGTGTACCAATAAATGTGAGGGCTGGTTTGTGTAGCGGGGAAGGAAATTGCAATCATTCCTTAAGACTTTTTTGTCGGCCTGTTTTTGTGTGGTATCGTGTGTTCCACCTCGGTCTCTGTGGAGTGTCCCATGAAAGGGTAATCTTTTAGCATTCACTCAACGCAAATGGTATTTCCTCTGCATGGAGCAGCACGGCTCAATCACAGTCTGCTTATCTTTTTGCTAAACATTCTGCTTTTGATTTATGTTGTGTAACAGCATTTACAAAAATAAACTATATAACCATGTGTTACATACTCAGCCTTTCCCAGCAGTTTTAATGATACAGGTTTTATTATCACACCTATGCTTGATCATACTGATAAACAATTTATACCGAAGTAACAAATGCTTGATGACATTTACGAGGTTGTTAAATGGCTGTTATTTATATTGATGGTAAAGAGTTCAAGAGGTTAACATGCTGACGCATCAGATTATACACTATACAGTTTTAATGACCCGCTCTGACCCAAGCTGTCTTTATTTAAAGCTTCTAGCTACCACTCGTGTTTCAGACACTCTCAAATTCCTAACCTCTCCCTTTCATCCCCCTCCTGTCTCTGCTCCTCCCCTCTGTTCCCCCCCTTGTCACAGGTATGGCCTCGCAAGTGCAAGTGTTCTCCCCTCACACTCTCCAGTCAAGTGCCTTCTTTAGCGTGAAGAAACTGAAGGTGGAGCAGAGTTGTAACTGGGATATGACAGGGTACGGCACACACAGCAAAGTCTACAGCCACAACAGCAGCAAGAACGTGTCGGCCACCAGTGGCCCCCTAGGCATCAACAGCTCCCTGCAGGTCGCCAGCTCCACCCTGCCCTACGAGCAGGCGCTCATCTTCCCAGCCAGTGCAGGCCACATTGTCGTTACCTCAGCCAGCAGCACTTCAGGGGCCGTGGGGTCTCTGCTGGGCAGCGGTGGTGGAGGCAGCAGCAGCAACAGCAGCGGTGGTGGAGGTGGCGGCGGCAGTGGTGTCGGTGGCGGAGTTGGCGTTCACAACCTGACGCGCCGCAGTACGGTCAGTCTGCTAGATACCTACCAGCGATGCGGGCTTAAACGCAAGAGTGAGGAGCTTGATAACAACAGCAGCGTGCAGATCATTGAGGAGCACGGTCCACCAATGATCCAGAACGGAGCAGCCAGTGGAGCCACGGTGGCAACGGTGGCCACTGCCACCTCCACGGCCACATCCAAGAACAGTGGCTCCAACAATGAGGGGGACTACCAGCTGGTGCAACATGAGGTGCTCTGCTCTATGACCAACACCTACGAAGTCCTGGAATTCTTGGGACGAGGAACCTTTGGACAGGTGGTGAAGTGCTGGAAGAGGGGCACCAATGAGATTGTGGCAATCAAAATCTTAAAAAACCACCCGTCATACGCACGGCAAGGTCAGATTGAGGTCAGCATTCTGGCGCGTCTTAGCACGGAGAGTGCCGACGACTACAACTTTGTGAGGGCCTATGAGTGCTTCCAGCACAAGAACCACACGTGCCTGGTATTTGAGATGCTGGAGCAGAACCTGTACGACTTCCTCAAGCAGAACAAGTTCAGCCCTCTGCCGCTCAAATACATCAGACCCGTGCTACAGCAGGTGGCCGCAGCGCTGATGAAACTGAAGAGCCTGGGGCTGATCCACGCTGACCTGAAGCCAGAAAACATCATGCTGGTGGACCCGTCTCGACAGCCCTACAGGGTCAAAGTCATTGACTTCGGCTCAGCCAGCCATGTGTCCAAAGCAGTGTGCTCCACCTATCTACAGTCCAGATACTACAGGTAAGAGCTATAAGTGTGGAAAAAGTAATTTGTTTGGTATTGAAGTAACATGAGAAATATAAAATATGGATCTTAACTTTGATGATGCAGAGAGGAAATGGTTAAAAGAAAAAAGGCCCTTTGTTTGTTCTAATTTGTTTTGTTTGGATGATCTCAGCTCGTCTGATTTATTGCTGCTTTAATGGGAGTGTTTTTATAGTTGAGATGACTAAAGCAGCAAACTCCTGCTCCGTATGCATCACTTTTGATATTTTTGGGAAACTTTGGCCTTCTTCCAGATCAAGCAGACTTGAGGCATAACAAGATATAAACACTCTTCTATACAGGCCTCACCCTGTACACCTGGTAGTGTTCAGACATCCGAACTTTGCTATTAGGAACTAAGAACAGAGGCTCACTCAGCTGTGACAAAGCCATTCAAAACACCAGAAACAAAACAACCAAAGACCCATTAGTGTATGTGACCACAATAATTAGATGAAATCATTGTAAATAGATTTCTAATAGATATATAGAAAGAGATATGGAAAAGGTAGTTTTAAAACATGTAAAAGCCTTATTGCAAATAGCCAGTGAAGGTGCATTACAGGAAACACTTCAATGTCTAATTCTGTTTGCACTATAAGGTCACAGAGTTCATAAACCTTGGATACTGTAGATCTACTAACTTTCCCTGATGGAGCCTGAAGCCTCCAGATCTCCTCCTCTGGGCAGGAGGGGATCTTTCTCAATTCCAACAAATCTTACAAAAGGAAAAAGGTGATCTGAATCAACCAATAGACGCATGTTTCTGCATCAAACAAAGCATCAGTGTTCAGCAACATGAGCGAAAGATGATTTCTCATATAGGAATCTCGTTCTACCTGTGTGGGGCTCTTATGGTGTAATGTAATTAAGTAAAAACAATTACACTGGCTTTTACAGCCACAGCAGCTACTTTCGTTTTTGTGATGATTATTTTACCAAACACTTGTATTTGCTGCCAGCGTTATGAGCCGCTGCCGAGGTCCACTCTCTCTGCTCCAATTCTGCGTTCTCTGTTTACCCTCAACCCCCATTCTCAGCGAGGGAGAGGGCAATAAAGCTCCAACAGTCTGGGAGTAGCCAGCTGCTTATTGTGTTTAATGCGATGAAACAAGAGTGTGTAACTGTGACTTTGATCATTGTCGAAGGCCTGTTACGTTACTTCACAGCCTGCTGCAGCCCTGCTACAGGCGCGGACAGACCACAGCAAACATTTGAGGCAATGACATTTTGTTATTATCATTGAGAGGCTCAGGGGAAGAAAGTGTTTTTTTCTTCTGCTTTCAGTGGAGGAATTTCTGAAAAGATTTCAGAGAAACTGCCTCAGTGGAGAAGGGCACCAATCATGTGGGGTGGCAGTTTGCCCACAGGCTCCTATTCACCCTTCTGCTCCCCAGGCCCCCAGACCCTCAGCCCCCCATCACCATGGCTGGCTCCCATTTCCCCCAGGATAGAGATGAGGGGTCAGCCTGAGTTCTCCTGTAATATGTGCCTGTAATCCACACCAGCGGGCCCTGCATTAGAACCAGATGACTCCCTGGGAAGACCTTTCTTTCGTCTTCCAGTGATACTTAAATAGTTTCTTTCGGGCGACAACAAACAGGGTGTTTCAGTTGCATCTGAGGGAGTGTGTGAGGAATCAAACAGTGTCCACGTCGGTACAGAGACAAGCTTTGTCTGGGGCTCAGACCTGGTGCCGGGGCCGAAACTGAGGGCAGAACAGGTGTGTCTCAGAGCCAGGGTACCACACGTCTAAACACACACCCACACACCCTCTGCAACTACACATGCAGCAGATTCCATCAAGAGAAGTTTGGGTTAGTTGAAAGTAGTTAGTTAGTGAATTGTGTTGGTAGAGGTTGGTTTTTAAAAAAATTTACCTGAAGACCATTGTTTTCTGTAAAAAAGAAGGATTTATAACACAGAGGCCACATAGTGAACAGTAATGTTCAAACACTTTATCATATCTTTACTCTTTACCGGACTGTATTTTACAATCCTCCCCAACCGGCTCCAAAAACTATGTCTGGGATTTGTATTGTACATGTCAACAGGGCAGTGCTGTTCGAACCGCCCAAGTAGCTCATCGTGAAGCAAACACCACCAGTAGTTGTTACTCCTGGGCGGTAGGTCAACAAGCAGGCCATAAAATGTCCCAGTTTGTTTTCTTGGCGAGGGAAGAGCGGAGGAGAGCAGAGAGATCATCCTTTCATTTCCTCCTAGCAGCGGAGGAGGGGAAAGAAAGGCTGACATTGACCAGAAAATTACAGAACTAGCCACCAAATCCTCGACCAGGGACTTGGCGACCCCGATTTCGGGGCCTGGGAGTGGTGTGTATGTGTGTGCCATGTATGTGAGTGACAACAGGAGTGTGGGTGTGCTAGACCGAGATTTGTTGCGAGGAGTCAGGCGAGTCTTCCCATTCAATTCAAAGAATGTACTCGCGGGACGAGAGCACTTTGGGTGTCTTAACGTCACATGCAGTTCGAGCAGCAAACAAACTTGGGCTGTGGGTACAGTTCATGGTGAGTTCAAAAGCTGAGGAGAGAACATCAAACCATCTTTAATGATTGCACGGAGGATGGAAGGACGGTTTCTGCAGCACGCGGCACCTTTATGGGTAGAGATCAGTGATTTGCCTGCTTCGACTGGCTCTGTGTTCCTGCATATCCTCCACAATAGCTAAAACCCCTCCCCTCGCCTTCAAATTAAATATTTATACCTCGTGCACTTACGTTTTTCTCAACAACTGCTGGTTGTGATTGATGCGTCGAAATTGCACGAGACCCGGAAACACTGATGAGGAGCCCTGAGAGCATCTTGTTTGTCTTTTCCTCACTTTGAAAATCGTTTCATGGGATCTCAAGTGATATCAGGCCCGTTGCAGCCAATATGCCTGTAAACCCATTCCTGATTGTTTTTGCATACATCTGGTTGGTGTAAATCACACGTGTGACAGTTTGCCTTTTGGATGTCGTAGGTACGCCGTCGACGGAGAGCCTCGCTAATGAATTATGGATTTTTACACATGGTTGAAGCCTGCAAATAAAACACCAGTATTTGAGGTAAACAAGTGAAGTGCTATTTGCAAGAACAGCTCTCAGAGTGCTCAGAGTTTCAACTTTGTTCGCTTGAGTGCCGAGCGAATGCAGGCTCGTGTGGCTGAGCTCACCCGTCCTCGTCAAATAGGCCTCTCTCTGGCACTGCTACACTTGCTGCGACTGTACTTCAACACAGCCAACCTCCCTGCAATTATTTAAATGTATTATTACCTCAGTCTCTCTGTAGTCTGCGACAGTATCACTCTGTCTTGTTCTCTGTTTATGTTTTGATTACATCAGCCTGTGACCTATAGCTGGTCCTATACCTCCCTTCCTCCCCGGTCCTACTCCTCGTCTCCCCTCTTGGCTACAGCTAATGATGGAACAGGTAAGCTGGCTAATTAAGCTTACCCTGTGCCAGATAAAAGGATTGTTGTCTTACCTCGGATGGATATATTTGTCCTATTTATTCTAAGCCGTGAAATGGATGAAGTGCAGCGAGACGTTATTGAAGTTTATGTAAAGTTTCGTGGAGCAGAGCAGCTGACCGGCTGGCCTCGCTGTGGCTGCTGGTAGCGAACCAAAGGAAAGGATGATGTCACGAATCCAAAGACCCCCCCCACTTTTAAGATTTGTCCTCTTTGTCTCCAAAGGACTGCGCTAGGTCTATATTGTTGCAAAAGGTTGTTTAGCAGTAGTTAGTCATCTAGATGTTTTCCTCCACCAAGTCTTAACATACCTCTATCTGAGATTTCTATCTCCACATCAATGGTATGGAGACAAATGGAATTTGGTTTGTTCCGTTTGGTTTGCTGTGGTTTTAGTCAGTCCTCAGACAAGCTGTTAACACTAATCATTCAAAGTCTTTTCTTGGTGGCAAGTAAATTCCAAATAAATTGCTCACCACAGGAGGTGCAGAATATTCAGTCACAGGATTTACAGTTTCTTATTTTGTGTTTTTTGAGTGCTACCAATAAAAATTTACAAAAAGGTGGAGGAAAGACTCCTCATCGCAGAGCACCAAGATGGGATATATCGACCCATTAATGAAGTACATGTCAAATGGTCGATCTCCACCCAGACCTTAGTTTGGATTAGTGCTTAAACAACATACTCATGTTCCTATGCCATTCTTTGTTTTTACATGTGTGTGAAGTCTATTTTAATAGATGATTAGGATGTCTTGTCATAAGCATATTTACCTTCCAAGACTTCCATAGTCCCTTTTAAGCACACTCCACCCGTTCTGTACACATACAGGAAGCCTTTTTTTAACTGTGGACATTAAAGTGGCTCGCTCAATTGCCACAAGACAGAGGAAGAAGGAGAACAGAGCAGTTTCCTCTAGTAATTAAACATCACACTGTTACAAAACTCCAGAGCCTAAAGCTATAATACTGCACACGTCAGCACCTGCCAGTCAGATTGTGCCTGTAATTTAACATGCACACATCACAGACATCATACTTGCACATGCTTGCGCAACAAGGAGAATAAGTACATCAGAGGCTTAATGCATCCCAGAGCGGTGGATCCTGAGAAACGAGGCTATCAGACACTGTAGGTGAAAGGAAAACGACTCAACTGTATCTGAGAGGGAGAAATGGGCTTGTTGATGCCACCGATTTCTCTGTAGTTGCCAATGTGATATTACCTCTATCAGTGCGAAGCTAAAAGCCTGTGGCAGAAGAGATCGTAATGCATCCAGCTGGAAACTTCATAAAAAGCATGGTATTATGGAACACTCTGCATTTTCTGAGTCCTCTTCCAGAGCTCACATCTTTATTCATGTGGGCAGTAAAGATGGGTGCAGCTGATGCTACATAGGGATCTCTGACACCCCCCCGGCTTACGTCGTACTCTTAATAACTGATGAAATATGTATCCGTCTTCATCAGGGCTGGTGCAGCCAGTGCTCCGGGTTGAGACGCATGAGTGTAAGACGAGCCTCTGCCCCACCTGTCTATCTGTCTCTCTATCTGTTGTGCATCGCACAACCAGACAGACAGGGCAGGCGTTCCAGCACATTTAGCCTGCCTCCGTGCGAAACATCAAGGGGTGTTTTAATGAATGAGGTTGCCATTAGTTACTGTTCTGTGAAGCGTGTGTAAAAGTGCATGTGCCAGAAAGGGAGGAAGCGGTGGGTAAACACCGGTATCGGGTTGCTGCAGAAGAAAGATGAACTGGGGGAAAAGACAAAAAAGCTAATTCTCTCAGTGGCGATGGTGCTATTAGTAGTGCAGGTGTTGTTTATTGGACAGTTCTCAAGAAGGCACCGTGCACATGAAGGCGAATGGGCCGAAAGGGGGTAGAAGGACACGGGCGGGAGCATGAATAAGGTCGTTGTTTTGCATTCCTCATCAGAACCTGGAACGGCGCTCTCTTTCCCTCAAGCAGCGGCAGGTTATTATTAATGCAGATGAGTCTTCATTAGGTTCAGCCTGAATGGCGAATTGTACGTTGTTACTTTTTTTTTTTGCTGACTTTCGCGTTTGTGTGTTCATGTAATTATAGAAGGCTTTGCATTTCCTGCCCCTGACGACTCGGGGTCACGGGCGTCGTGTTGAGGGAAGACGCTGAGACCACTGGCCAATATCAAGACCGGACATATGAAGGAAAAGACCAAGGAGTACAATTACTCCTTGTATTCACGAGTGTGCTTTTTTATGACAGTCAGACCATCTTAGTATGCATGACAGAATCCTAATAACTCATTTCTCATTTATAGTTTGCCTCTAGGCAGCTCTTCCATGTGTCTCCACAGAGGAGGCAAGCAGGAGACATGTAGCCGCTAAGCTAATTAACCACTGGCAGTCGAGCATATGCATTGGAACATCTACAGTTAGTCGGCTGCACACAGACATTTTTGCAAATAATGAATGAGAGTTATTTAAGTCAGAAGATGGAAAACGTGAACTTTGTCATCAAGCTGATAGATAATACCTATCAGTATGATCTGACAGGCTATCCAGGAGTGTGTGTGTGTGTGTGTGTCACTGTGTCATTTTTTTCATCCTGGCTACTTGTCTTTGTTCTCTCTCACAGTTCAATTTCCATACATTCCCCAGGATATTAAGCTGACGGAAATTAAGCCGCCTTGGAAAGAAAAGAAAAAACTGCAGCAATCCGCCCACTCGTGATCACCGAGGCTGTGGACTCTTTGCAAAATATTGATTGGTTTGTTTGAAGCAAATGGTTGCGGCAACAGGTCGGGACCTGTTCAACCTTACAGGTGTTTGTCGAGTTACTGCATAACACCACGGGTCAAAAAAAAGAGAGAACTAATCATAAAGTGAAAGGTCGTTAAAAGGGAAACTTGACTGAAGGGTTACGACTAGCGAACAATGGAATTTCCTTTATCTTGTAAATCTGAAAAACATTAACTGCGCGGCTGAAATGTCTCACAGCAGTAGTCACACATTCATTTTCCTGCTTGCCACCGATTTGTCCCCCTTTTCTAAATTCAAACACCGGTGGGTTGGCAGGGTGATGGCTGCCATCAGCGGCTGACTGGCAGAGCTGCCCCCGGGTCTAAATAAAACATGAGGCCTCGTGCTGATCCGCCCTCCCCACTCCTTCTTCCCTCTTCCCATTCCTATAAGCCCGCCATCCTGCCGTGGGGAGCTCCATAAAGGGGGCAGCCCCCACCCCCACTAATGCCTTCTCTGTCCTGCCCTCCTTTCCCACCTTCCCATCACCCCTTCACGTCTTCATCCATTTACATGCATATTTAAAAGCTAACGCCAGGATGGAAAATGATGCAGCAAGGACAGTGAAGAGGGGGAGAGAGAGAAGACGTGTTCATATTGGGACCCGGATTTTCCTAATTTAAGGCAGGCCATGGGATAGGAGGACTGTAAGAGGTCACACATTCACCGAAGGAGAGAGCATGTGCTTGCATGCATGTGTGTGTGCGTGCGTGCGTGACTGTGTGTGTGCATGTACATGTGTGTGTTGGGACTGTGTGTTGCCACTGTGACACAAAATGCCTGGTGTGCAGAGGGCCATGCAGGCGTCCATGACGTTTGCAGCAGAACAAAACAGATCAACTTGTTTTCTCAACTGGAGGAATTTGCTTATGTGCATATAAAAGGGTAAATGGTTTGGCTCATCATTTTGCGGCGGGCGAGTGGGCAGAGGTCACCGTCGCTCCGCCAGCCACCTGGGGCCCTAATATAGAGAGATAACCTCTTCCCATCTCTCTTTCCTCTGGTATCATCTCCAGCATCACATAACTTCTCAAACCCCCGTTTCGACAAATGTATCCTCTTGCGTTTATATCCCACCTCTTCTTTTTAACATGTTCATTTGCGTTTGACAGAAGATCTTCAATGGCCCGGGTTAAACATAGCTCCTGTTCATGGTGACAGTTGTCAGCCTATAAAAGAAATGTTGCTATTTTTCATTGCAGATTGCAGATTTAAATTAGGCTCCGTTCTTAGCACGCGGGCTAATTTCAGCCCCGCTCATAATGTCACGAAAAACCATTGCTGTGTGTGACTTTTAGATTCTGATTGGTAATGCTGCACAAGTCAATTTCACTTCAGCGTTAGAAAGTGAAGAATTGTTCTCTTAAAAAGAAGCGGAATTGCAGTTCGACATGACACCGACAACAAAGCATTACGCCTTTGTTAATGCATAACACAGATATGACGCGTTTCTTCTTTGTCATTGGTCAGCAATAGTAAAAAAACACAAGGGGTTTGTGACATGATGTTGTGATCTGTAAGATCTACCATTATTGTACCTTTGTACGGAAATTGTATCAGGACAGAGTATCTGATGTAGCCGTCTGCTGGAACACAGGAGCGGTCTGGCTTACAATCGTACAGAGCAATCTTGTATAGATGTCATAGGTTTAAACATGAAGAACGTGCATCAACATCATCACTCTTCACGTTACACCGTGGCTCAGTGAAACTGCTTGTGTTTGGAGGTCTCAGGGATGAGCCAGGGAGCTTTTCAGGAGAATAAAAAAGGGCCTTTAGAATATAAAGGCCATTCAAGATTCTGTTGAAGCAGTGTGCTAGTCATAAAACGGGTCTGAAGCCGTGCTTGATAAATAATTTAAAGTGACTAATAGCACCTTGTGACAGAGAATGTATCACTGTGGTGTATCAGATTGCTGCGGTTTCGGCCTGAGGGATAATTTGTTTGGAAAAATAATTACTCCTATATTGGATCCTGGTTAAATATTAACAGAGTTAGCATTAAGAATGGGGCAGCGTCCAGGGAGTTTTGTCTACTTTTGGGCAAACCCTCTGCTGTAGACATCACTGCTGCTGGCAGGCTGCCACAAAGGAGGGAAACAGCTGCTGCTTTATTGGTAAATTCAAACTGCATCACACAAAAAATACAAAAAATTCCAAAAGAAAAGCAATGCAAACTACTGAGCTCTCCCCGTGCACTTGCCCACTAAGCTTTGATGACTAATCCCAGTGTTTTATGAGCAAGGTGCGTCAGATTGTCTGTGGAGTTCAGCTGGTTATTGAGTGCACAAGCTGGGAGGCACCAAAGTGCATAAAGACGCCATATATCAGCCCAGAGAGGAAACAAAACCACACGCTCCAGTGCCACTGTAGATTACAGAAAAGAAGAAAAGGCAGGAATTCTACAATGAAAATGAGTTTTAAAAAAAAAACAGAACAAAATTAATCACTATGAATAAGAATTAGGATGCTCAGCGATACTAAGCAATTTGCTGTGTGTGTGTGTGTGTGTGTGTGTGTGTGTGTGTGTGTGTGTGTGTGTGACCACACTGAAGTTATGTTCTGTCACCACCCGACCTGTTCAGCGTTCGCATGTTCAGTGTTCACCGTGTTCCCAAACCACCAAATGGATCACAGCGTCTCAGTGTGTGCTATCAGCGTGAACTGGCCATAACTCGCATCACCCCTTTAAACGCAGCGGGCACGTCACAGAGGCAGCGACACGACCACACAGTGCTCAATTACAGCCAGACTCCACAGTGCATACATCACCAAACAGATGGCCTCCCTTGAAATTCAAACACACCGCCGTTGTCCTTGCAGCCATAATGGGAATGTTATTTTTCCCCTCTCTCCACTTTTCATAAAGGAATTTCCGTATACACGCCGTCATCGACTACTACAAGGAAAATGCAGGTATGTATTTCATCATAGACTCAGCCGCTCCGAGCTGAAATCAGCACAATCAAATCCACAAATCAATCAGCACACAACACACAAATGTACTTCACCATTATAAACCTTTCATTGAATTTAGAAATGCACATGGGATCAGTGATTAGAAATCAAATGCTCTAGTGTTTGGACAGATCTGCTCGAACCCGCTCTTTTGTTTTGTCCCTCGTCAAAATGAATGACAAGCGTCAACACGCATCATTTACTCAAGTTCAAAGAAAGAGTCTCCTGCTTGCGTCCGTCACCTTGGCAACTAGCGTTTCTTGTTCCAAAACAGTCCGTTTTATTATGAAGGTGCAACACCTGAACTGCGGTGGTTTTGATCTGCCCGCCATCCCCAGTTGTCAGCTGTGTACTTTAGGGACAGGGTGGGCCCTTGAGCCACACTCTCATCTCGTTGCTATTGTTTACCCAGGTGGGCTACGACTCTAACCCCCCCCCATCCTCCATCGCTCTACCTCATTCCCTCTCTCGCTCTCGATCTCCTCCTCATTCTCTCTCACTTCTCTCTCGCTTTGTTCCACAGGGACCTGTGGTCCAACTGAAGCTCTCTGTTACACAAAGAAACCCAAATTGGCTTTCATCTGCAGCCTGCTACCAGCTGTGTACATTGTGCGTTTGTGCTCCATCTAAGCACCAAAAAATTGTAGATTTTACTCATGACAGTTTTATTATGATTATTGTTATTACTGCATTGAGTCATAGCTCTCCACGCAGGCAGGGTTGTTTCGCTTCCAACTCCAGGGTAGGTGTCTAATTTGTTCAACTTCTTTGTAATGTTAGCAGTGCTGTTACATATGCTTCCACGTCTCTGGTTTTAAAAAAAAATAGGTTGATGTTGAGAGTTTGCCCAGAAGCCCTTTCTCCATCCTGGGTCAATATGTGTGCCGTGCTCTTGACATAACACTCGTATGTGCCTCCTTTGTGTCAGGACCCATTCACCATTGCTCTCTCTCGCTCTCTCGTGTGTGTGTGTGTGTGTGTGTGAGAGAGAGAGTAAGGTGGCCCATTTAGTGCAGCCGAGTTTCTGGCCTTGTATACATACAGCGCTGCTGAAGGCACTGAAAAGAACAGCTGAGAAAACAGCAGGGCACATTCATTAGTGATCTCTGCCCCTTGTCTCCTTTTCCCCTCTTTGCTTCTCTTTACGTCTTTCCATCCCGCGTCATCCCCCCCACCCCCCACCCCACCCTCACGTGTTCTCTCGGTACCATCCCTCCCTTCCTTTCTCCATTTCCTTTGTCCTGACCTCTGTCCCTCACGCAAATCTGCCTGGCATTTCAATCATCGCATCCAGAGGGAATGATAGGATCACACAGCACAAAGCCTCATGGCTCACAGCCGGCTATAACACCAGAGAGCTATATATACAGTATATATGTGTGTGTGTGTGTGTGTGTACGTATCCGATCTCTGTACATCTTTCCATCCCGCGTCACCCCCCCCCCCCCCCCCCCCCACTCTCGGTACCATCCCTCCCTTCCTTTCTCCATTTCCTTTGTCCTGACCTCTGTCCCTCACGCAAATCTGCCTGGCATTTCAATCATCGCATCCAGAGGGAATGATAGGATCACACAGCACAAAGCCTCATGGCTCACAGCCGGCTATAACACCAGAGAGCTATATATACAGTATATATGTGTGTGTGTGTGAGTGTGTGTACACGTATCCGACAGTCGAATATTTGCACCCACCAGCATCACAAGCACCATACTGCTGATACTGCTGCTCTCAGATCAGTCGAAACCCAGCGTTTCTGTAGGAGAGACTTAAACTCGCCCCCTTGAACCCATGTGCGCGCGGCGTCTCTGTGCTTGACTCTCTTCTCCTTGAGTCGTCAGATGCACACTGCAGTTCAGGCAGTCACACTCGCCACCTGCTCCACGGAAACGGCAGCGTCAGTCTCAAAAGGCACCATGTTTGTTTGTTTGTTTGTTTGTTTGTTTGTTTGTCCGCGTGTCTGTCAGTTCCGTTCGCCTTTTCTTCGGGGGAGCAGGAGGAGCGGATGAATGGATGACTAAGTGCGCTGAATCATAACGGAGTCTGGGAGCTGGTGCACGAGAGCGGCTCGGTGTGACAACACCAGCTACCTGTCACGTTTCTACCTCCTCTTTGTTTTGTACCGACAAAAGCCTCTCTCCCCGCTCTCCCCTCTTTCCCCGCTCTCCCTCACAGCCTCCGCCGAGTCTTGATTGATGAAAAGAAGCCATTTTGTGGGGCTAATTGCATAAATCCTGCCGCTGAAGCGTCCGAGTCCTAACAGCCTCGGAGCGGGGCTGACCCTGCTGGACCAGAGCAGATCATCGCTCAGTGCTCGGCCTGTGCAGAACAGATGATGACCCTCACTTTGCTCTCATCACATTGGCTCAGCTTTAAATGCTGCAAGATGAGCTGACTCGGTGATACAATAGTGTATTATGAGAACATATGAGAATAAGCCACACGACAGGAATGCAACCGTGTCCATGAAATGACTCCCCCCCCCCCCCCCCCCCCCACCCCCCCATTAACGACTGCGCTACCCCTCCTGCCTCCTTCGCCTTGTTAAACTGGGTGTGAGGAGTTTGTGTTTGCGTTACAAGATTCCTGTGGAGCTGAATAAAGTGCAGACGGAGCTGGGAGCATAACGAACACGCTCAGGGTGGCCCCGCGCTAATTGCGACCGGGGTGCATTTACTGATTATAGTTAAGTGGTCCAAAATGGTCCCCTGCTCTCATGGACACTCTCCCTCCCCCGGTGGATGTGGTCAATATCAGGCGTGTTGAAATGCCTTTCCGCTGAGCGAAGACATCAGGGCCCAACTGTGTCCATCTCTTTGCTTCATCTCCAGTAGCACGCGGGTGGGGAGACGGGGGGCGCGCTGATGTTAAAGCAGTTTTTAACAAGGTGGACAATGGAGTGAGGACAGTGGAAAGCGCACGGCTGCTGTTTTTGTTCATTTCATAGGAAACAACTGCCGAAATAAAATGTAAACACCGATTGGATCTGCTGCAGTGACTAAAATGATTTGTGAAGGATGACCCAAAAACAAGATCCTCCTCATCTGCACTCGAGGCCCTGCACAGCTTTTTGTGTGCGTTTTGTGCGCCGGTGGCTCCTCGCGCCGCCAGCAGAGACGTGCAAGTGTGACCCAATGGAAATTAATGGCATGCAAAGTGGAATGTAAATGTAGTCGGAGGAGAGGGAAATTATATCCCTCCTCAAGATCCTGCTCGGCTGCATGCCATGCAGATGAGTCCGGGTCAGTGCTTTGTGTTCGCTCTCTTCCCTGTTGCCTGCACTGTAACAGGAGGCCCTGCAGTGGGAAAGCAGGCCGGCGGTGATATAACAGCCCATGGATCACGCCGGCTTTGCTCTTCCCTCGGGGGTTTGTGAGGATATATGGGATCGTCTTTATGCGTACTGATGAGGAGGTGAAGATGTCACACCCCCTCTAGTGTTGGCTTGCTAGCAGCTCTCTCAGTTTTACCACCCAGACCACATCCTTACACTGGATCGTCAATGGAATCGTTTTTTCTGAGCCGTGATGTTTTGCAGTTTTGTAAAAAAAAAAAAAAAAAGTAGCACAGGTTTGCGATTGCTCTGCTTTCCTCAGGTGAAAGAAGAGGCCGCCTCTTTCTCTGGTCTGTCTCTCCAGTGAGGGGTGCAGTGTTTTTCTCATAGGGGTTTTACAGGAGTCTTACAGCAGCTTACACAGTGATGTCACTCCTTTCCTCGCTGAATGCCGGTGTCAGGGACACTTGGCTGTGGCCCCTCCAGCCCTTGTGCCATAACCTCTTTCATGCCTGGCCTGGCCCCACTCCAATTTCTGTAATGAACTGATGTCACCGCTCAGGATTGCTTGCAAACACTGTATCACTGCGACCATCATCTCCCCGAAAGTAACCAATCCTTAAGGAACCATGGCCTATTAAGGTTGTTATTCACATAGCTTACAGTTATATGAGGGGGGGGGATATTAAAAATCTGAAAATAACAAGCCCCATTATATAAACATAGAGAAGTAATTGGAGTGGGGGAAAAAAAAGTTTTATTTTATTACAGGAGCTTGCAAAATCACTACATGCCAGTTGGAGAGGGAGCGTTTTACGAGTTTGGCTTGCTGACTTTGAAAGATTTGCATGTGCGCATATGTTGGTGTGTTTTCTGTCAGGACTTCGACCTAGAGACGCACTCTTGTTAATATGTGGACACGTTGTGTTTGCATTTGCTGCATTTTGAGGGTTAAGATTTGTTTTTATGGTTGGAGGAGGTTTGGCAGTGATGGTTAGGGTATGCACGGTGTCAGTGAGTGCATGAGTGTGCGTTTGTTTCGCGTGCTTGGCCTTGTGTGACTAATCCAACAGACAACTTGTGCTTTTTGAGATCACAAACACAAACGCACATAACAGCCAGTGCCATGTCCTCTTTAAAAAAAAAAAAAAAAAGAAGCTCCTATCATTGCCGGGTGGGACTCTTTCTGTTTGTGTACATGACCGGCTGTTTGCGCTCCTGTATGCACATGCACATCTGTGTGTACAAGCACAAACAAACGTCCAACTGTGCTGAATGATTAGATTTCCAGGGCATGGTCAGTGGCTTGTGTTACTGCATCCGCACGGTTTGAGTGAAGGCAGACCTTCTGACCTGTGCGCGTGTGTGTGTGTGCGTGCGTGCATGTAGATAGATAGATAGATAGATAGATAGATAGATAGATAGATAGATAGATAGATAGATAGATAGATAGATAGATAAAGAGGGCAGTATGAAATTGACAACTAGACCTACAGACCTATAGGGGGGGCCGGGGGTCTGGCTGCAGGGTGGTGCGGGGCCTCTGAATGAACATTTAGGTTAGGCAGACTGGGTGGATGTGTCAGATTTGGCCACTGCCATAGATCAAACACTGAACCAGCCATCCAGGACACAACACATTGCTCAAGGCCCAGCGTCAGCCCTCCCGACTGGGGCAGGGACTCGGCCTCCCTCCCCCACGGGGGAGGAGATCCAAGGACGTCTCCCGAAGTTTCCATGGTTGCATATCTCAGCGAGATCCGGCCTTGTTTGTTTCGCCTGCAACATGCTCTGCTGCACCGACCCACATTAATGAAGCGCTCGCAGACTTAACCCTTACGTGGCCAACTAGACGGCCAAACTAGCACACGCTTGCACACACACACACACACACACACACACACATACACACCATTTGTGCTGTGTTCTCGTTTCATCACTGGGGTGACATTTAGGCTCACCTGTGACGGGAAATGAGCTTGGTCTGAGTTTCGCACCATGCCTGATGATAATGAAGGAGAAAAAGGCCATAGGAGAGGGGCGGGGTCAATATGCTAATAGTGGGTGTACATTTAGATGCCTCACCACCAGCATGGAGCGGTTTGGAGAGACGGGCTATCGTTCTCCACCTCCCTTCCCTCATTATACCCCGACGTCTCTCTCCATCTCTGTCCTCCCCCATCTCCTGCTTTCTGCTCCCATCCCGCTCCATGCCCTTCACAAGCCTCTCTCCTGCACCCCCACCCGCTTACACACACACACACACACACACACACACACACAAACACTCTGCTCCGTCTCCCCCCCCCCCCCCCCCCCCCACCCCCCAAAAGCCTCTCTCCCAGAATATGAGGTGCATTTGTTTTCCTCCGCCAGGCTTCGAGAGTGGGACGCGTGGCGTGCAAAGTGCTGATGTGTTGGTTTCTGGGTAATTATAACATCCCTCGGTGTCCAAGAAAACTCTAAACCAATGTTTAATTTTCCTCCCTGCTCAAAGGAAGCCCGTCTTTGTTATTGCTGTGGCAATTAGCAGGAGCTAAGGCCCAGGCATTTCCTGTGATTGTTGTGATTTGCATAGAGAGCGAATCAGGGAGACCATCAAGACCCTGTACCCCTCTTCCTCGCGCTGCCATTACAGCCACCCACTGCTCCCTTCCTACCCCTTTTCCTCAATTTCCTCCCACTATGCACTATTCCCAAAGCGACACTGATTCTCCGTCAGTGGCCTAGCAACCAAACCTCCAGTGTGATCCCTTTTTGGGACTGATTGACAGGTGAGGGACGGGCAAACCGGAGGGCACAACACAAGACGATTTCATTTTCGCCTCGGACAGAACGTGTCAGCGGGTCACGCGATGGCTGCGTGAACCTTAATGGTCGTCGACTCGCTCCTGCCAACAGATTCTAATTAACGGTTTGTTACCTTGCTGATGGCGTTCCACTAATGGATGGTGTTAATTGAAGGTATGAGTGCACCGTCTGTACACGGAGAAGCCGCACCGGTTTCAATGCACTCAGTGTTGTGTGTATGTGTGTGTGTGTGTTGCAGCAGCACGGAGGCCTATGTGTAGTTAATGAGATTATCAGTCACAAAGTAAACAGCTAGATGATGGTGAACGTGCTGTTTCTGGTCCCGAGGGGAAACCATTAACTAGAATTGCTGCATCATGGCAGCTACTGTGTTTTGTGCTCAGGCTCAGATAAGAAATATATTCCCCCCGACTGTTTCATCGCAAACGGAATACGGCTGCTGCGCTTTATAAATCGACTGTTTGCTGTGGGTCTGGATAGCTGACAACGCGAACGCATTCGTTCTGTTTGTTTTGCTGTCGCTGAGTATTTTTGAATTATGTTTTTTTTTTTTAAACATCACCATAATCAACCTCTATACAATAGATCATTTCCATTAAAAGCCTCTATAAGTAGTTGTGGGTTGAACTAAAGTTTGATTGGAATACCTGGATGAATTTGCCGTATCAGCGCTGGATATTTTCCCATTTGTGGGCTTCAGTGCGAAGAGCTGTGGCTTCGGGGAGCCTGTTTAGTGGAAGGAGAGATAGAAAGGAGCAGAGCGAGAGGAAGCGAGGGAAAGAGGGGTAGGCAAGCAGCTAATGGGGAGATGGAGAGTAAGCTGCGGGGTCTGTTAAACCTGAGGAGTGGCTAATCCCTGAGACGACACCCTGGACTCCTCTGCTCTGGGCTGGTGTGGCGTGGTTGGTGAATGGCACATCCAGGGGCCCAGCAGCCAGACGTAGCCTCCTGATCTATATTTTAAAGGCGGCAGTCGAGAAGAATTCAGTCATGAGCTCCCATCTTCCTGTTGGTAGTGGAAGACTCTCTTTGTGGAACTAATTGAAAGTGGCATGTGGAGTGCCGGGGAGCTCTTTGGGGGCTGCGCTGCGTTTCGAGGGAAGTGGCGAGATAAGCCTGCGTGCCGCTGTGGCTTTTGTGTCATGGGTCTGAAATAAACAGGTCTCTTGGACAAGAGGGATGCATATAACGGCTGCGATTATATGTGTGTGTGTGTGTGTGTGTGTGTGTGTTTTTGTCAACATCAACATACGTCCATTGCTGAAATTACGCCTCCACACACATTCCCTCTCCCCTTCTTCTATCCCTCCCCTTAATAAATCTCGTTTTTTGTGTCAGTTCATCAGAGAAGTGTCGCGCGCGGGTGTGTGTGTGTGTGTACGTGTGTGCATTTGCACAGACAAATGTGTGTCAGCTGAGCACAGTGGAGGAGCGGCTGTGACTGGAGATGGGTATTTTTCTATTACGGATATGGAAATGGCTCACGGTGAATGCAGTTAGACTGATAAACTGCGCAGCATTGACTGAAATGATGAAACAGAGCCCGGCCTCGACTGTGTGCAGACACGTGCGTGCACAAACAATAACGTGCCCACGTTTTCATCGAAACGCACACACACACACACACACACACACACAGCCACGTTGTTTATTTGACTAGTTTTGGCAGTTTGCCATTAGTGATGTGATTGACAGGACAGACACATGTCACTAAGGCTTCATTATGATTTCTTTTGCCCAAAATGCAGCTTTGCACATTCCTCAGTGTGAAGCTAAAGCTGTGTGCGTTTGTGTGGCAGCCCAACACACCTCAAACAAAAACCACTGCAAGAGAACATCTTTTTAAAATTCAATAACGCTGTGGTTAAAAAGCTTTTTCATGGTATATTCACAGATACTGTGACCTCCATCACCTCAGTCTAACCTCATCAGGTAAAAGGACACTAATGAAGGCAACAGCATCAATGTGGAACACTGGTGCAGGGCTGTTTTGGAGTGTGTGATGGTGATGCTGATCGGGGAGGGGGGGCAGCCCAGCTCGGTGCCCAGCTGTGAAGCTGCCCCTGGGGTTTGGGGAGTATGTGGAATGTGGCTGATGTTGATGTGAGTCTGGCTTTGGGATGGAGACAGGGAGAGCCGGGGGCACACAGCTGTGATCTGTGATGTCTGCGCTCGTCCGTTCCTACTACTACGTTCCTCAAAGAAACGAATAATGGTTAATGTCTAATGTACATCTGTGTGTATGTCACCTTATGGGCATATACATGTACATATACATATACACACACACGCGCGGTGATGTTTGTGACCCTCTCTTGGCCACAGCTGACGCCCCATCCCAGAGTAAAGACCAACCTTCGGACTCATTTCCTGTTTGAGGCAGGCTCTGTGGCCTCGCTCGGAGACGTCTGGAACGCGAGACGGGACCAGATTCCGACGGGCCAACTCCCTGGAGGAGCGGTCAGTTAGCCAGTCAGCTGAGAGCAGCTTTGTTCAGAGTGATCCTGTCAGGAGGAGAGTGACAGCTGGCTTTTGTTCTGGAGATTTCCTGTTCCAGGCAAAGGATCGGAGAGAGTGCACTGAGGAGCCGTTTGTGCCACTCCCTCTTTCCTCCCTGTTTCCCGCCACTCAATCTCCCACCACTCATGCTTCCAACCCACCAACCAATTACAACGCCCTGTGTGCTGGGGAGAGATGATCCGATTGGCTGCGTCGGGGGTGTCTGGGAGGTCAGAGCGGCGCTCGTTTCACACAGTGTCCTTTTTGGACCCCGTCCAGCAGAGCGCGCACGCAGACGGCAGAAGAAGAAAAGACGGGCCGAAAACAAGGAAAGAGGAATTCCTCTGTACACAGCCGTCAGTGCCGCCTGGTTTCTTGTCTATGAAACTGTAAATGTAAATTGACTCCAGCAGGCAACTCTAGTGCTGCAGTCGCTGCATAGTTTGCACTTTCACTGTGAAACTGTCTGAACGCCTTTGCTTTGTGTGTGTGTGTGTGGGGGGTGGGGGTGGGGGGGCAGTCTTCCCCCTAGGCAAGGTAAGCGTAGACAGGAAAACACCTGGTAAAGGAAGCCAACCATCAGTTATGGTTCAGTCGCAGGACGAGTATTTCTTTGTGGAATGTTTTTATCACACGCAGGCAGTGATGACTGCACACGTGTCATCCATTCCCTGGTTTATCTTGTCATGGAAAAAAGAAAAATCTCTTTGCATCTCTGAAAGAGCTGAACAGTCTTGTCTGTCATTAGTCTCCCACAGGCAGCAAGCAGCCTCTGTGTTTTTTACATTTTTCACATTTTTCACATTTCTACATGTTCTGACACTTGATCGTTTGGCTTGTAGACGTGACCTTTCACCTCCTCATGACGTCAGCTTAAATGGCTTTTTTAAAACTTGAGGGCTAAAGAAAGACTTAAGACAATCACAATTAGAGGCAGTTTAGCCTCCAGGAAAAAAAAAAAAAACACAAGGTGATCCCTGTTCATTATATTTCACCTGCAGTGATTCTCTTTGCGTATTTGGCCGGGTGAACAAATAATAAATAAAACAAATGATTAAGTAATCTAATCTATATTTAATCAGTTACTGCTACTTTTCTGAAGATTTGACTTTTTTTATTTTGATACTTTACAAACCCTCATGGATTTATTGATGATTAAAATAGGTTTTATTATTATCTGCTCAACCAGAAGTAATAAGACATTCTCTAAGATATGAACCAGTCACAAATCCACAACAGGCTCCTTCATGCATTGGTGAGTCCATCACAGTGTTACACATTGAAAACATCTAAATCACCTACATGTTAGGAATGGCAACATTTGTTTTCTGTCCAAATTTCTATTTAGATAAAATCCTCATGTGTCCCCCGAGGCCAGTGAAAATAAAAATGCCACTTTGTCTGTAATCATTGAATTTTTGAGTATGGTTACATGAAAAGAATAACGCTGTATTGATTATTGTTGTAAAGTAATTGTTGTCCTTCAGTGTATCGCTCATTAAATGTTGTGCATGCCTTCATTGTTTGTCCTTGTCGAGTCTATATGAAAGAGGGAAGGAAACACAACACAGGGTATTGAGTCAGTGAGAGGTGATTAGCTGTGACCATACACACAAACGACTGTAGGAAACTGTTGCTTGGCCATATTAATTGCCTGTCATTGTGACCGGTTGTGTTTGAAGATGTCCCTTATTATTGTTGCCCGCTGTAGGAAAAGCTGTCACACTACATTTCACCTTTCACATACAGTCAAATGAGCAAATACGATTAAAGGCCGTATCTCATACGGTTATTTTAGGGGGGAACCGTAAATGTATTTGCCGTTTGTAGTGTGACGTGGGAAAAAAAAGGCATCATCTTGTTTTATTGATCCGCGCACGCCACTGTGTATTAGGTAGCTTACACTTTACCAAACACAAAGGCAAACAAATGTCCCCTTTATGACACGATCTTTCAAGCGTGAGAAAATGTAGCCCTGGTTTCCTAGTCAGAAACACATCCCACAGCCAAACACAGACCCGGCTCCTCTCATCTGTCTGAGGAAGGAGACCGGCTCCTGATGAGCTGATGGAGGAAATGTGTATTTGTCCAAATCCCCCCAGAAAGCCTGAATCACCCTGCTGTTCTTTCTCGACATGATGACGTTTCTAATTCTTGTCAGGGGTGAATGCAGCGCGACGAACGGTGTTAGGGATCTGTGAAGGAGAGAGAGAGAGAGAGAGTGACATGA